>CM065589.1:607494591-607723317 GCA_033119425.1 Bufotes viridis
TTGTACAATGACCCACTTATATTACCTTTGTGTCAGTGCCTCCATTTTCTTTTATATATATATATATATATATATATATATATATATATTTGTGGTCAGGGCTACGGTTACAAAAGCAGAAGAGTAGTGGGATAACTGCAAGATGCATCTTACCTAACTAAATGGCTAGTGGTGTTCCTGTAGCCATGTCCGTGGGTAGGTCTATAAAAGGGGGGCATACCCTGTAGAAGTGAAAATAGAAAGGGAGGGAGGGTGGGGCAACTTAGAAAATGCCCGCCCTAGGTGGGGCTGTGCCTGGTTTAAGTAGAGCCTCCGCCCTTCCCACAAATGCAGCCTAATCAGACTGCCATACTTGTGGTCAGGGCTACGGACACGAAAGCCGAAGAGCCCTAGTGGGATAAACACCGAGACCCACCGTAACTGCAAGACGCATCTTACTTAACTAAAGGGCTAGTGGTGTGCCTGTAGCCATGTCCGTGGGTAGGCCTATAAAAGGGGGGCAAAACCAGCCATGTAGGGTGTAAAGAGACTTGAATGGCCTGTGCAAAGAAACCCCTGATCCAAACTGCGAAGCAATATCTCCCACGAGATGATGACGCCTGCATCCATCCTGTGGATAGAGCCAGGATAGAATGCTGAATGTCGCAGATACTGCCCCAATGCACGAGGGAGGAACTGGGAAATGCTCTCAAAAGGAAGCGTGGACGATACTAACTAAACCTGAAGACTTGGTTGTGGTGCGAGCACTGACAAATTCCCCCTAGCCTTATGAGACCGGAGAACTGAGAGCCTAACTGTCTAGACTATGCAAAGAAGGGCCCGAAGAATACCATGTAGGCCAGGAGAGGATGTAAAGCAATAAGCTAAGAACGTAGTATATGGAATCCTGTCGATGCCCTCCTGTCAGTGCGATTGCGGTAAGCTGCTGGCGATTTAGTTCGCAGACCTGGCTGATTGAAAACGTAACCGGCATGGTAATACAAATGACAAATATGAGGGGTAAACAAGAAAATAACTAAAAAAGTAGCCTGAAGAAAGTACAGGCGGGATTACACCATGGGCCTGACCGATGTGATAGGCGATACTTAAAATAACTACATTTCCTGAAAAAACCTGACAGGCGAATATCGTGAACACGAGACCAGACCAACGTGGCTGGTGACATCTAATGACGAGTGTCATTCGGTACGAGAACCTGAAGGTAGGTGGCCGATGACACCAATGACTTGAACTCTGGAAATTGAAGTCTGATCATGGGGGGGGGGAGCCTAGCCAGACAGGTGATCTGTCGACCAGGCAGGAGTTTGTGAGCTGGCCACATTGATTATTGAACGTGAAGAAAAACATAAGCGGGCAACCAACTATGGTGATTGAACACGTAGGATGAAGAATGCAACAAGAACAGACAATAGGTTTAAAACAGAAGCCTAAGTGTGACATAAATAATTGAATGTGGATGATTGGAATGTAATGGGCTAAGGACGTTGAGTTAGAGAACAAGGGCCTAACAAAATGAACAAGAGCTATGACCCCTCGGGGTGGCCCACGCTCCTAATGACAATAACGATACGCTGTATGTGGCGGCAGTGGCGC
Organism: Bufotes viridis; assembly: GCA_033119425.1. Lineage (NCBI taxonomy): Eukaryota > Metazoa > Chordata > Amphibia > Anura > Bufonidae > Bufotes > Bufotes viridis. The sequence continues at coordinate 607,496,185 of CM065589.1, forward strand.
CGCCGCCCATCCTGTATGTACCACGATTAAGTCTATTAGTATGTTTCTGGAATCGGCTCCCTGTCAGCCGAGCATAGCAAATGACCTACCATAATCCCTGCCAAGCACTAAATTGTCCGCAGAGGGAACGGAATGGTAACGAGGAGTGACCAGCAAAGGAAGCAATGCAGAAATGAGGAGCAAACGGAAAGAATCCATGAGGCACCCAAAGTCCGCCAGAGGAAGCCGTGTTGTAATAAAGCCTGTCCAGAAGAGGGACAGTGTAGTAAAGACTAAACCCGGAGAGTAAGCATATCCGACTATCAGGTGAAGGTAGCCGTGCAGTAAAAGATTCTCCAGCCGACGGAGCAGTGCAGTAAAGCAAGTGCCCGGCAGAGGGAGCAAAGCGACGGTGGAACCAGCAGGGAGAGTGGTGCCATTAGAGGAGAATCTGGTGGAAAGCTATGTGGTGATAAGGAGAGACCAGCCAAGGAAGTGACGACTGTGAAGCAGAACAAAATGGTGAATAATAAATTATGTTTGCCGAGGGGACTAGAAGAACAGGAGAGCGCAATGCAAAGGACTGCCTGGCGGGTGGAGCCGCACAGCGATACTGCCTGTGGAATGCAGAACGAATGCATATGTTATAACTATGACAAATGGCCTCGATAATATGCGTACTAATTAAAACCGAGGGTCTAGCTTGAATACCAGATAAGGCTAATATTACTGAAAAAGTCGCCTGACCCGCATGGCAGGTGACCCTGACCAGGCTGAGCTCCGTTAAGGAAGAGTACACCTGGGGAAGCGTGGCAGACAATGGACGCACCACCAACAGACTTTGAAAAAGTGGCCTGCGCCCGGATGAACAAAGAAGCAGATATGGATGTGAGACATTTGGGCCAAATCAACCTGGATGCACAGAAGTTCAACCCACCAGGTAGATCACCAGGCAGGACGAAAAACAGTCATCGGTCCCCCGAAACCATGGGGACGAAGCAGTCATCGTGCCCCCGAAGCCATGGAGCCGAAGCGGTCATCGTGCCCCCGAAGCCATGGAGCCGAAGCAGTCATCGTGCCCCTGAAGCCATGGGGACAAAGCAGTCAGCGTGTCCCCTAAGCCATGGGGACGAAGCAGTCATCGTGCCCCCAAGCCATGGGGCCGAAGCAGTCATCGTGCCCCTGAAGCGGTCATCGTGCCCCCGAAGCCATGGAGCCGAAACAGTCATCGGTCCCCCGAAGCCATGGAGCCGAAGCAGTCATCGTGCCCCTGAAGCCATGGGGACAAAGCAGTCAGCGTGCCCCCTAAGCCATGGGGCTGAAGCAGTCATCGTGCCCCTGAAGCGGTCATCGTGCCCCGAAGCCATGGAGCCGAAGCAGTCATCGTGCCCCTGAAGCCATGGGGACAAAGCAGTCAGCGTGCCCCCTAAGCCATGGGGCCGAAGCAGTCATCGTGCCCCTGAAGCCATTGGGCCGAAGCAGTCATCGTGCCCCCTAAGCCATGGGGCCGAAGCAGTCATCGTGCCCCTGAAGCCATTGGGCCGAAGCAGTCATCGTGCCCCCTAAGCAATGGAGCCAAAGTCATCGTGCCCCGAAGCCATGGAGCCGAAGCGGTCATCGTGCCCCCAAAGCCTTGGAGCCAAAGCTGTCATCTTGCCCCCGAAGCCATAGAGCCGAAGCGGTCATCGTGCCCCCGAAGCCATGGAGCCGAAACAGTCATCAGTCCCCCGAAGCCATGGAGCCGAAGCAGTCATCGTGCCCCCGAAGCCATGGGGCCAAAGCAGTCATTGTGCCCCCTAAGCCATGGGGCCGAAGCAGTCATCGTGCCCTCAAAGCCATAGGGCCGAAGCAGTCAGCGAGCCCTCAAAGCCATGGGGCCGAAGCAGTCAGCGAGGCCTCAAAGTCATGGGGCCGAAACAGTCAGCGAGCCCTCAAAGCCGAAGCGGTCATCGTGCCCCCGAGGCCATGAGGCCGAAGCGGTCATCGTGCCCCCGAAGCCATGGAGCCGAAGCGGTCATCGGTCCCCCGAAACAATGGGGCTGAAGCAGTCATCGTGCCCCCGAAGCCATGGGGCCGAAGCAGTCATCGTGCCCCTGAGGCCATGGAGCCGAAGCGGTCATCGTGCCCCCGAAGCCATGGAGCCGAAGCGGTCATCGTGCCCCCGAAGCCATGGAGCCAAAGCGGTCATGGTATCCCTGCTCCCTGAGGCCAAAGCAGTCATGGGGCCTCCGCGGCCATGAGGCCAAAGCAATCAAGGCCCCGATGCCAAGGGGCCGAAGCGGTCATCATGCCCCCTACACCATTGGGTCGGAGTGGTCATGGTATCCCTGCTCTCTGAGGCCAAAGCAGTCATGGGGCCTCCGCGGCCATGAGGCCAAAGCAATCAAGAGGCCGCCACGGCCTTGCGGCCCAAGCAATTAAGGGGCCCCTGGGGCCATGAGGCCATCCTAGATGTACGTGATGGGTGAAGGTAAATAAGAGTGAGCCCAACATGATGGAAAAAGCAACAACTAGGATGATGGGAACGTCTAAAAGTGGCCTGGAAAGGAACGTGACTGCTGACAGGCATGGACATTAGTAATCCGAACAACGGACATAAGCATAAAACCGAAACCAGCCATAAAACTTAAAAATGCAAACGTGGACTATGAAACGGAGAAGAGAGAACAACCAAAACCTGAGGCATTGCGATTTGCAAAGTCAAGTCCCTTGTCGCGACAAACAACCGAAAAACTTGAAAGAAACAGTAGTGAGTAGGAAGCTCAAACCCTAATGACCCACTGGCCTCAGCTGAAAGGCTGTTTATTGATATGGGGCACAAGTAAAGGAGAGCAGACAAAAGATTCTTTTTTTTTTTTTTTTTTTTTCTTGCTTGCAACTAGAGAAAAGACCCACTTGATGTATACGCGCAGAAAAACCAGATGTAAAGGAAATGATCATTGATGCCTGTCATGTTTGACAGGAGAGTGGCACCGGAGCCACCAACTGCCTCGGTGTGACTATCGAGTAAAACAACCGTGACGTAGAAACTGACGGGAGAATGTGGCTTGAATAGGAGCATGGTGTGCCAGCAGATGGGTGACTATGGACCGGGAATGAGTAAAACCTAAAAAACATGGTATAACAAAAATGCAGACCTCTGAATGTGAGCGGAATAAGATAGCGTTGCGACACCGAACGCATGGATGCAGTTCTAGCAGGGAATGGAGTGTAGTACTAGATGTAACAGCAAACGTGTGAACTCAGCTAGAGCGTGAAAGGAGTATTAACTTGCTGTAACAGCAGACGTGAAATGCGGCCATGGATGGGCGGGAACATTGAGACGTAAACGTGGAAGTGAAACCCGGAGTCACAGCGGTAGTGTGAACCCCAACTCTGGCAATAGGCCGAGCGTAAAATTTGGTATGACCGCAGCCTGCAGTGAACGAGGCATAAACAAACTGTAACGGTGACATGAACACGCTTTTGCAATGGGCCTAAGCAACAGTGGACGTGTGACACCGGTCTGAGTGTGGTGCAAGCAAACATATGAAAGCAAAAGAGGTATGAATACAAAAAACAGGATGACAGAAAAATAAATAAATGCACCAAGAATAAGACAGATTTACCTGTTGTTGTGACCATGCGTGGAGCATAAATGTGATGCGAGAGTGGACGAGAGCACCGCTCAGAAAATGAGCATGTTGAAAGAGCAGACATGAGAAGGCAGCGTCTCAATTGACAGGGCAAACCTGGCGTAAAGAGTTGAAGCATAAACGCAGCCCTGATTGCGGGCAGGTCACATGGGAAGTAATTGCTATAGCAAGAGCCGTAACAAGCAACAGCTGCATCCAATCTCCAACATAACATCACATGCAGCCCAGGTAAACCTTCCTTACCGCACACAGGCTGAAGTAACTTTTCAAAGCGAAACAACGTGAACGTAAAACACGTGAGGTAGAAGGAGAACTAAATCAGATTACCTAACAAACAAAGTGAAAGGAATTGTTTAACTCCGACAAAACAAACCTGAGAAGCTAAGGCGGACGATTTAAAGGCGATGCCTTCCGCTCGCAAGAAAAGTCCGATTCCAGCCGTCCGGAGAGACGGACACGACTCAATTAACTTACATACATGGCGCACGCATCCGTACGGTAGCCACGAGCAGAAGAAAAGCTCCATTCCGGCTCAATACTGTAATGAAAGACAGCCTCCGCCCCTCCCACAAATGCAGCCTAATCAGACTGCCATATATATATATATATATATATATATATATATATAGTGCCAGCACCACCTAGAGCCGAATTGATGTAATGACCTTAGCCTGTTAAAGGGAAATACAGCTTGATGCCAAATAGATTTGATATAAATAGATAACAGGTTAAAGCAGGCATCCTCAAACTGCGGCCCTCCAGCTGTTGTAAAACTACAACTCCCACAATGCCCTGCTGTAGGCTGATATCTGTAGGCTGATCGGACATACTGGGAGTTGTAGTTTTGCAACAGCTGGAGGGCCGCAGTTTGAGGATGCCTGGGTTAAAGTGTCCCCTTTTCACACACAGTGGGACACTGCTACGTGGTCAAGCAATCATGCAGTACTTGTGATCCCCAGGTTCTCTGACGACTCCAGGGGGTGAGTGGGGAAGTCAGGGTAACATCTGTAGCTGGATGTCTGGCTGATAGCCCTGTGTCATGCACACTCCTTCTTTTGGTTTGTGTAGACACTGTTTGCCGCCCTAGGATTGGGATGTGATGTCCAATTTCACTTGCATTACAGAATGGATCATTATCTGCCATTTTTCTAATTCAATTTTGACCTCTTGCCATCATTCCAGTTTATTGTTGTTCTCCAAGCTACCAGGACACACAACACTGATCACTTCTGACATCTCAGCCTAGCCGACATCTCAGTTTATTGCTTATCCTTCTTCGTGTTGCTATTTCAATGTTGAGGAGTGTATATTGTTATATGGAATCTTATATTATTGTATTTATTACATCATATAACCTGTGGACTTCTTGGGTCTCAGAACGTCGTGTCTGATGTTAGGGTACACCATGTGATGCTATGAGAAAATCATTTCTGAACCTTAGATAATTTTTCTGTACCTCACATTGATGTAGTTGTTGAGTCCAGGTCTATTGGAAGTTTTCTCTTGACTTTCTTACTAAATAATTGAAAATAAAATGTTCTACCTGAAATTCTTTTCTCCTGTGTCCTGCAGATCAGCTATGGAGCCACCGACCACTCATTATCCGATAGACTCCTCTATCCTCATGTCTTCAGAACTGTCCAGAATGACCACATCCACAATATGGTCGTCACCAAACTGTTGGAGCACTTTGGCTGGACCTGGGTTGGGATTTTAGTGTCGGATGATGATACCGGAGAGAATGAACTGCAAATACTGACAAAGTACATGAGAGAGCACGGGATCTGTGCCGCCTTCACCATAAAACTTACAGAGCAGAATGTCAAGAACAATGAGAGTATTTTACAAGTTTTGAAGAATTCACAAATCAATATCATTGTCATGTGTGGGACCTCATCTTTCAATGGAGTTCTATTACTAGAGCACTATTCATCTGTATTTTTAGACAAAATCCTTATCCTTCCACCATCCTGGGCTTCCAGTTGCGTTATTATAGAATATCAGTACCCAGAACTGAATGGAAGTCTAGCAGTCGAATTTTCATCACAAACTTTTCCAGGAGAGGAAGATTTGGTGAGAAATTACAGAAAACTCTCCGATATATACCATGAAGAGCTTATGTGGACAGTATTAGATATGATAGCAGGAACTGGAGATAAAGATTCCTTCATTTCATATAATTATACTGATATAAATGAGAATGACACTATTACATATACTATGCCAAGTATGAGGAATTACCTCTCGTCAGGGGTCTCTCCACGACTGTATTATGCAGTAGAAGTCCTGGCAAAAGCTCTACATGAAATGTTCTCATTTATAAAAGACCAATATGGAGAAGACTCAATACCCAGAGTCAGACATTACACACGGAGGTTACAGCGCTACATACAAGGGATGAAGAATCCACTGGATCCTATGAAACCTTCATATTACTTTAATGAAGAGGGGGAAGCTGTACATCCATATGAGATAATAAACTGGATAATTATAAATAGGACCACACATAGGGATGTACGTAAGGTGGAAGTAGGAAACTTTACACCATGGGCCGTCAGTGGAGAACAGCTTCACATAAACACCCAGTCAATAACATGGAAACAGACAAAGGGGGTAAGAAGTGTTATATTATGTATGTGATTATGGCCTGTCCACCCTCATCATTGTATGGGCGGCAGAATAGTGGGTGCAGCATTTGCATCATGCCGCCCCCGGGGGCCGATCAGGTCCCGGTTTTCACAAATGCTGAGTGGTATGTTGTGGCCCTAATAGCTTGTGTCACTGTGCTCCTACCTTGATACTGTTGCTATCTGGGGATAGGCTCCATAGCAACAAAGGAGTTGTAGTTGGTGGAGTAAGAGTCCAGACTTGGTAAAATTCAATAGTTTTACTTGAATAAACTTGTATTATTCAAGCAATACTTGATCCTTCTCTTGGCTCCAGCAGTCTAAGGGTAAACTGGCAGGTAAACATGATTACTTTGCTTTCTCTCTCTGCTGCTGTGCTAATCTCTGGCTTTAGTCTGGTTACTGGACTTTCTAGCAGTTCTGGTACTGTTGAGTGGGGTGCCTTTGGCTGTTGAATCCCTAGTAATACTCTGTCTACCAACTGCAAGGGGTTGTGGTGCTCTATATGCTTTAACTTGAAGATTCCTGCTGCAGGAGGTGGGAACACTCCCGTCCATGCCCCAGCTCTGGTCCCTTTCCAACTAACAACTAACTATATCTTCCTGGAACCCTTCCATTGGTAGGAAGCCGGACTAGCCCACTTCTGACTAAAAAGGGGGAGCATGTAACAGGCAGTTTCATTCTATCTAAAGTTACTCTCTGACAGATACACTGCCACCTGCTGGTGAGCCAGGCACAGTACATGAACATAACAGATCTTACTGCTGATGGTACAGTTGGTATTGCAAACCAATACAATGGCAGCAAACAGGCTAGCAGTAGGAATGTAGGAGTGGTAGTGTCCCTGTAGTTACAAACTTCACAATAATTTTTCCACCGAACAAATCTGAAGCTTTTGTCATTTGTTTACATGGCTTGTGTTTCTGCTGGTGACAGTGGATAAATGCAACCACGAGGAGCTAAAGAACCAAGAACCAGATCAATAGGACAATCATAGGGCCTGTGTGGAGGTAAGTCTAAGCCTCCTTCTTATCGAAGACATCGGCATAAGCATGGTATACAAGGAACATCCTAAGCGATCAAGTAGGTCCTATGTGGAAGCGGCTGCAGATCCCACAAAGAAGCCTGAGGGACCAAACAAACCGAATGGAAGGGAGACTACATCAGATTCTGCTTTAGGAGTGTCTGCTGTTGGCGAACCCAGTTTGGGAAAGCCTGGTGTTGAGAAACCTGTTACTGTATCTGAAGCTGGTCCATCCAGTAGACAGAAAGAGGTGGACCCTGGGAAGATTCCTTCTAGAACAGCTAGCTGAGAAATCTATCACCAGAGCAGGGTGAAAGAGAAGTCGGCAGGGGAAGAACACATGGATTTAGAAGTGAAAGCTACAAAAAGGAAAGCAGTCAACCAGGAAGAAGAGCCCATCAGTGTGAAAAGACAGTCTCGGCAAAGTGCAGATGAGAGAGACAGCGGGCAAAGATCTAGTGTATGTTCATCAAACCCAGCCAATATTGATCAGTTTAAGACTGCTGCAACTCAGAAAGGATTTTTGTCATAAAATGGATCTGCTGAATCAGAATGTCACCTCTGAAGATAACATATGCAAAGAGCTCTTGGAGAGAGCTGCTTTTGTCAGGTTTCTTGTCAAAATTAAATAATAAATGATGTTGGGAATATAAAAGGTCTCCTCTCTTAATGTCAGGAGCATTAAGGGACCAACTAGAAGTGCACCCCTGTTTTCATATATAGAGACATTATTTTCTTATAAGAATGTGGCATAGAATATTCTCTGAATTATGAAGAATTAAGAAGAGATTGGCCGCAAGGACCCTCACTGTGGTCCGGTGACAACAGCAATAAAGCCTCTGGAGCCGGGATATTATTTAAAGGAAACAATTGCCAAATTATGTCATAGATGCAACTAACTCCAGGAAGGGCCTTGTTGGCTAACATAAAATATAACAACAGAGAAATAAAGTTCCTGAATGCATACACCTCAACTGAGATCCACAAGAAAGCCGAATTTCTGGAGGATGTGCAACCCTTCTTAACAGGTCAAACACCTATCATCATAGGTACCTAAAAAAGGGTGGGACAAAAAGCTATAATAACACTTGGTCCCATTATATGCAACACCAAATAAAAGCCAAAAACACAAACATTATAATTAATCTTTATTCATGATTCACATAAAACCATAAAAAATAGAAGAGGTGGAGAACACTATATACTGGGCCATGAATAGCCCAAGTAAAAAGCAGAAAAAGCACAATTAAATAAATAGTAAGCAACGGGCAGATATAATTAACACTCTAACAAGGTCTATGGTAGCAATGTTATAATAATAATGCATAGTGCTTCAAGCATGACCACAGTAAACAAAATCCCAGCTAGGAGTAAAGCAAATACATATATCATAAATCTGTCAACCAAATTGCTTACATAAAGTGTCCAAGTCCTACTGCTCGCCAATCCCAACGTACGTTTCGCTTTTATTGCTTCATCAGGGGAACACTTTATGTAAGCAATGCCTCCATTGCCTGATAGGTGCGGGTCCCACCACTGGGACCCGCACCTATATTGAGAACGGAGCGGCGAGTGCTGTGGTTGGAGGATCCCAGATTTCCTGGGGTCCGTCCACCACCAAGCGCTAATCTCATCCTCTCCCATAGAAGTAAATGGGAGCATACCGCGCATGCGCGGCCCATGTTCCTATTCATTTCTATGAGGCCGATGGAAATAACCGAGCCAGCACTCAGCTATTTTCGGCGGCCACCTAGAAATGAATGGAAGGCGGCTGCCCATGCGCAGTGTGCCCTCCTTCACTTTCGGGGTTTCCGATATAGGTGCGGGTCCCAGTGGTGGAACCCGCAACTATCAGGCAAATGTTTTACCAGAGAATGTTTGATAGAAAAAAAGACCAAGAGCACCTCAATATTCAGCTATCAATGGAGGAGCTACAATAAACAATTAAGAGTTTTGTTAAAGGCAAGACACCAGGTTCGGATGGCCTACCTATTGAGTTCTACAGTATTTTCTGGAATATCATGAAATAAGACCTATTACAAGTGTTTAAAGAAGGTTTAGTGATACCTTACCTGAATCTTTGCTATTACATTTTTATTGTTAAATATCAAATATAACACACAGTATAAATTAATGATCCACATTATTTTACTCAATACTATCAACCTGACACACAGGTCAGGAAAAAAAAAGAAAAAAGAAAAAGACGCAGTTATATAGAATAATCTACCAGTTGTACCTTTCTAATATAGTTAATGTGGCATGTACCCTGTAGAGAGGGCTCAAGATACCATTACATAGTATCTGAGTATCTAAAAGAAACTAATATATTCCGAATATTAATGATAGGTACCCTTTCCTTACACTTAACCCAAAGAGTTCTTATATTAAACTGAAGGAATCCATTTCCTACTAGTGATGAGCGAGCACCAAAGTGTTCGGGCGTTCGGGTACTCGGTCCGAAAACATAGCGATATTCGTGTGCTCCGCTGAGCACCCGAGTATAATGAAAGTCAATGGGAGACAACCAGGCACCCCCTGATCGGATAAGGGGAGGGTGCCTGATCCATTGGACAAAAACACCACAGAAATGGGTCTGGAACAGCATGGGGACCATGTCTGGATGCATCTTGGACTCCAATGTCGCTGATTGAAACCCTTTTTTCCTCCACTTTTAAATACCAACAAAATTATGCCCAAAATCCCGCCCCCTGTTGGAACTGCTATGTGTTCCTCTTGTCTCCCTTCCTCGGTTGCCTAATAAAGTACGGACTCTGGCGGCTGCATTGTCAGATGGAAAATTTTGGAACAATCTGTCAACAAGTACCTTCTGGTATTGCATGGTTTTACTCGTCCTCTCCAGCACAGGAATGAGAGATGAGAAGTTATCTTTGTAGCCGGGGTTGAGAAGGGTTAACACTTAGTAATCTGTACTAACAATTAAAATATACAGCGCTCACCTGCCTCTTTTTTACCTGAGAGCCCGTTCTCCCCGTGTCAGGATACTGGTAAAATAACCAAAAGTTCAACAAAGGCCAGCTCTTCTTCGGTAAAAGATTGTATATATTTTTTGCAGTAAAAGCCAAAAGACAATCTTTTACCGAAGAAGAGCTGGCCTTTGTTGAACTTTTGGACTTAGAAATCTGTGTTATCTAAAATTCTCTAACGCAAGGGTCGCGAGAAAGGCAGCCTAACATGAAGTCAGCCATGTGTGCCAAAGTGCCAAAAGGCAAGACATTGATGTCAACATCAGGATGACTCTCCATTCCCTCATCCTCCTCCCCCTTCTCTTCTGCCCATCCACGCTGAACAGATGGAATTAAAGTTCCATGGGTACTAGCCTCTGTAGCAGAGGCAAATGTTTCCAGCTCCTCCTCCTCATCATCCTCTTCATGGCCCAATTTGCACTGAGAAGATGAACTGTAGGTGTGGGTATGGCTATCACCCTGTGTAATGTTCTCCCCTTTTCCTTGTCTGCCATATTTAGAGCGTCCTCCATCATTGTGAGCAGCGATCGTTTGAGTAGACACAGCAGTGGGATGGTTATGCTGATAATAGCATTATCGCCACTAACTATCTGTGTGGATTCACCAACGTTTTTTAAAACCTCACAGAGGTCTGACATCAATGCCCACTCCTCGCTTGTGAATAGTGGCAATATATAATAATATTTTCGCTAGGAAAACCATCAGGCCCAAGAGCCTTAAGTGTTGGAAGTGTTTTTATACATTGATCAATTTCCTGGATGATAAGTGGAGTATTTAAAGACACTAAATCTTCCAATGATACTTTGGGAAGTTAAACTGCTTCTAAAAATGAATTAATAGAGTCCTTTGTTGGTTGGATTACTGCAGCATCATCCTTTAGATTATATCATTTAGAATAATAAACTGCTAATGCTTCTGCTATATCCCTGGCATCCGTAATGCTCTCGTTTAAGTTGTTCTCTAGATATGAGATTTTGTTCTTGACTATCCTTTGTTTAACCTTATGACAGAGCAACGTACTAGCTCTATCACCCAAGGCATAATATTTAGCCTTGCATCTGATTAAATCCTGTTCATATTCATAAAGTAGCAGCTCACGCAATCGGTTTCTTGCCTGCAATAATTGTGAAGCACTTCTGTGATTTGGATGCTCTTATTAATCCCCTCCAAGTCTTTGATCCTATCTATTAGTCATTTTATCTCTCCTTCCCTCCTACGTTTTATAGCCGATGCTGCTTGTAAGAATAACCTTCTCACATATGCCTTATGGGTGACCCATAATATGGGATCGAGAAACTTCCAAGTTATCGTTTATTACAAAATAATTCTGTAGAGCTTCAGAGATCTTACTCATCAACTCCTGGGATTTCAGGAGAACTGGGGCTCAGACACCAGGGGGAGCGCTGAAGACGGGGCCTCCGGTCATCAAATTCAAGCATGACTGGGGCGTGGTCTGACCACATTATAAGCCCAATAGAAGGTTGCAGGCACAACAGTAAAATGGTTTTATTAACGCAAAAAAATCGATACAGGAATACGAGTTTTATTTAGGAGAGAAGTACGAAAAATCTTTTTCATTTGCGTGTTGATATCTCCAAATATCATGAAGAGCTTCTTCCCAAAATACCCCTTACAAGTCTTCTCTCTTACCAGCAGCTAACGAAGAACAATCAACTTTTTTACAACAGGGATATTAAAATCCCCACATATCAGCCCACCCCCTTTTTCTCTGCTCTTACTTTTTGAAGTACAATCTGAATAAAGGCTTTTTGGTGCATAAACATTAACTAAAGTGGCCATAAGCTCATTAATAGAGATGAACGAACACCTGGATGTTCGGGTTCGAGAAGTTCGGCTGAACTTCCCGAAAATGTTCGGGTTAGGGATCCAAACTCGACCCGAACTTTATCCCGAACCCGAACCCCATTGAAGTCAATGGGGACCCAAACTTTTAGGCACTAAAAAGGCTGTAAAATAGTCCGGGAAAGGGCTAGAGGGCTGCAAAAGGCAGCAAATGTAGGTAAATGCCCTGCAAACAAATGTGGATAGGGAAATGAATTAAAATAAAATAAAATAAATAAAAATTAACCAATTTCAATTGGAGAGAGGACCCATAGCAGAGAATCATGCGTCATATCACCCACCACTGGAGAAGGCCACTTTCAGTTATTCAGACAGCACCCAGACAGAGGAGAGAGGTCCCACAGAAAGGAATAAGGCGTTATATCACCCACCACTGGAGAAAGACCCTTTCAGTTATTTCTCCCCCAGCACCCAGACAGAGGAGAGAGGTCCCACAGCAAGGAATAAGGCATTATATCAGCCACCACTGGAGAAGGCCACTTTCAGTTATTTAGGCCCTGGCGCCCAGACAGAGGAGAGGTTTATTTAACTTTGGGTTGCACCGCAAGATCATGGTAAAGTTAAAAAAATGAGGATTCAATAAAGAAGTGCCCCGGAGTACAAGAATACATGGTTGAGGGGGGAGGCAGTTATAAATGTGTATTCTGCACAAGGGAGGGACAGGTCCTGTGGGATCCATGCCTGATTCATTTTTATGAACGTCAGCTTGTCCACGTTGGCTGTGGACAGGCGGCTGCGTTTGTCAGTAATGACGCCCCCTGCCGTGCTGAATAAACGTTCAGACAAAACGCTGGCCTCCGGGCAGGCCAGCACCTCCAAGGCATAAAATGCTAACTCTGGCCACGTGGACAATTTGGAGACCCAGAAGTTGAATGGGGCCGAACCATCAGTCAGTACGTGGAGGGGTGTGCAGACGTACTGTTCAACCATGTTAGTAAAATGCTGCCTCCTGCTAACAAGTTCCGTATCAGGTGGTGGAGTAGTTAGCTGTGGCGTGGAGACAAAACTTTTCCACATTTCTGCCATGCTAACCCTGCCCTCAGAGGATCTGGCTGTGACACAGCTGTGTTTTGGCGACCTCTTTCTCCTCCTCTGCATTCGCCTTGGGCTTCCACCTGTTCCCCTGTGACATTTGGGAATGCTCTCAGGAGCGCGTCTACCAGTGTGCGCTTGTACTCGCGCATCTTCCTCTCACGCTCCAGTGAAGGGAGTAAAGTAGGCACATTGTCTTTGTACTGGGGATCCAGCAGGGTAGCAACCCAGTATTCCGCACACGTTAAAATGTGGGGAACTCTGCTGTCGCTGCGCAGGCACTGCAGCATGTAGTCGCTCATGTGTGCCAGGCTCCCCAGAGGTAAGGACAAGCTGTCCTCTGTGGGAGGCGTATCGTCATCATCCTCCGTATCCCCCCAGCCACGCACCAGTGATGGGCCTGAGCTGTGTCGGGTGCCACCCCACTGTGAACCTGCTTCATCCTCCTCCACCTCTTCCTCATCCTCCAGTAGTGGGCCGTGGCTGGCCACATTTGTACCTGGCCTCTGCTGTTGCAAAAAACCTCCCTCTGAGCCACTTCTAACAGACTGGCCTGAAATTGCTAAAAATGACCACTCATCCTCCTCCTCCTCCTGGGCCACCTCCTCTTCCATCATCGCCCTAAGCGTTTTCTCAAGATGACAAAGAAGTGGTATTGTAACGCTGATAATGGTGTCATAGCCACTGGCCATGTTGGTGGAGTACTCGGAACAGCGCAACAGGGCACACAGGTCTCGCACGGAGGCCCAGTCATTGGTGGTGAAGTGGTGATGTTCCGCAGTGCGTCTGACGAGTGCGTGCTTAAGCTGAAACTCCACTATGGCCTGCTGCTGCTCGCACAGTCTCTCCAGCATGTGCAAGGTGGAGTTCCACTTGGTGGACACGTCGCATATGAGGCGGTGAGCGAGAAGGCTGAAGTTACACTGTAGAGCAGACAGGCGAGCAGCGGCAGGATGTGAACGCCGGAAGCGCGCACAGACGGCCCGCACTTTATGCAGCAGCTCTGACATGTCGGGGTAGTTGTGAATGAACTTCTGCACCACCAAATTCAGCACATGCGCCAGGCAAGGGATGTGCGTCAAACCGGCTAGTCCCAGAGCTGCGACGAGAATTCGCCTATTATCGTACACCACCAGGCCGGGCTTGAGGCCCACCGGCAGAAACCACTCGTCGGTCTGTTGTTCAATACCCCGCCACAACTCCTGCGTGGTGTGGGGCCTGTCCCCCAAACATATGAGTTTCAGAATGGCCTGCTGACGTTTACCCTGGGCTGTGCTGAAGTTGGTGGTGAAGGTGTGTGGCTGACTGGATGAGCTGGGGGAAGCAGAGGAGAAGGAAGCCGAGTAGGAGAAGGAGGCTACAGGAGGCAAAGAATGATGCCCTGCGATCCTTGGCGGCGGAAGGACGTGCGCCAAGTAACTCTACGCCTGCGGCCCAGCCGCCACTACATTTACCCAGTGTGCAGTTAGGGAGATATAGCGTCCCTGGCCGTGCTTACTGGTCCACGTATCTGTGATAAGGTGGACCTTGCCACAGATGGCGTAGCGCAGTGCACACTTGATTTTATCGGATACTTGGTTGTGCAGGGAAGGCAAGGCTGTCTTGGAGATGTAGTGGCGGCTGGGAACAACATACTGTGGGACAGCCATGGACATCAGCTGTTTGAAGCTGTCTGTGTCCACCAGCCGGAATGACAGCATTTCAAAGGCCAGTAGTTTAGAAATGCTGGCATTCAGGCCCAGGGCTCGAGGGTGGCTAGGTGGGAATTTACACTTTCTCTCCAAGGTTTGTGAGATGGAGAGCTGAATGCTGCCGTGTGACATGGTGGAGATGCTTGGTGACGCAGGTGGTGGTGTTGGTGGCACATCCTCTGTTTGGTGGGCGGTAGGTGCCAACATTCCTGAGGCGGAGGAAGAGGCCGAGGCAGCAGCAGAAGAGGGAGCAGGGGGAGCCAGAGTGAGTTCCTTGCTTTTAAGGTGTTTACTCCACTGTAGTTCATGCTTTGCATGTAGATGCCTGGTCATGCAGGTTGTGCTAAGGTTCAGAACGTGCATTCTATGTCTTCCACCACTGGGGAAGGGCTAGGTGGATTCCTTTGGGAAACCCTGCCAGCAGAGTCTTCAAACAGCATAAGAGACTGCTGCATAACGTGAGGCTCAGACAGTTTCCCTGATATGCATGGGGGTGATGTGACAGACTGATGGGCTTGGTTTTCAGGCGCCACCTGTGCGCTTTATGCAGAAGACTGGGTGGGAGATAATGTTGTGAACGTGCTGGATCCACTGTCGTCCACCCAATTGACTAGCGCCTGTACCTGCTCAGGCCTTACCATCCTTAGAACGGCATTGGGCCCCACCAAATATCGCTGTAAATTCTGGCGGGTACTGGAACCTGAGGTAGTTGGTTCACTAGAACGTGTGGCTGTGGCAGAATGGCCACGTCCTCTCCCAGCACCAGAGGGTCCACTAACACCACCACGACTGCGTCTGCGTCCCTTGCTAAATGTTTTCATCATTGTTACCGTTCACCAAGCACCACAATAAGAAAAAAAATATTTGGCCCAATGTATTGATTTCAAATTCAGGCCTTTTTTTACACTCACCTACCACTATCTGCCTATTTATTTATGTACCGTATTACACTAATCCAGGCACAGCAGTAACCACTGATTTAGGGGAATATCTCTTTTAGGTCTAGTATTTAGGCCCTGGATGAAAGGTATCCTTTTATTTACAAATTTACACTTTGAGATGCACAGTAGCGTGAGAAAAAATATGTAGGATTATGCCTTCAGCAATTGTATTTTAACACTTTGTGTAATATACCCTTTAACAGACAGAAATACAATGGGAGATGCACGGTAGCATGTGAAGTTAATGGGGATGACCCTCTCAGCACTTGTATATACACCTTGAGTGTAATATACCCTTTTACGGACAGATTAACACTTGGCCTGCAACAGCTGGAACACCAGATACAGGGTATTGCTATATTGGCAAATGAATTTCACCCCAGAACAAAATATACCCTTTTACGGACAGATTAATACTTGGCCTGCAACAGCTGGGACACCAGATTCAGGGTATTGTTATTTTGGCAATTGAATTTCACCCCAGAACAAAATATATGTTTTGGCGGACACTATTATAGTTTGCCAGCCACAGCTGGGACACCAGATTTACTGTATACCTATTTTTGCTACTGACTTTCACTCCTCAAAATAATATATCTTTTGACGAACACTAGGGAAATTGTCCAGTCACAGCTGGAACACCTGATTCAGGGTATTGCTATTTTGGCATTTAAATTTCACCCCAGAACAAAATCCATCCTTTGACGGATACTATTAAACTTGTCCAGTCACAGCTGGAACACCAGATTTACGGTATTGCTATTTTGGCAATTGAATTTCACCCCAGAACAAAATATATGTTTTGGCGGACACTATTATACTTTGCCAGCCACAGCTGGGACACCAGATTCAGGGTATTGCTATTCTGGCAATGAAATTTCACCCCAGAACAAAATATACCCTTTTACAGACAGATTAACACTTGGCCTGCAACAGCTGGAACACCAGATTCAGGGTATTGCTATATTGGCAAGTGAATTTCACCCCAGAACAAAATATACCCTTTTACGGACAGATTAATACTTGGCCTGCAACAGCTGGGACACCAGATTCAGGGTATTGCTATTTTGGCAATTGAATTTCACCCCAGAACAAAATATATGTTTTGTCGGACACTATTATACTTTGCCAGCCAGAGCTGAAACCGCTGATTTATGGTATTGCTATTTTGGCAATTGAATTTCACCCCAGAACCAAATATACCCTTTTACGGACAGATTAATACTTGGCCTGTAACAGCTGGCACACCAGATTCAGGGTATTGTTATTTTGGCAATTGAATTTCACCCCAGAACAAAATATATGTTTTGGCGGACACTATTATAGTTTGCCAGCCACAGCTGGGACACCAGGTTTAGGGGATTGCTATTTTGGCAATTTAATTTCACCACAGAAAATAATCTATCCTTTGCCAGACAGCAGACAGTATTATACTTGGCTAGCCAAAGCTGGAACATTAGATTTAGGGGATTGGTATTTTGGCAATTGAATTTAACCCCTTAATAAAATATAGAAATTGCTATCCTGAGTTTCTAGGGGTGACAATTAGCACAGCCAAGCCCCTGATGTAGGATATATAAAAAAAAAAACTAGTATTGATGGATTGATGGACTTGGTGGCAGCTTGTTCTGGTGCACCACAAGTCACAAAATGGCCGCCGATCAACCCAGAAAATAAGTGACAGAAAAACGCTCTGTGCAGCCTAAAAACCAGTGAGAAAGTAACTAGCAGAAGTTCAATCATTCACAGCTGTAGATCGATCACTTCATTATGTGCTTTTGCAGACTTTTCCCTGCCTAATCTCGCCCTCACAGCAGCTGCGTTCTCTCCCTACACTAATCAGAGCAGAGTGACGTGCGGCGTTACGTGACTTCAGCTTAAATAGAGGCTGGGTCACATGCTGCACTTGGCCAATCACAGCCATGCCATTAGTAGGCATGGCTGTGATTGGCTCTTAGGGCAAGAAGTAAAACGCTAGCTGATTGGCTGCTGTGCAGCCCTTCAAAAAGCGGGAAGAAATCGCCGAACAACGAACCCGAACCTGAACTTTTTTGAAAATGTTCGGTTTCGGGTCTGTGTCCCGAACACCCCAAAATTCGGTACGAATCCGAACTATTCTCGAACTGTTCGCTCAACACTACTCATTAATAATACAGAACAAAAGGATATATCTCACATCTGAGTCAACATTTTCAGAAATAACAGAGAAATCCACTGAGTTCTTAAGTAAAATGCTGACTCTAGTTTCTTTTTTAGCGCTGTAGCGTGAATCGTATATGGAAAGTCTCTGTGTGATAAAAGCAAGGGATTGTTTTCTAATTAATGAGTTTCTTGGATACAAGCGATATCACAAAGAGACTTACTCAATTCCTTCCAAAACATAGATCTCTTATAGTGGCAATTTAACCCCCTTACATTTAGTGACATTATTTTCACCACCATTTCACAGCATGCATTACTTGGAGCATCAGTTTAACCAACAAGCTCTGGGGTCTATTCACCCATGGTTGGAAATAATCAAGGATATCCCAAGTCTTATAAGAAATAGAAAGAAAGTGAGAGAAGAAAAAAAAAGAAAGAAAAAAATTGCCTAAAACTAGAAGAATTTCTTTAGTCTTAAAAAAGTGAAGCCTAGCAAGCATATCTTGTGGCAGTGCAGGATTTATGTGTCTGGGTTTTGGGACCCGATTAATCCTATCTACTAAAAGGTCTAGCTCAGGAAGCTCAGGGATTACTTATCTGAGAAATCCGATGAAAAAGGCTGACAACTGTATGTCCTGGATATTCTCTGGGATCCCCCTAATACGTACACTATTTCTACTGGATCTTTCTTCCAGGTCATACCACCTCATTCCAGGTGTATTTTGCCATTTTTTATTCAAAATGGGTAGTACCAACTCAGATATTTCGCCCTTCACCCCTCTGAGCATAGATTTAAAATCCCCCAAAAGAAAGATGTGCAAGTCATTCAGCATATTTTGCATACTTTGCTTGGTCAATTTACCTTCTGATGACTCATCCTCTGATGTATCGGGTGCACTGATGGATTGCCCGATATGTTCATTGTGGTTAATGTCCGGGACTGTGATTGTGACCTCTAAAACTCCTGGGAGGTCTGAAGACTGGGAGGGCTGGAGCACCAGGGAGGTCTGTGTGCGGGCCAGGTCCGCGGCCATAGCAGTTGGCATCTGATCGCATGATACCCGCTTCTCTCGGTTCAGGGCCGGATTCAAATGTAGTGCAGGTACAGGTGTAAGCGCAGAAGCCGCAGCCCTCTCAGCAGGATCAGCCGCAACAGCAGTAGTAGGAATCATGACCGCAGATGGTAGAACATTCTTGGCTAAAAAGGCAGTGATCTTAGGAGAGGTTCCCCATTTTGTACTTTTGCCGCGCGGCATGCCTGCTTGCTCCCCTCAGGACCTCGCTTAGCCAGCTACCAGCTCAGCCGCCAACTCAGCAGCCAGCTTTCGCTATGTCAAGTGCCTTCCACCCCCAGACTGCCGCTTCAGCAGCTGGTGTACGTTCCTCCAACAGAGCTTCAGATGCAGCTCCTCCTCATAGTTACTTTGCCTCTCCTCCAAGACCTGAATCTTGGAGGAGAGGCATAGTCACTTTGCTGTATAAAAAAGGAGATAGAGAAAACCTAGAAAACTGGAGAACCATAACTTTGCTAAACGTTGACTATAATATTTAGCCAAAAGCATGGTTAACAGAATCAATAAAGTTTTCGGGAAAGTAATTCACAAAGACCAAACAGGCCTTTATTACACATAAAGGAGGGCATCATACACACCCTTGAAAAATTATCACTGATGGTCTGCTGGTGACCCTCAAAAACATTAAGGTTGAAGGTTTGCTGCTGATCTGACCATCTAAAACATTATAGGCGAGGGCTTGCTGCTGATCTGACCATCGAAACAATTATGGTTGAGGGCCTGCTGCTGAGCTGACCATGGAAAAAATTATGGTTAAGGATCTGCTGCTAAGCAGACCCACTAAAACATTAGGAGTGAGGGCAGACTAAAAATAATTTTGATATGATGGAGGAGGAGGAGGACGAGAAAAGGAAGATTGAACCATATACCCTTTTGTATATATATATTATACACCCTATTTTCCCGATTTTGTACCTGTGCTGTGACCCGCGTCTACCTTGTTTTAACGCTTCAATAAACTTGAGGATTCATTAAGGAGTTGGTGAGTGACTCTACTTCGTTGCATTAATCTGAAACAAAAGTTGACGTTGTACCACTTTTACTGGCTGAGCACCACCTTATCCCTGGATGGTTCACATGTCAACGTATGCAGGCTGGATAGTCTGAATATTGCTTCAAAGTAATGCACAGATAGCAGTGCCGACAGCGCATTCCTCTAACATTTCTATTGAATAAATTATTAATGATAGGTAGAAAAATGCTTATATTAAAAGTTTATTAATGATAGTTAAACAAATAACTATAAAGTATAAATATGGTATGGGTGATAGATAGTATAATAAGGATAAAGAGAAGCTATATACAATAAGTGAGAAAAGATTATAGGGGCACCAATGAAAACAAATGTAGAATATTTGTGATTACAATGATATAGTACTATATTTTAGATCTTTGCAAAATCTCGAAGTGCTGATAGTCATGAATAAAAATTTGTGATTACAATATTCACGCTTAATGCTAATATTTAAATAAAAACTTTAAATGATGAAAAAAATTTTTATTATAATTTTTTTCTGTTCCAAACTATTTTAAAACAAAATTTCTAAAACCATTACCATGTTTTTACTGTGGAAATGGACACTTTTTATATAAAATGATCTACTGGCTGGGTCCGCCACAAGACTTCAGAGAACTGGAGAGAATTTTGGATTTTGGCAGCATTGTTTTCTATTGCTGGTTCTATGGCACCGTACCACCAGAACAAGTGTTCTACAGAGCCAATACATTAGAGGCTCCTTCAAGGTGACTTTTTTATGTTTTAAGTTTACATTTATTTATTTTTTCTTTTTTAAATCAAATTAAAAACAAGTGTTTGCATATATATACTTACTGTGACCGGAGATGTCTAATGACCGCACAGCCACAGAGATCTACTACACCATGGAGTGCTGACAGATCCCAGTGTAACCTGACACTTTCATACCTCGGGTTATCTATAATAGCTTACAGCCACAACGTAAATAGTATGGCGGTAAACAAAAGGTTAATGTATGCTGGTTGGTGTTTCATACCAGTGTATTTAGTCTGTATTTGTATGGCTTGAAGAAGGCTTGTATCAAAGGGGTATTCCAGACAGAGAAAGTTATCCCCTTTACGTGGAAATGTCGCTCTGCTTCATATATGTCTGTAACATAAAGCTAGAAGAAGTAGGGCTGCTGACGTCACTCTTCTATGTAATATGTGGAGAACCGCTGGTGCTGTCTTCATTTACTTCTTATGATAGTGACTTCTCTTTCTGTAGTCCACCCTTCTAGGTCTCCTCATTACTATTATTATAACATTTGTGCATTTTCTCTTTTCCTTCAGATCCCGGTATCCCGCTGCTCAGACCCATGTTTACCTGGAAGCCGGAAAATGGCGAGACCAACAATTCATACCTGCTGCTATGACTGCGTCCCATGTCCAGAAGGAGAGATATCCAATAGAACCGGTATGTGGTAGTATGAGTTGTAGTACTGTGTTACCAGTGGTGATGATCTTAAATTTTAGGAATTATTCGATTCGCACCGAATCCGAATTTCTTCACTCTTCATGGTAAATTATCGCATAATTTTCTAAAATGACTGCTGTATGTGTTAGGACATGGAGAAAGGAACTCTGGGAATGAAGGATCACCCACAATGCCATGCATGCAGCCAATCAGCAGCCAGCCAGCCCTGTGATGTCACAGCCCTATAAATAGCCTCAGCCATCTTGGATTAAACCATTCTCCAGTGTACTTAGTGCAGGGAGAGACGTCAATATGCGATAGGGACAGTGCTAGGAAGGACTTCATTGTGTTAAAAAAAACTATTTACAAGTTCAGGGAAGGATTATTCAAGGTGTAGGGAAAGGATAGGGAGGAATCATTCCACCGCATTTATGTAGGACAGGGTTCAGTAGGGGAGGTTGCAGCCTGGGTAATAGGAACAATCCAATTACACCTTGCTGCACTGACTGCGGATCCAAATTGCCATTATACTGCTGCTCATTTGAGGTTTGTAAATATGATTCTTCAGTAATTCCAGCGAATAATTCTTGTTTTTGGGGTCTTATTAGCCTTTGTGCGGTTCAGTTATATATATCTTCTAAAGCTCTTTATGGCGTGTATTTGTGGTGACGGGGAAAGGGGCTTATTAGCTGTTGTGTGGTGAAGTGAAAAAATTATAGCCCTTTTTTGTGTGTATTAGTGGCAAAAAAATATATATATATTTGCTGTTCACTGCCGCAGTTATATGTACTAAAACCTTTTTTGGCATGCATAAGAAGAGAAAAAGAAAAAGGGCTTATTAGCCGTTGTGTGGTGAAGTGAGAAAAGTATAGCCCTTTTTGGTGTGTATTAGTGGCAAATAAAAAAATTATATTTGCTGTTCACTGACGCAGTTATATGTAGTGATGTCGCGAACATAAAATTTTCCGTTCGCGAGCAGCGAACGCGAACTTCCGCAAATGTTCACGAACGGGCGAACCGGGCGAATCGCCATAGACTTCAATTGGCAGGCGAATTTTAAAATCCACAGGGACTCTTTCTGGCCACAATAGTGATGGGAAAGTTTTTTCAAGGGGTCTAACACCTGCACTGTGGTATGCCGGAGGGGGATCTATGGCAAAACTCCCATGGAAAATTACGTTGTGGACTCAGAGTCGGGTATTAATCCATAAAGGGCATAAATCAACTAACATTCCTAAATTGTTTGGAATAACGTGCTTTAAAACATCCAGTGTGTGTATACGATCAGGTATGATGTTGTATCGATCAGGTAGTGTAAGGGTTACGCCCACTTCACAGACATTGACAGACCAAACTCCCCTTTTAATGCACCGCAAACAGTTCATTTGCACAACCGCAAACTCCCCATTTGCACAAGGTTGGATACCAAGCTAGCCACGTCCCGGTGATGTCATTGAAGGCTTCTTCCTCCACCCAGCCACGTACAACACCAAGGGTCCACAAAAGGTGAATTGAATTGATTTTTCGAACAGGGAGATGGTTAAAAAAACGCTGGCTCCCTCCCCTTTGTTTTTATCCGCGGTCACTGCGTCTGCGCCGTGCTATTTACTGTCACACCCGATATGAGTGGTATTTTCTGTTGTACTATTCTCATCAGTTTAATCCCTGTTACGTCCCATATCAGGGATTGCCTTTTGTGAAAAAAAATTTCGTCCGGGTACCTTCCACTGTGGTGTCCCAATAGCGACAAATTTTTTGAAGGCCTCAGACTCCACCAGCTGGTATGGTAAAAGCTGGCGGGCTAAGAGTTCCGTCAAGCCAGCTGTCAGTCGCTGGGCAAGGGGGTGATTCTGTGACATTGGCTTTTTACGCTCAAACATGTCCTTGACAGACACCTGACTGTGGGCAGATGACATGGAACTTCTGAAAGTGAGAGGAGGAGTGGCGGGTGGTTGAGAGGGGGCAGGGAGGACAGCAGTGGTTGACGTGGCTGAAGATGCTGGACCAGGAGGAGCATGGTGGCTTTGAGTTTGTGTGCTGTTTGTACTCATGTGTTGATCCCATAGGCGTTTGTGATGTGAGATCATGTGCCTTCGCAAAGCAGTTGTACCAAGGTGGGTGTTGGACTTCCCACGACTCAGTTTCTTTTGGCACAGGTTGCAAATGGCATTGCTGTTATCAGAGGCAGACACACAAAAAAATGCCACACTGCTGAGCTTTGCAATGACGGCATTCTGGTGGTGGCAACAGCATGCGTTGACTGGCGTGCTGTCTGGCTGACCCCAGGTGCCGATACATGCTGTCTGACTGTGCCACTAACTCCTTGTGACAACCTCCCCCTGCTTCCAACTCATCTCCTCATTCTCTCTGTCTCCCCTTTTGAACTTTCCCCCTCTTCTTCTCTTCGAGCAGGCACCCACGTGGCATCCGTGGACACATCGTCATCATCAACCGCTTCACTTGTATCTGACACCTCAGCAAAAGAAGCAGCAGCGGGTACAACATCATCATCATCACACTGTACGTCCATGTGTGTAATCCTGCCTGACTGAGACATATCCCTGTAATCTACATCATCTGGCAATAATGGTTGCGCATCACTAATTGCACCCAACTGATGTGTAAATAACTCCTCTGACGGATCAAGTGAAGCGGCTGTGGTGGCTGTGGTGGTAGTGGTGGTGGTGGCGACGGGCGGGTGCGTGGTAACTTGAGAGCAGGTGACCGAAGCTAAGCTGGAGGAGGATGGTGCGTCAAGGTTCTTAGCGGAAGCTGTTGAAGATTGGGTGTCCTGTCTAAGCCTTTCGGGTTCAGAGTACGTGGCCTCTGAACACTGGGCATTATTCCAGGGACAGTGGAAATCACAGCACCACGACCACGACGGCCCCTGCGGGGTGGCCTGCCTCTGCCTGTCATTTTTTTTTAGATAAGTGGTACTACGCGTGCTAGGTACTGTGCCACCCGGTATCAGTGGTGGGCACTGGCAGTGGGCACACTACAGTCTGTGGAAGTGGGCCTGACACACACTGGCAGCAGGCAAGCAACTGAATTTAGACTACTGTCTAAAAATTAAATTCTAAATTAGAATCTTGAATCGTTGTTCACACTGTGTTACTTGCGGTATCGCAGGTTCCAAATCGTCGTGGGTCCAGACGTCAACAGATTCAATAAAAATTCGCAGAACTGAATTTAGACTACTGTCTAAAAATTAAATGCCTTATTTATCGGCAAGCTACTGTGCCACCCGGTATCAGTGGTTGGCACTGGCAGTGGGCACACTACAGTCAGTGGAAGTGGGCCTGACACACACTGGCAGCAGGTAAGCAACTGAATTTAGACTACTGTCTAAAAATTAAATGCCTTATTTATCGGCAAGCTACTGTGCCACCCGGTATCAGTGGTTGGCACTGGCAGTAGGCACACTACAGTCTGTGGAAGTGGGCCTGACACACACTGGCAGCAGGCAAGCAACTAAAATTAGACTAAAGTGTAAAAAATAATTGCCTTTTTTTGATGCAAAGTCCTGTTCCACATGGGATGACAGGGGTGGGCACTGGCAGTGGGCACACTACAGTCAGTGGAAGTAGGCCTGACACACACTAGCAGCAGGCAAGCAGCTGAAATTACACTAAAGTGTAAAAATGAAATGCCTTTTTTTGATGCAAAGTCCTGTGCCACACGGGATGACAGGGGTGGGCACTGGCAGTGGGCACAGTGGAAGTCGGCCTGACACACACTGGCAGCAGGCAAGCAGCTGAAATTACACTAAAGTGTAAAAATTAAATGCCTTTTTTTGATGCAAAATCCTGTCCCACACGGGATGACAGGGGTGGGCACTGGCAGTGGGCACACTACAGTCAGTGGAAGTCAGCCTGACACACACTGGCAGGCAACTAACCTTAGATTAAAGTGAAAAATTAAATGCCTTTTTTTGATGCAAAGTCCTGTGCCACATGGGATGACAGGGGTGGGCACTGGCAGTGGGCACACTACAGTCTGTGGGCCTGCAGCTCCTCACACACAGGCAGGCCAGGCAACTGCAATATGTATATGGAGAAAAAAAAAAGCAGACTAATGTTGCAGCCCTAAAAAGGGCTTTTTGGGGTGCTGTCAGGACGCTGTCTTTACAGCAGAGATCAGATGAGTCTTTCAGGACTGGAGTGGACACTGAATACACTAGCCTAGCTATCGATTTCCCTATTAAATCAGCAGCAGCTACACTCTCCTCCTCTCACTAAGACTGCAAATTCCGAATGAATCTAATCTGACTGTGAGGTACAGGGTCAAAGTTTGCTCAATGATGATGTATAGGGGGCAGACCGAACATCGCATGTGTTCGCCCACTGCGGCCGAACGCGAACAAGCTATGTTCGCCGGGAACTGTTCGCCGGCGGATAGTTCGGGCCATCTCTAGTTATATGTTCTAAAACCTTTTTTTGGTATGTATAAGTAGAGAAAAAGAAAAAGGGCTTATTAGCCGTTGTGTAGTGAATTGAGAAAATAAAAGCCCTTTTTGGGTGTATTAATTTCCATTTTATTTATTTATTTGATCTAACAGTATGTCCGACAGAAAAGTAATGGAGGGGTGGGGCACAGCACAGACCTAAATGTTTCTGGTGCAGGCACAGGCTGCCGCACAGTAAGGGGGCATGGCAGCAGGGGTCACTTCAAGAGGCCTGAGCTTTCAGTATTATCTAGCGGTCGTGTCATGACCAGCAACGCAGCAGTTCCTGAATGGTTTACTCAATATTCAACTATTTTGTAAGTGACATCAGACACCCACAGCCAAGAGTCAGTGGGTTCGTCAGGCACAACCCTTAGTTGGCATGGCCCGGGAACATGCCATGTGCCCTTACCTGTCCTAAACCTGCCTCTGTCCTTTTCTGTTCCCTCAGCCAGAGAAGTTATGTATGCTGTGGGCTCAGCTCCACTATACAGTGAGGACAGGCTACTAGATGACAGTCAGCAGCTACTGCCCAGCTAAGATCAGGAAAATACATCCGCAGCTTCCTCCGGTAGGTGAGCAAGTAGTGATGAGGAGAGTGGTGTGGTAGCTGGTGTTTAGAGCGGTCAGGCTCCTGGCTTAAAGATCATTGAGGAGGACATCAGTGATATGCAGTGACAGTACTCGATGATGATCTAACTGATCTCAATTCAGAGCCAGGTGACGAAGGGTCTTCATCATCATCGGGCAAAGAGGATGGCAGCTTGCACATGAGGCATTGGTGGAGCCAGCAAGTTGGGAGTGTGGCCGGGAGTCAACAGGGTGGCAGCAGTGGTAGATTTGGAGCCAAACATGCTGGGGTAGACCACTCCCTTCACAGGAGCCTACTGGCCTGGAAAATAGTGGTGCTGGGGTTCACAGAGGCAGTGGTGGTAGCAGTCAGTCAGGGCGGAGTGTTGGGGGGAAACTCATCTACTCGGCTGTGTGCCAGTTTTTTGTTAAACCACGGGGGGAGGTGAACATGGCCATTTCTCGAATCTGTGGGCCGAAGTGAAAGCCTGGCCAGGGTGACAATGTTGGCACCACGGCCCTTCGTCAACATATGCAGCATCACCATAAAGAGGCCTTGGAGAACCGTGGCTCCAATGTGGTGGTCCAACCTGCCACAGCAACCGCTTCATCACCCAGTGTCACTCACCCAATTTCAGGCAGTCAAGGCTCCACCACCTCAGCCGAAGGAAGCTGTCTGTCTTTCCAATCATCTGCTGGTCCTGATGTTCCTGCTCTTCCTTCTCCTAGTCAGTAATTCCGCCAGCAATCGATCACCGAAGCGATTGCCAAGAGACAACAGTATGCGTGCACTCATCCAAAGGCGCAGAAGATGAACGTGCTCCTGGCCAAGTTGCTGGTTCCACAATCCCTCCCACTATGACACTATGTCATCTTGCAACTCGGTGGTCTCCTGACGCTTCTGCCACCTCCACACTATGTCACCTTGACACTCTGTGGTCTCCTGATGCTTCTTCCACCTCCACACTATGTCAACTTGCCACTCTGTGGCCTCCTGATGCTGCTGCCACCTCCAACCTATGTCATTGGGACACTCTGTGGACTTCTCATGACTGTGCTACTATTTTGCCTTTTTGCCTTGTTGAAATCGTCGGTTGTTTAACCCTTCTTCTGATCTGTCAGAATAAAGTTAACAATGAGACACATAACTAATCCTGTACATATAAGGTTCGGACCGCGCGTGTATAAGTAGGTGATATAAAACAGTTTTTTTCTCTCTTCAGAAAAGTTTTGAGGTCTGCAGATGTCCTATTAGTGGATATCCTGCAAATTGGTGGAAGAATGCAATAGTGTAAAGCTGTATGATTATGCCGCCCCGTAGTGCACAGATTGTACTTACACGGCACTTTACTGATGAGGCGTATCAGAGGAGTCCTCCGCAGTTTGTTGGATTCCTCGTGGCGTAGGTCCACGTTCACACGCCGGCACACAGGGCTCAACGGCAGACTTAACTGCAACCAACACCCGGTGGGTCTGCTAGTGTTCCCAATTTCTTTTCATTCAAATAATTCCTGTGGATACAAGTGGCTCCCACCGTAGTGAAGCTCCGATAACTGTTTAAATTTTTTTTTAAATCAGTACATACTTACAAACATGCACTTTAAAATCACAATGTAAAATCCCAGTGTCGAACCTGGGTCGGGCAAAGGAAAAAGACACTGGGATTTTACATTGCGATTTTAAAGTGCATGTTTGTAAGTATGTACTGTTATCGGAGCTTCACTACGGTGGGAGCCACTTGTATCCACAGGAATTATTTGAATGAAAAGAAGTTGGGAACACTAGCAGACCCACCGGGTGTTGGTTGCAGATAATTCCGCCATTGAGCCCTGTGTGCCGGCGTGTGAACGTGGACCTACGCCACGAGGAATCCACCAAACTGCGGAGGACTCCTCTGATACGCCTCTTGTCAGTAAAGTGCCGTGTAAGTACAATCTGTGCACTACGGGGCGGCATAATCATACGGATTTACACTATTGCATTCTTCCACCAATTTGCAGGATATCCACTAATAGGACATCTGCAGACCTCGAAACTTTTCTGAAGGGAGAAAAAAACTGTTTTATATCACCTACTTATACACGCGCGGTCCAAACCTTATATGTACATTTTCTTGAAAGTGTGATTGATCCCACAACACTCCTCGGACCTGCAGCTGATTCTTGCGGACTGGTGATTAAGTATTTTTTCCTTTACATAATTGATCCTGTCTATGTAGCTGCTGTAAGGCCTGTATAGTGTCATCAGAATTGGCATATGATTTGGTAGCCCAAATCAGGAGTGGGTGCAAAACACAGAAGACATGCAAATATTCCATTCTAGTGTCATCTTGTTTTGGATCCACTCCTGTTTTTTTGGCATTAGCAATACTGATAGATTACTGACCAAATGCTGACCAATGAAAGGCCGATGCTCCACAGAAAGGATCAGTTTTTTGTGGGTTATTGTTCTGATGGATCAGAGGAAGGGCAAAATTATCAGTGACGTCAACACAAACTTACTGCTGACACCCTCTCCATTCTGTTGGGGGGCTCTCCTTTTAAAAGCATTTGATAGAAAAGGTTCTGTAGATATCTCTGTGGAATCAGGTAATGACAGGTGTAAAACGTGCAATCTTTCAAGCTATAGTAGAATCCTGGGCCTCTGCATGGTTCCTTATACCTAACATCGACCTGTAAGGCTGAGTTCACACTTGAGTTATTTGGTCAGGTTTGGCTCCGTAACTGCCCAAAGAAGTGAAGTGTGTAGGGATTCCAAGAGTGACGCCAGTCATCTGCATGTCACATGGACTCACAGTATTGTTTCAATGCTACAGCAGACTCATTATGCGTATTGCTAAAAGGCACAGTGTTCTACACCACTATACAGGCTTTCTGCAGCCAGGAAATGGCTGTTTTTTAACACAATTTTCCACAAATTAATTCGAATGAAATATTTTCGGAAAATTCGGGGAACCGACCAAATTTAATTTTTGAGAAATTCGCTCATCTCTATTGATGATGATCCATAGGGTCTACATACCAAAGACACAACTTTTAAACCTCTATGACTGTGTCCCATGTTCAGAAAGAGATATCCAATAAAAGCACTATATAGTAGTATGAGTTGTAGTACTGTCTTACCAGTGGTGATGATGGTGATGATATTCTAGAGCGGGGTGCACAACTTTTTGTGGTTGGGAGCCACATTGTCAGCCTGAATCAATTCCAAGGACCGAAAATAAAACTTAAAGGGGTATTACCAACTGAACTACTATATGTATGGGATATTGCACATACCGTATATATCATAATATCTAGTTACACTTCTAATACTCCCATTTAATGGGAGACTATATGAAAGATACATGTGCACAGCTAGAAGATATAGACATACATGTCTGTTACCAGATGGTTGTGGGCCGCACAGAATGGTAAAAAGGGCCGCATATGGCTGTCGGGCCGAAGGATGTGCCCCCCTGTTATAGAGGATCTAAATACCATAGATACCACCTATAAACCCCTATGACAACATTCCATATTCAGAAGGAGAGTGTGGCGAAACCAACCTCGCCACTGGGTTTTGGAGGGGACAGATTGCCAGCCTCTTGCCCCAGGATTATGGGCCCTCTCATCAGCCCATGTTAAAAGTTTGAACCTCTGGTCTAATTTGTGCCATTTTGGGATATGTTAAATGTATATATGTACTGTAAAGGGTTGGACATTGTATATTCGAATAGTGATGTCTGTCCTATTGTCCCCACGTGTGTATTGGCGATTTCCCTTTGTCCTGAGAGATAATTGAATGACTCCTCGGTTGTCTCCAGGACAGAAGACATTGTGTATTCTCCTGCCTGTGATGATTACATTAACCCGTGTAGGGTAATTGTATCACAGGCAGAGGGGAGGATTTTGTGTGGGAGTGTTTTACTGTATTGTATGTGTCTCAGTCTTCCTTTTGGTCCCCTAGGGGAGTGTCCACCAGGTGGGAGACCTGCATAAATACCGGGCAGGTAGCCCTCAATAAAGAGTATTCCTGTTTAAACATCAATAAGGAGCCTTGTCTCGTACTTGGGGGGAATTGCTACTTCAGAACGTTCTCTTGCCTGTTCCAGGAAAGGAGGACTTCGTATGGTTCCAGTTCGGTGGATTCGAGTGGTTGTGGGTTGCTGTGCTCTTCGCCAAAGGAAGCGGCCGAACGTTATTAACACTCATTATACCGGGTTATACCGTAACAACTGGTGGCAGGCAGCGGGGTTGTTCCTACAGCCAGAAGGACAGCGACAGAAGGCACCGTGGATTTTACAATTTGAGGGCAACACGTGTCCCAGTACAGCGACCCTAACAGCCCCGGGATGGAACCAGCAGTGGAGTATGATGAGGGTGTCATGGATTACCGAGATGCAGTCCGCAAAGGCATCTGGTACCAGGCACTGGGTATTGTGGAATATCTGCGGGACGAGAGGCTCCCCGAGGATGAGCAGCGACAGCAGAAGTGAGTAGCCCTGCGGATGCCCTTATTAGGAGAGCAGCCCCTGGAAGAGTGGGTAGAAGATCTGAAGCACCTGGTAAGGCGGGATATGTGGCTGGAAGATGCCTACCAGGCACTCTGGTGGTATGAAGCTCGGTACCTACCCCGGACAGCCGAGCATGACAAGTGAGAGGGAGACGAGTTTGATGGTCCTGGCTTGTTATGGGAGACTTTTTCAGAGATGGAGTCTTGGAACCCTACACAAGCCCGGTTCAGGGACCTCTTTGAGTGGCGGGAGAGCAGGTATAACTGGGACGACACTCACAAAATTGAGCAAGACCGGGTCCTCCTGGTGACCCGGGAGATGGAGCTGGAAGAGGACTACCAGCATCTGTTCCACTCCAGTGAGAGGGCTCAGCGAGAGAGCAGACTGTCAGACCCAGGTCCAGAGCACTTCAGCTGGGAGGATATTGTGGAGGTTTACTGGGAAGAAACCCAGGTGGCCAGTGGAGATGGGACCGAGGTCTCTCCACCGGTCCTGCAGGGAATTGGGAGCCCAGTCTCCATTCCCCAGCGGCAGAGTGATTTATTGGGATTTGGGAGCCCAGTCTCCATTCCCCAGCGGCAGGCTAAGTTACAGGGGGCAGAGACAGTCGGTCCTGGCCCCCAGCAGCAGAGTGACTTACTGGGAGAGAAGAGCCTTGTCCTCCCTCCCCATCGGCAGAGTGTCCAGCAGGGAATCAAGAGCACAGTCTCCTTTCGCCAGCAGCAGGACACTGTGTTGGGAGCAGAGACAGTCGGTCTCCCTCCCCAGCGGCTGGAAGAATGTCTGGGAGAGGAGCTTGTTACCCGCTCTCCCCAGAGGCAGCTTAACGCACCAGGGGGAGACAGTAAGCCCCAAAACAGTGGAGATGGGACTGAGAGCTCTCCACCGGCCCTACAGGGATGCTGGGTAGTCGGCCCAGATCCCCAATGGCAGCCGGATTTTCAGGGAGTAGGGACAGTCGGTCCTGCTCCCCAGCGGCAGTATGTTTTACAGGGAGAGAGGAGCATTGTCTCCATTCCCCATCGGAGACAGTCGGTCTCTCCCTACAACAGCAAAACTGTGTATCTAAAGAGGAGACAGTCGGTCTCCCCCTCCAACAACCAGGCTCCAACCAGGCTACTTCTGTGTTAGCGCTGGCACCAGGACAGAATACTGCTGGTTTCTGCCCACTCAGCAACCCACCAAGGCAGTCTACCAGTCCCCCACACAGCCGTAGTGAGGCACATGGACATGGGCAAGTTTATCCCTTGCTCAGGTGTAGTAACCATTTTTTGTGGGTGGGCTGTACTGCTGTTTTTGTTTTGTGGGTGGGCTGCTGGACTAACAAGAGCACTGACCGGCAGAAGGTCAGATACCCTGTTAGTCTGTTTGCAAAAGGGGAGATGTGTGGCGAAACCAACCTCGCCACTGGGTTTTGGAGGGGACAGATTGCCAGCCGCTTGCCCCAGGATTATGGGCCCTCTCATCAGCCCATGCTAAACGTTTGAACCCCAGGTCTAATTCGTGCCATTTTGGGATATGTTAAATGTATATATGTACTGTAAAGGGTGGGACATTGTATATTCGAATAGTGATGTCTGTCCTATTGTCCCCACGTGTGTATTGGCGATTTCCCTTTGTCCTGAGAGATAATTGAATGACTCCTCGGTTGTCTCCAGGACAGAAGACATTGTGTATTCTCCTGCCTGTGATGATTACATTAACCCGTGTAGGGTAATTGTATCACAGGCAGAGGGGAGGATTTTGTGTGGGAGTGTTTTACTGTATTGTATGTGTCTCAGTCTTCCTTCTGGTCCTCTAGGGGAGTGTCCACCAGGTGGGAGACCTACATAAATACCGGGCAGGTAGCCCTCAATAAAGAGAATTCCTGTTTAACCATCAATACGGAGCCCCGTCTCGTACTTGGGGGGAATTGCAACTTCAGAACGCTCTCTTGCCTGTTCCAGGAAAGGAGGACTTCGTATGGTTCCAGTTCGGTGGATTCGAGTGGTTGTGGGTTGCTGTGCTCTTCGCCAAAGGAAAGCGGCCGAACGGTATTAACCCTCACTATACCGGGTTATACCGTAACAGAGAGATATCCAATATAACCGGTAGGTGGTAGTATGTGTTGCAGTACTTTGTTACCAGTTATGATGATGGCCCATTATAGAGATGCCTATTCTTGTCTGCAAAACGGACAAGAATAAGACATGGCATATTTTTTTGCGGGTCTACGGAGCAGAGCAACGGATGCAGACAGTACATGGAGTGCTGTCTGCATCTTTTGCGGCCCCATTAAAGTTAATGGCTCCACACCCGGGCCGCAAAATATGCAGCTCGGATGCGGACCAAAACAACGGTCGTGTGCATAAGGCCTTAATCTGTTCTAATATACAAAGAATTACTGTGTGTCAGACTCATCTGCTGCAGCATTAACACAAATCTGTTAATATACATATTGTGGTAATGTGTACGGTAAAGTGCAGAACGACGTGTGTATCTCACCCAGATATTTCAGCTGAGTGAGATAACTGAAATCCAGAAAGCTGCAGTGGTTACAGTAAAGCGTAGTTTGCTGAGACAGGTTTGTTTAGATTCTGTTCTAGGCTGGATTTCATTTGGACTAGTAGGTAGGCTTGGTAGTGGGACCTCCCAGTCCACACCCCCCAGTACACGTTCTTTTGATTGCCGGAGATGATTCCAGGCTTGCTGACATCATCACTGAGGGAAATAAAAGAGATCCCAGAATGTCAATCTGAGGGAGTCATGCCTGGAAAGCTAACCTACATGGTTACAACCAGCTGGTGGACTTGTTAACTGTTAAAGCCTGATTACCCGTGTGTGAACTGCACTTTGCAGGTGAGATAGAAACGACCTGTGTATTAGTGAGAACCCAGATGGGCAGGTGTTTATTTTGTTTTATGTCTTGTGATTCTCTAACCTGACCTCAACCAGTGACGATATCACTGTGATAATGCCCTGTATTGCTGAAGTGAAATAATAAAGCACCATTCGAAATTTGAAATCTGGTATTTATGGAGAGGTCTGTCATCGCCACCCATCTTGAGAGAGCGATGCCTTAGTGTATATATATAGTAATATATATCTTTACTGTGCGTCAGATTCTTAACAGGTGGTTTCAAATATCGTCGCACTTATCTTTCTCACCTGCTGCGCCATTTATACTTAATCTACTTAATAGAGATTTCCTATGTGTCAGACTAAGAGGGTTACTTCCTGACAGAAATATGTATATAAGGGGTATTGGGGTATTTCTGACGCACAGTGCAAAAGTTCAAAAAAGTGCTCAAGTCAAAAAAGCGGTCCTGGTGTGGTTGTGGAAAGGGAATGGGCTGGTGGGCCCGTCTCATTCATAATTTTCTATGCCAGGGAGTTGTCATGAATTTAGAAGCTGTGGTTGTGCCCGCGCCTCTCCATAACTTTGGCAGACCCATCACCAGCGCATGGCCATATTAAGACTATCTAAAATGATGTCATTAATAAATGACCCCCTTTTTCTCAACAGGTGGTCTAATAAATAGGCTAATTTATTTAGTTCACCTGTTGCGCCATTCATACTTTTTTTTTTATTGAATCAATATAAAAATTTTTACAAAAAAAACAAAAGAACAAACACATATATTATATACCAATTCATTTTTAAACCCTTGCACCCAACCTATACCTCCATCCCACCGTTTGCGATTTGTCTCTGAGGCAGGGACGATGAAGGGGGGAGGGTGGGTCAAACATAAAGGAGTATAATCCAAATGGACTTCTACTAAATCCTAAAACCTCCATTCTTGCCATATTTTTTTTCCATTTTTCCAAAGTATTTCATTGTCTTTACAGGATATTTTCATATCTTTTCACATTATTCACAAGATTCACCCATGCCCTTAGGTTTGGGTAATTTCTTGAAAACCAGACTCTTGTAACCATTAATCGGGCCAGAAACATTATTCTAATAAGGATGGTCTTTATGTCTTTGGAACAATTGACATTAGAAAGGTAATTTAGTACCCAGCAGTGTGGAGTCTGGGGAATCACAACATTCAAATTCTGAAGTATAAATTTACTAATTGAGCACCAATAGTTCCCTATCTCTGGACAGGACCAAATCATGTGTATAAAATTCACATCAGGAAGATCGTATCTTGGACAGTTAGCAGTTTACCTTAGCCCACATTTGTTTTAACAAATCGGGGCGGGTGATATATATTCTATGTGTAATATTAAACTGAACCACCACATAATTAAAATTGTAAGATACAAATTTTAAATTAACTAGTTTTTTTTCCCAGTCTGCTGTGGAATAGTCAAAGCAATCGGTCTCCCAAGCCTTTTGGCCTGGAGAGGCCGTCCACTCAAACAGTGTCCTAACTAATAGTTTATAAACTGTCTCCTGTACATTACAGAAATCAAGTACAGTGTTTACTGTAAAAATTACTTTATCTATATATAATATAATATATATAATGTTGATAGGATCCCCAAATTGTGTCAATGGAATGTTCTTAATCGTTCATTTTTATCCCCATTGGGCAGAGGGTGGAGTGGAGAGGAGTCTCCATACTATTCTCGTCCAAGCCTTCTGGGAAGGCCATCATTACCAGTGCATGCTCCTCCTCTCTTCCTCAGCTGGCAGACATGAAATATTAATAATTTTCACAATAAGGATCTCAGCACTCACTCCTGTTCTGGCTGGTTGGGTGCACGTCAGTAGTATTACGTTCAGTGCTCCACCACACAAACCTTCCACTGAATAATAAAATTCAGACAGCACTCCAATGCGTTTAGGATGCTTGATGTGTTTTATTTGACTTTCAGCCAGACTACATATTATTATGGCCTGATGAAGGGCTCACTTTACAGCCCGAAATGTTGCCTTTAAGTCACTACGTCCGGCTGAAAATGAAATATTAATAAAACATGACTTTATGCCCACACTGTGAGATGTACCAGAGATAAGTATTTGCTTATGAGACATTTTTGTCATCTTCTGGTTCTCCATTTGAAAAGCTTCTAGTGTCTGGGTGAGCTTCCATTACGTCTGGGTTTATGCATTTCCAGGTGGCTCTAGTGTCCCTTACAGCAAGCCTCGTAAACACTACCTTTGTTATCAAGTGGATGCTAATGTGAATTACCTCCTACTGATCCAGACGGAATGGCATCATACTGAGCGGCATGGAAACATATAGAGTCACAACAGATATAAAAACATGCACAGATAATAAAAGTTATAAGAAATGCTGTCCATTTCTCATAACTAGTGATGAGTGAATACATTTGTTCATCATGTTCTCTTTAATGTAGATAAGGACTGTCTTTATAATGCTGTTAAAATGTTTTCTTTCCGATGAGGCCAGATTAAGGTGTCCGCAGGTCTCGCAGGACCTTCTTAATCACATATACTTCATTAAGAATCCAGACCTGGATTTATTATGATTCTGGTGCTCACCAAAAATCCCAGGTTCAGATTATTAGTGAAGTATAGTCATGCATACGTCACTACTGACAATACCGGTACATGTGCAAGATTAAGAAGGTCTCACGATACCGATGGCCATCTTAATCTGGCCTCATCAGAAAGAATACAATTTTACAGTGTTATAAAGATAGCCAGTAAAGATAATATAATGAATGGATCGGGTTTGTAATGGGACAATGTGTTCATCACAATGAGGGTGCATGGGCTAACTACACGGCTCTACAATACATGTAATGATGCCATTCTGCCTACAATATGCCAGCCTTGCTAAACGGCCTACCAGGAATGCACACCAATATGCAGTATATGGATGTAATGTGTAGTGAGTACCTGCTCCTTCGCCCCACTAGGCAGCTGTGCAAGCAAAAGAAATCAGTCTGGCTCACATTCTAGGGCAGGCTGCTTGTGACCATTTTAAATCATTCTCAGAGAACATCTTCATGGATGGGGAGATGAGCCACTGACACGTTCTGGAAGCGTTGTTGTGCCACACACCCTTACTAAAGAAGCCAATGCTCCAGGTTCAACCCCACCAGATAGTACAGTAGGTGCAACTGTGGTCGATGGATATACAGATGAAGCAAGTGACAAATAAATGTATGGCATGCAGTGCGTCATGGCTTTATTGTATTTGAGTCATTATGGTTTCTAATATAACATAAATAAGAGTCGTAGGCATATTATGTTGATGATGAAATAAACCATGCTGTTTAGCATCGCTACAACTGTGTATGAGATGGGGAGATAGATATAAGATGTTCTGACATTTTCCTACAGATTCTGACAACTGCATTAAATGCCAAAGTGATGAATGGCCCAACGAGAAGAGAGACCGATGCCTGCCCAAAGTTATGGAGTTCATCTCTTACCAGAATGACACCATTGCTTCTGCGTTCTCCTGTGTCTCAGTCTTCGGATGTATTGTGACCGGCTTCATATTTGGAATATTTACTTCCTATCGAGACACTCCTATTGTTAAAGCCAATAACCGGAACCTGAGTTATCTCCTTCTGGTCTCCATCATCCTCAGCTTCCTCTCTGTCTTCTTGTTTCTGGGTCGTCCCAATGATGTGACTTGTAGATTACGTGAAACCAGTTTTGGAATCTTCTTCTCAGTAGCCGTCTCTTCACTTCTCGCCAAGACTGTGATGGTTTGTGTTGCCTGGAAGTCCTTGGAGAAAATGTCTCAGTGTGAAACTACCATATACTATAGTGTCATTGTGTTCATCCTTTCAAGCTCTAATCTGTATTATCTGGCTGTCTATTTCTCCTCCATTCCAGGACCTGGACACTGACTCTTATCCTGGGAAGATCATCATTCAGTGTAATGAAGGCTCAGATATCTGGTTCTACTCCATGTTGGGTTATCTGGGGCTCCTGGCAGCTGTGAGCCTTGTTCTGGCTTTCATGGTGAGGACATTACCGGACAGTTTTAATGAGGCCAAGTACATCACCTTCAGCATGCTGGTGTTCTGCAGCGTCTGGATCTCCATGATCCCGGCTTATCTGAGCACCAGAGGAAAGAACATGGTGGCTGTGGAGATATTCGCAGTAATGGCTTCCAGTGCTGGACTTTTAGGTTGTGTGTTTTTCCCAAAATGTTTTATCATTTTGTTTAAATCTGAAATGAACAGAAAAGCTGACCTGCTGGGGAAAAGAGAGAACTGACGGCAAAATGGTAACCCTGATAATAGTGATTAATGCTGAAAATAACTTATAGATATCATCTTATACTAGAAAGAAATGAAGCAAATATAATTAGAATTCCAATCATTACATTATCTCAGCAGTGCATTTATTAGGAGGAGAAGGAGAGGCTCTCCCCATGTCTACCTGCTGATATGTAGGATATATACACACACATTACTGCTCCTTGCTATAGATAATGAACTCATAAATCTGACATGGTGTCAAATATATCTGACCAGAAATATCAGTCCCTTTAGGTTACGGGGGCTTTGTAATTGTCTTTCTTTGTCTGGGTAAGGTATTTTTAAATATACAAATAAATATAAAAAAGATAAATTATTTTATCACAAGACTCTACATCCATATACAGTGTATAATGTGCAGGGCAGAGCGATGTCAGAAGGTCATTCAGGATGAACACAGGAGACCTGGAGAACAGATTTAGGAGAAGCAACTAGAGTTGAGCGGACACCTGAATGTTCGGGTTCGCCGAGTTTGGCTGAAATTCGTGTTCGGGACCCGAACTTGACCCTGAACCCGAACCCCATTGAAGTCAATGGGGACCCGAAATTTTGGTCACTAAAATGGCTTTAAAATAGCCCTGGAAAAGGGCTAGAGGGTTCATGTCACCCACCAATGGAACTGTCAGCAATGCAAAGTAGGGGTTTTTCAATGGCAAAACAGGATTCATATCACCCACCAATGTAACAGGCGATTTTTAAAAATGTAGACCCCTGGCACCCAGGAAGAGCAAGGGTTTATTCAAAGCAAAAAAGGGTTCATGTCACCCACCAATGGAACAGACGATTTTTAAATATGTAGGCAACCAGGTAGAGCAGGGTTTTTTCACCGGCAAAACTGGGTTAATATCACCCACCAATGGAAGAGACGATTTTTAGAAATGTAGGCCCCTGGCATCCAGGCAGAGCAGGGGTTTATTCATGGCAAAACGGGGTTCATGTCACCCACCAATGGAACAGACGATTTTTAAAAATGTAGACCCCTGGCATTTAGGCAGAGCAGGGGATTATTCATGCCAAAACGGGGTTCATGTCACCCACCAATGGAACAGACGATTTTTTAAAATGTAGGCCCCTGGCACCCAGGCAGAGCAAGGGTTTATTCAAAGCAAAAAAGGGTTCATGTCACCCACCAATGGAACAGACGATTTTTAAATATGTAGGCAACCAGGTAGAGCAGGGGTTTATTCACGCCAAAACTGGGTTAATATCACCCACCAATGGAACAGACGATTTTTAAAAATGTAGGCCCCTGGCACCCAGGCAGAGCAGGGGTTTATTCTCGGCAAAAATTGTAATATTTCCACAAAGAATTTAAAAGAAAATTCTTCAAATTTTCGGTCCCTGTCACCTATGCAGAGCAAGGGTTTGTACCTGGCAAAAATGGTAATATTTCACCCAACAATTTAAAAGAAGATTATGCAGTGCAGAGTTACTTGACAACAAAAAATTTGAATATGTCAACCCCTGAACTCACAGGCGGATTAACTATATTATTGTCCCCAACACATATGCAGCGCAGGCCTAAAAAAATATGACTTTTTCACCACCCATGAAAAACATGGATTTAAGGAGAATATTTTGGGGTGTAGGACCTCATCGTTCTCATCATCATCTTCCACCCAGTCTTCACCCCTGCCCTCTTTGTCGGTCTGCAGACCACAGAAAGCTGCAGCAGTTTGCACTTGTGTTTCCTGATCATCAGAGACATCCTCCGGTGGTCTTCCCATGTCCTCATCCTCAAACATAAGTGGTTGGGCATCCGTGCACTTAATCTCTTCCACTTCTGGGGCAGGGCTATGGTTATGGCCCTGGGAAAGCCTGCCAGCAGAGTCATCAAAAAGCATAAAAGTCTGCTGCATGACTTGAGGTTCAGACTGCTTTGCTTATTTGCAAGGGAGAGAGGTGAAAGACTGATGGGCATGGGCTGCAGGTGCCAACTCTGCGCTTTCAGCAGGGGATCGGGTGGGAGACAACGTGAAGGAAATGGAGGCACTGTCAGCCACCCAATCTACTAGCATTAGACTTGTTCTGGCCTCACCATTCGTAGAGCTGCTTCGGGTTTACCAAATAACGCTGAAGGTTCTGTCGCCTACTTACACCTGAGGAAGGTATTTCAGTTGGGCGGGTAGCTGGCACAGAACGGCCATGTCCTATCCCAGCAACAGGAGCTCCACCAACACCAGCAGCACCACAACCAGGGCCATGTCCCTTATTTGACGCTCTCCTCATTCTTTTTGGTCACCCAATGAAGTAACAGACAAGTTTTATAAAACTTGTTCTCTGTCAGGTATGCCGTGCCCATGTCATAAACAGAAAATATTGGTTTTGGTCACACCTCTATGTGACAGATGAATTTATTACACTTTGTGCCCTGCCTAATATGCCCTGGCAGTGTGAAAAAGATAAAAGGTATTTGTAGGTCACACCACAATGTGAGAAACAAACTTATTACACTTTGTGGCCTGCCCAATAGGCCCTGGCAGCGTGTTAAAGATAAAAGATTGGTTAAGGTCACAACACTTTTCAATATATGAGGGTAACAGATCCCCCCAACAATCAGTAGTATGCCACCTAATTAGCTCAATAAATTTCCAAGTCAGGTATGCAGTTCCGGGGTACTTTCGAAGAGAGAAGGGGTACAGATCAGACAACAATCTGAACACCAAGACATTCTGTCTTTTGCCAGTGTAGGGAAAGGTTTCTGTGTGGAGCAGGGAGAGGCTGTTAGGGACACCAAACCCTAGCTAATAGGGCAACAAAAGTCCTTTTAAGGACTGGTATAGGAGTGCTATCGATACTGAGGGATGTGATATACTTATTATATCATTTCCAACATAAATTTTATTATAGTGCATTTGTATTGTGCAGCAGTTGTGTGCGGTTCTGCTGCTATACCGCAGGTACTGTATATAGAGGGACAAACGCTATTGAAATAACTAATTGCTACTGGTGTGATATACCTGTTGCCCCCCCAAAAAAAAAAACAAACATAAAAAAACAAAACTGATTCAGGGGTGTGATATACCTATAATATACTTTCTCACATAGTAGAAAGAAAATTATAGTGCAGTTGTATTGTGCAGTATTTGTGTGCGGTTCTGCTGCGATACTGCAGCTAGATAGAAGAACAAGCGGTATTGGAAAAACTATTTTTGAGGGGTGCTATATACCTTCTTCGACCAAATATTCATTTAGGCCTGCTATATACCAGATTCAACAAAATATTGATTGAGAGCTGCTAGATATCTAATTCTACAAAATATTGATTATGGGGTGCCATGTACTTTCTTCCACCAAATACTGATTGAAGCCTGCTATATACCAGATTCCAAGAAATATTGACTTAGGGCTGCTATTAGTGATGAGCGAGCACCAAAGTGTTCGAAAGTGTTTGGGTGTTCGGGTACTCGTTCTAAACAGATAGCGATATTTCGGCTGAGCACCCAAGTATAATGGAAGTCAATAAGACACAACCAGAAACCCCTGCTTTGAAGAAGAGAGGGTGTCTGATCCATTGGAAAAGGTCAGAAAGGGAAAGAAACACCACTGAAATGGATCGGGAATAGCCGAAACAGCCTTGATATCAAATAAAGGAGGGCCCCATTCACATTGTGGTACAATTGTTCAGGTAGTGGGACTCCTAGACTCATAAAGCCTATGGCCCTAAGTGAAAGGTTCATTATAAACATTACATTGAAATTGCCTTTATGTTCATTATCAGCTCAACTTTCCTCTGGTGGAGAAGTTAGG
Organism: Bufotes viridis; assembly: GCA_033119425.1. Lineage (NCBI taxonomy): Eukaryota > Metazoa > Chordata > Amphibia > Anura > Bufonidae > Bufotes > Bufotes viridis. The sequence goes on from CM065589.1 coordinate 607,538,051, forward strand.
GCCCAGGGGCAATCCAGGCCATGTTCATTTTTATATGAGTCAACCTGTCAGCATTGTCAATGGACAAGCTGATACGCTTATCTGTTATAATGCCACCAGCAGCACTAAATACACGCTCAGACAATACGCTGGTGGCAGGACAGGCCAGCACCTCCAAGGTGTAGAGCACCAGTTCATTCAGGATGCTGACACGGTCTGTAATGTATTCCTTCACCATCTTCCAAAACTTTTCCCTCCTTGTAGCACTAGGCCTCGATTCAGGGTGAGGTTGCTGGCTGGGTGTCATGAAAGTGTCCCATGCCTTGGAGAGTGTTGCCCTGCATCTGTTGTAACTACTGTGTGTGTTCCCCTTGTCTCCCTTCCTCGGTTGCCTAAGGAAGTACAGACTTTTTTAGCAATCTCTCAATTTTGGAGCAATCTCTCAACAAGTACCTTCTGATATTGCACCGTTTTACTCTTCCTCTCCACCACAGGAATCAGAGATGAGACGTTCGCTTTGTAGCGGGGGTCGAGAATGGTGAACACTAGGGATGAGCGGAAGGACCCATATTCGTATTCGCGATATTTGACAAATAATTTATTGTATATTCAATAAACGGTTGTTCTGACATTATCCCATTATGTCACTTGCATCAGATATATATTTACATGCTATCCATACATAGGTGCAGCCTACATTAAGGTCCTTATGTATGGAGAGCAGACAAATATATATCAGATGCACATTGCATATCTGATTTCCCTCCTTACCCAATAGACCCATACTATATACCCACCCCTGAGATCAGCAATAGGTGTGTTCAAGATATAATACTTCCTCAGCGCTGCACTGCATCATCACTCAACTTTCCACAATGCTTCACATGCTAACTACTTGAATTTACATTAATTTACTCATTTGAACACAACCAAGACAGAAGCAGGCAAGATTAATTATTATCAGCAGACAAACAAATCTCCCAGAATATTGTGGGGCCATCATCTTCAGCCTGTGGCAAGGCACTTTTCAGGGAAACTTCTTCTGAGCTCCCCTCTTTGTTCAGGGATGTCACACCTGCTTCACCCTCTTTGTCTTTGTCTGTCACCGGAGAAGAAGCCTCAGGTACCCTTTTCACTCTGCTAGCGTGAATCCAGATTGGATCCTCTTCTGTTGAGAATCGCTTTTCTGGTGACTGCTACCACTCGGGTGGGTGGTTCAAACGGGAACTCAATCTGTTTCCATCCTTTTGCCAGGCGCTGGACTTTCACCACATCTCCTGGATGGAAAAAATGCATAGGTTCCTGTGGAGAGAAAAGAGAGGCAAGAGCAACATCTTGTTCAATTTGATCTAAAGTTTCTACAAGTTTCCTCACATATTCTGCCTGTACTACTCCGAATGAGGTCAGTGATTGCCTGTGCTCCCCTATGGCCAAGACCATGATATTGTACAATTAAAATCGGGGGGCTTGCAACTGGAATACATGGTTTCCCCTCTTTTCAGATAAGACCCGTATCAGGGTCTTGTACGGCACCTACCGACTGCCATTTCATCTTGTCACTACTGGTAGCCAGATCCTGGAGGCTTAGCAATAGATTGTCAGCAAGGGTAATTTCTGGAACTAGGGAGGTCATCTGAACTGTTGCTGCCTTTCTAATAGCAGCCTCTTTTTCTGCCTGATCAGCCAGGGCATTCCCTTTAGCCATGTGCGTTTGGAGACCAGTATGTGCCTTACAATGGATAATAGCAACTTTGTGTGGTAATTGGATGGCGGCCAGGAGATCATGTACTAGGCTGGAATGTGAGATTTGCTTCCCATCTGCAGCTTTGAAGCCTCTTCTCTGCCAGATTAGCCCATGATCATGTACAACCCCAAAGGCATATTTGGAAGTTTATATATTTACATCTCTTCCCTCAAAACGACAACAAGCTCTAGTGAGGGCAATCAGTTCAGCTGCTTGGGCTGACTGAAAAGGTATAGGATTGGATTCTACAATAACATCAGGGAGTTGAACCACAGCGTATCCTGCATGATAAGTGTTGTCATTAGGGCGGGAACAGGATCAGGTACTCCTTCAATGGGTGTGGACTGTAAGTCAGGCCTAGGTGAGGTATGTTCATGTATAAGTTCAGTACATGCATGGGGAGGAGGAAAATCATCCTGCTCTCCATTGTATCCGAGGAGGGCATTCAGTATAGCCATTGGACCGAATGTGGGTGCTGAGTATTTGATATGAAGTTGAGGATTAGATAGCAACAAAACTTCACATCCACTCAGTCTTTGTGCTGGCATATGTTGTGTATGTATGTTCTTCAATAGGGCCTGAACATTGTGTGAGGTATGCAGCGTGGTGGGATGACCTAGGGTGATAGGCATGGCCATCTCAGCGACCATAGCACAGGCTGCCAAACTCCGGAGACACGCAGGCATGCCCTGACCTGTACGGGAACTACCTTTGAGAAAAAGGCAACAGTGCGGAATTTGCCTCCATGTTCTTGCGCCAGGACTCCGCCATGGTTTTACAATTGTCCCTGGCAAATAAGTGAAACTTCACGCCATAGTCGGGTAGGGCCAAACCAGGACTTGAAACCATTGCCTATTTCAAATGACTAAAAGCTTATAACATTGCATCAGACCATTTAATGAAGTCAGGCATATCAGTATTAGTGGCTTGTCTCAGAATATTATCATAGTAGGAACAATCAGCAATCCATTGGCGGCAGTAACCAACGATGCCAAGAAAGGTTAACATGTCTTTCTTGGTTTGTGGGCAGGGCAGACCCAGTATTCCGGTAATTCTGGCATGGCTGATTTTCCTCTCATCTTTACTGAGAACAAAGCCCAAATACTCAACACTTTCCATACACCATAGTAATTTCTTCCTAGAAACTTTGTGACCACATTCACATAACCACAGTAATAAACTAACATAGTCTGCCTGGCAGGCCTCCCGAGTAGAACTACATATGAGGAGATCGTCCACATATTGTAGAAGGACAGAACCATGAGTTGCAGTCCAAGGGCACAGTGTAGCTTGGAGGACAATGGAGTAGACTACTATGGAGTCTACATAACTCTGAGGCATTCTACACGAAGTATACTGGCGAAATTTACATTTAAAAGCAAAGAGTGGCCATGTCTCCTTGTAAAAAATGCATTCTTTAAATCAATAACAGAGAGAAACTCTGCAAGGGCAGGAATAGCTGATAGCAGAGATGGTATGTCAGACATCTACCTTTACAAGCTCTATTCAAATAATGAAATGTCCCAAATGAAGATTAGGAGGGTTTGAGGCAGTGCTTAATAATCTTATTAATATCATCTACTTCAATAGGTTTCTTTAACAAAATATCCCCTACAGTCATAAAGGGAACTGTTCCTCTGGGTCACTGTCCTCATCAGGATGAGGTATATGTTCAGGTTTTGGGAAAATACTTTTGGGATCTAAGGCGCATGGGAGATATGACATACCCATCACCAATTGCACCAGCCGATGGATCCTGACCACTCTGATCGTGCATAGGTTGGGGCAACTGTGGAGGTGGCTGCGGGAGCTGGGGAGCTGTAGGTGGTCGGATGTTGGTAGCAGTATATCCAGCCAGTAAATATAAGTCATCTTTTGAAAGGGATGGATATATTTGTGGGATATTTCCTAAATAGGGAGCAGGGAGCAGAAGTGAACCCCTTGTCAATTATTTTTCTAACTCATGTTTCTTTTTATATTCCTCCTGGTTCTCTGCCTCCTGTTTCTTAACCTTTTCATTTGGTCTGTCATGCCAATATGGTGCAGAAGTAAACCAATTTTCCCCTCCCAACTTCATATACTGCATGTCCCTCTGGGGGTCTGGACTATAATATGGGTAAGCTTCAGTGTAACCCAAACATAACCCTAAATAATGATTAGTCCTACAGACCCGGGCAACAAAAACCTTACATGTTTCTCTTACATACGGAGGGGTGGAGACACCTTTCCTTGCTTTGCACCCATTTCTTATAACTTAATTGAGACAGAGGCAGAGCTAAACTCTCCCCAGGACTGGCTGTACTTAACCGTGAAGGCTCCGACAACTCCTGTCAACTGGATGGAGAGGACTCATGTCTATGCTCAACTTCCTTCTCAACTGCCTGTTAGTATTATCCCTTAGAATCGTCACTTGCTTTCACCAGTTTCTGGGTTAGTGGGTTTCCCCTCGAAAGAGTGGTGGGACATCTTACGGTTCTCCAGGACACACACAATAAAGTTTTCACAGTATCATTTGCTGCTTACCTTCAGCATAAAATAAAATTACTTAAAGCATCATAACATCATAACATAAGAAAGCGACAGATAAGAATCAGTAGAAATGGGCTGACAAGAGAGAGGAGGGTGAAGACAATGTTTGAATTCTTCTAAAAAGAATTCCTCTTTTAAATCCTTGCCTAAAGAATTTAGCTTTCAGACTTAGCCATTAGTCTAATTAACATCTATCTTCCCTAAAGATAGATACTATTCCTTTCAGTGTGTCTGAAGTGGATTCAAGATCGAAACAACAGTGAGTTTTTTTCGGAAAGCATCGGAATCTCCCCAGTCCTAAAGACAAGGATTTTCTGTACTTACCTAATTCCTGTGTGTTCTATCCCAGACACGAGCCCACAGCTGAAAGGGTTCTGCTCCAGTATGCACCCTGGCTTCTCCTGCTTCCCCACTGACAGGCACCTGGAACGCTTATCTCAATGAGACACACACACTATGGTCTCAGAAACAGCTTTAATTTTATCTTTGACCTCCTTTGTCTAGTCGTCCCCAGGATTCGGGTCTGGCTTAAAGGCACTTTAACACCCCAACTCCTACCTTCTTCTCACTCCCAAACAGGCTAACCCCTGTGCAGGTTATTAACTGTGAATTCCCTGGCTACCATGTCTGGTCCGCCAGTCCAGGACTAACCCTCCGCCGCTCCCAGCAGATAATTTATAGTCCTCCTGGGACTCCCCAGGGCCACACCCTCCCTCCTGGGAATAAATTAATGGCCCTTAATTTGAGTCCCCCCAGGGCTACCCGGGGTTACACCCTCCATCACTTGGACAGAAAAATGAGTAACCCCTAAATCAAGCCCTGTCCCTGTCTCTTGCTCTGCTTACCTGTTAACTGTGGAGGTGCCTGACATGAACTACACACAGACAAACCACAAAACCACAGTAGAGCAAACTCAAATTTTCCTTCTAAAAGGGTCTAGGTCTACACCAATAGCAGAACAGATTACCACAGCAGAGTGGAGCGTAGCAAGAGGCAGATAAAATAAACAGATTTTCTCAACTGATTTGAGTCTGCAGGCTTCCTCCTCAAGCGCTGTCCACCATGCTCTGGGAACCCCCAAACTTCGGCTACTGACGCTACTTCTCCTGTGGCCCTGATAAGATGTTGTCTGAGAGCTGGAGTACATGGGAGCTTTCCTAGCTGAACCTAAGAATGATGTCCACATCTCTATCATCGTCATTATAATCATATACACTATTCTTAGGTAATCCACTACTATTACTCTACTATCACAATATAAAGTCATATCCTGGGAAAAGATAAAACACTGCTGTAGTCACATTAATAGTAATTATTCTAATATTATCCCTGCTATTTCCTAATTTCTGAGACTCCCCACAGAAGTCATACAAGGGAATAAAAGATTGTGTATTGTTAGCCATGGACCAGACTTCAAGGAGAGATTCATCGGGTGTAGGCACAGCAATAACACATGTTTGTATAAGATCCCATGGGCTCTGTAATTCTTTAAGGCACAATGAACATTTAGGGCATTTGCCATCCTAACTATAGTATGATGTTCAGAATAAAAGGGGTCGGGAGCAAACGGATCTTGTTCCTGAGCTCTTTTATGTACCAACTGAATATTTTTTGTGCACCGCAGAAGAAACTCAGCTCCTCTGGGTGATAAATACATGTACTAATAAGCCAGACTGGCAAGGAACGACAAAGATTAATTATTATCAGCAGACAAACAAATCTCCCAGAATATTGTGGGGCCATCATCTTCAGCCTGTGGCAAGGCACTTTTAGGGAAACTTCTTCTGAGCTCCCCTCTTTGTTCAGGGATGTCACACCTGCTTCACCCTCTTTGTCTTTGTCTGTCACCGGAGAAGAAGCCTCAGGTACCCTTTTCACTCTGCTAGCGTGCATCCAGATTGGAGCCTCTTCTGTGAGAATCGCTTTTCTGGTGACTGCTACCACTCGGGTGGGTGGTTCAAACGGGAACTCAATCTGTTTCCGTCCTTTTGCCAGGCGCTGGACTTTCACCACGTCTCCTGGATGGAAAAGATGCATAGGTTCCTGTGGAGAGAAAAGAGAGGCAAGAGCAACATCTTGTTCAATTTGATCTAAAGTTTCTACAAGTTTCCTCACATATTCTGCCTGTACTACTCCGAATGAGGTCAGTGATTGCCTGCCTATGGCCAAGACCATGATATTGTACAATTAAAATCGGGGGGCTTGCAACTGGAATACATGGTTTCCCCTCTTTTCAGATAAGACCCGTATCAGGGTCTTGTACGGCACCTACCGACTGCCATTTCATCTTGTCACTACTGGTAGCCAGATCCTGGAGGCTTAGCAATAGATTGTCAGCAAGGGTAATTTCTGGAACTAGGGAGGTCATCTGAACTGTTGCTGCCTTTCTAATAGCAGCCTCTTTTTCTGCCTGATCAGCCAGGGCATTCCCTTTAGCCATGTGCGTTTGGAGACCAGTATGTGCCTTACAATGGATAATAGCAACTTTGTGTGGTAATTGGATGGCGGCCAGGAGATCATGTACTAGGCTGGAATGTGAGATTTGCTTCCCATCTGCAGCTTTGAAGCCTCTTCTCTGCCAGATTAGCCCATGATCATGTACAACCCCAAAGGCATATTTGGAAATTTTTATATTTAAATCTCTTCCCTCAAAAAGACAACAAGCTCTAGTGAGGGCAATCAGTTCAGCTGCTTGGGCTGACTGAAAAGGTATAGGATTGGATTCTAGAATAACATCAGGGTGTCATTAGGGCGGGAACAGGATCCATCCACAAAAATATCAGGTACTCCTTCAATGGGTGTGGACTGTAAGTCAGGCCTAGGCGAGGTATGTTCATGTATAAGTTCAGTACATGCATGGGGAGGAGGCAAATCATCCTGCTCTCCATTGTATCCGAGGAGGGCATTCAGTATAGCCATTGGACCGAATGTGGGTGCTGAGTATTTCATATGAAGTTGAGGATTAGATAGCAACAAAACTTCATATCCACTCAGTCTTTGTGCTGGCATATGTTGTGTATGTATGTTTCCTAAATAGATAGGAAGTGAACCGCTTGTCAATTATTTTTCTAACTCATGTTTCTTTTTATATTCCTCCTGGTTCTCTGCCTCCTGTTTCTTAACCTTTTCATTTGGTCTGTCATGCCAATATGGTGCAGAAGTAAACCAATTTTCCCCTCCCAACTTCATATACTGCATGTCCCTCTGGGGGTCTGGACTATAATATGGGTAAGCTTCAGTGTAACCCAAACATAACCCTAAATAATGATTAGTCCCACAGACCCGGGCAACAAAAACCTTACATGTTTCTCCTACATATGGAGGGGTGGAGACACCTTTCCTTGCTTTGCACCCATTTCTTATAACTTAATTGAGACAGAGGCAGAGCAAAACTCTCCCCAGGACTGGCTGTACTTAACCGTGAAGGCTCCGACAACTCCTGTCAACTGGATGGAGAGGACTCATGTCTATGTTCAACTTCCTTCTCAACTGCCTGTTAGTATTATCCCTTAGAATCGTCACTTGCTTTCACCAGTTTCTGGGTTAGTGGGTTTCCCCTCGAAAGAGTGGTGGGGCATCATACGGTTCTCCAGGACACACACAATAAAGTTAGTACAGTTTTTACAGTATCATTTGCTGCATACCTTCAGCATAAAATAAAATTACTTAAAGCATCATAACATCATAACATAAAAGAGCATAAGAAAGCGACAGATAAGAATAAGTAGAAATGGGCTGACAAGAGAGAGGAGGGTGAAGACAATATTTGAATTCTTCTAAAAAGAATTCCTCTTTTAAATCCTTTCCTAAAGAATTTAGCTTTCAGACTTAGCCATTAGTCTAATTAACATCTATCTTCCCTAAAGATAGATACTATTCCTTTCAGTGTGTCTGAAGTGGATTCAAGATCGAAACAACAGTGAGTTTTTTTCGGAAAGCATCGGAATCTCCCCAGTCCTAAAGACAGGGATTTTCCGTACTTACCTAATTCCTGTGTGTTCTATCCCAGACACGAGCCCACAGCTGAAAGGGTTCTGCTCCAGTATGCACCCTGGCTTCTCCTGCTTCCCCACTGACAGGCACCTGGAACGCTTATCTCAATGAGACACACACACTATGGTCTCAGAAACAGCTTTAATTTTATCTTTGACCTCCTTTGTCTAGTCGTCCCCAGGATTCGGGTCTGGCTTAAAGGCACTTTAACACCCCAACTCCTACCTTCTTCTCACTCCCAAACAGGCTAACCCCTGTGCAGGTTATTTACTGTGAATTCCCTGGCTACCATGTCTGGTCCGCCAGTCCAGGACTAACCCTCCGTGAAGGCTCCGACAATTCCTGTCAACTGGATGGAGAGGACTCATGTCTATGTTCAACTTCCTTCTCAACTGCCTGTTAGTATTATCCCTTAGAACCGTCACTAGCTTTCACCAGTTTCTGGGTTAGTGGGTTTCCCCTCGAAAGAGTGGTGGGTAGTGATGTCGCGAACATAAAATTTTCCGTTCGCGAACAGCGAACGCGAACTTCCGCAAGTGTTCGCGAACCGGCGAACCGGGCGACCCGCCATAGACTTCAATTAGCAGGCGAATTTTGAAAATCCACAGGGACTCTTTCTGGCCACAATAGTGATGGGAAAGTTGTTTCAAGGGGTCTAACACCTGGACTGTGGCATGCCGGAGGGGGATCTATGGCAAAACTCCCATGGAAAATTACGTTGTGGACTGAGAGTCGGGTATTAATCCATAAAGGGCATAAATCAACTAACAGTCCTAAATTGTTTGGAATAACATGCTTTAAAACATCCAGTGTGTGTATACGATCAGGTATGATGTTGTATCGATCAGGTAGTGTAAGGGTTACGCCCGCTTCACAGTCATTGACAGACCAAACTCCCCTTTTAATGCACCGCAAACAACCGCAAACAGTCCATTTGCACAAGGTTGGATACCAAGCTAGCCACGTCCCGGTGATGTCATTGAAGGTTTCTTCCTCCACCCAGCCACGTACAACACCAAGGGTCCCCGAAAGGTGAATTGAATTGATTTTTCGAACGCGGAGATGGTTAAAAAAACGCTGGCTCCCTCCCCTTTGTTTTTATCCACGGTCTCTGCATCTGCGCCGTGCAATTTACTGTCACACCCGATATGAGTGGTATTTTCTGTATTACTATTCTCATCAGTTTAATCCCTCTAACGTCCCCTATCTGGGGGCCATTTATTGAATAGATTTTTCGAACGGGGAGATGGTTAAAAAAACGCTGGCTCCCTCCCCTTTGTTTTTATCTACGGTCACAGCGTCTGCGCCATGCAATTTACTGTCACACCAGATATGAGTGGTATTTTCTGTAGTACTATTCTCATCAGTTTAATCCCTCTAACGTCCCCAATCTGGGGGCCATTTATTGGATAGATTTTTTGAACGGGGAGATGGTTAAAAAAACGCTGGCTCCCTCCACTCTGTTTTAATCCACGGTCACTGCGTCTGCGCCGTGCAATTTACTGTCACACCCGATATGAGTGGTATTTTCTGTAGTACTATTCTCATCAGTTTAATCCCTGTTACATCCCATATCAGGGATTGCCTTTTGTGAAAAAAAATTTAGGCCGGGTACCTTCGACTGCCTTCACAGTGACAGACCAAACTCTCATACACCAAAATGAATTGATTTCAGGAACCGGGAGATGGAAAAATCAGCTTGGTCGGTCCTCATACTCCCAAATTGGGACTCTGCGCGTGCACAGAGCATTGTGCGGTGACACCCTATATAAGTGGTGTCTTAACTAGTACTATTCCTATCAGCGGCAGGCGGGTGCGTGGTAACTTGAGAGCAGGTGACCGAAGCTGAGCTGGAGGAGGATGGTGCGTCAAGGTTCTTAGCTGAAGCTGTAGAAGATTGGGAGTCCTGTCTAAGCCAGTCAACTATGTCCTCAGAATTTTTCGGGTTCAGGGTGCGTGGCCTCTGAAGACTAGGCATTATTCCAGGGACAGTGGAAATCACAGCACCAAGACCACGACTGCCCCTGCGGGGTGGTCAGTCTCTGCCTGTCATTTTTTTTTAGATAAATGGTACTACGCGTGCTAGGTACTGCGCCACCCGGTATCAGTGGTGGGCACTGGCAGTGGGCACACTACAGTCTGTGGAAGTGGGCCTGACACACACTGGCAGCAGGCAAGCAACTGAAATTAGACTAATGTGTAAAAATGAAATGCCTTATTTATCGGCAAGCTACTGTGCCACCCGGTATCAGTGGTTGGCACTGGCAGTGGGCACACTACAGTCAGTGGAAGTGGGCCTGACACACACTGGCAGCAGGCAAGCAACTGAATTTAGACTACTGTCTAAAAATTAAATGCCTTATATATTGGCAAGCTTCTGTGCCACCCGGTATCAGTGGTTGGCTCTGGCAGTGGGCACACTACAGTCTGTGGAAGTGGGCCTGACACACACTTGCAGCAGGCAAGCAACTGAAATTAGACTAATGTGTAAAAATGAAATGCCTTATTTATCGGCAAGCTACTTTGCCACCCGGTATCAGTGGTGGGCACTGGCAGTGGGCACACTACAGTCAGTGGAAGTCGGCCTGACACACACTGGCAGCAGGCAAGCAACTGAATTTAGACTACTGTCTAAAAATTAAATGCCTTATTTATCGGCAAGCTACTGTGCCACCCGGTATCAGTGGTTGGCACTGGCAGTGGACACACTACAGTCAGTGGAAGTCGGCCTGACACACACTGGCAGCAGGCAAGCAACTGAAATTACACTAAAGTGTAAACATTAAATGCCTGTTTTTGATGCAAAGTCCTGTGCCACACGGGATGACAGGGGTGGGCACTGGCAGTGAGCACACTACAGTCAGTGGAAGTGGGCCTGACACACACTGGCAGCAGGCAAGCAACTGAATTTAGACTACTGTCTAAAAATTAAATGCCTTATCGGCAAGCTACTGTGCCACCCGGTATCAGTGGTTGGCACTGGCAGTGGGCACATTTCAGTCTGTGAAAGTGGGCCTGACACACACTGGCAGCAGGCAAGCAACTGAAATTAGATTAATGTGTAAAAATTAAATGCCTTATTTTTCGGCAAGCTACTGTGCCACCCGGAATTAGTGGTTGGCACTGGTAGTGGGCACACTACAGTCAGTGGAAGTGGGCCTGACACACACTGGCAGCAGGCAAGCAACTGAATTTAGACTACTGTCTAAAAATGAAATGCCTTATTTATCGGCAAGCTACTGTGCCACCCGGTATCAGTGGTTGGCACTGGCAGTGGGCACACTACAGTCAGTGGAAGTCGGCCTGACACACACTGCCAGCAGGCAAGCAACTGAATTTAGACTACTGTCTAAAAATGAATTTCCTTATTTATCGGCAAGCTACTGTGCCACCCGGTATCAGTGGTTGGCACTGGCAGTGGGCACACTACAGTCAGTGGAAGTGGGCCTGACACACACTGGCAGCAGGCAAGCAACTGAATTTAGACTACTGTCTAAAAATTAAATGCCTTATTTATCAGCAAGCTACTGTGCCACCCGGTATCAGTGGTTGGCACTGGCAGTGGGCACACTACAGTCAGTGGAAGTGGGCCTGACACACACTGGCAGCAGGCAAGCAACTGAATTTAGACTACTGTCTAAAAATGAAATGCCTTATTTATCAGCAAGCTACTGTGCCACCCGGGATCAGTGGTTGGCACTGGCAGTGGGCACACTACAGTCAGTGGAAGTCGGCCTGACACACACTGGCAGCAGGCAAGCAACTGAAATTACACTAAAGTGTAAAAATTAAATGCCTGTTTTTGATGCAAAGTCCTGTGCCACACGGGATGACAGGGGTGGGCTCTGGCAGTGGGCACACTACAGTCAGTGGAAGTCGGCCTGACACACACTAGCAGCAGGCAAGCAGCTGAAATTACACTAAAGTGTAAAAATTAAATAAATAAGGTCAGTAGCGCACCAATACTGTCTGGTCTCCCACAAGCAGCGGCACGAAAACAGGGCTGTCACCCCCTCTGTTTGCAGAAAGAAAAGACTGAAAATGATGAAATGCCGCGCTCTAGCAGTGGATGGGATATGGATTATTCCCGTCCGTGTCTCAGCTACTAAAGTGTAATGATGTACCTCCGGTACCACGTATCTGTATAGCAAACACTCACCGAAGGCTGGTCGGTGCGGGCTAGTATCCTCCTGGATGCCTAAATCCTGCAGGGTGTGGGGGTGAATGGTGTGGTCGGCAGCAGCGGTAGCAGGAGCACGGTCTCTCTAGTCGGCGTGTCTGGGTCGCGCCCGGCCGGTGGCGCGATCCTCAGTTTGCACGCACGCACGTTCAGGGCACAGGTGACGTCACCACTGCGGCTACAGGTAGTCGCAGGCACTGGGCTTCTACGCGTTTCGGGTATTAGCGATACCCTTCGTCAGGAAGTCAGACCTAATGTGCTCCCTGCCTATTGCCTCTATTTAACCCTTCACTCCTTAACCCTTTGATTGCCGGTTCGTTCTATTTTATTCAAAGCCAAACACCTCTATCTCCATATTTAGACCCACTGGAGCCAAAGTATCCATATTAAATATATACTTGGTTTCTGCCCTCGACATAGCCTTAATATAATCTCCCCCTCTTCTGTGCCTTTTTATGATTTCTAAACCACAGATACTTGAGCCATTAAATTTGCTACCATGAAGGTCATTGTAGTGTCGTGATAAAGGGTGTCCCTCATATTTTCTTTCTATATTGTAGATGTGTTCATTTATTCTCTTTTCATTTGCCTCTTAGTTCTCCCTATATACATTTTTGGCAAGGACATATAATTGCATATATCACCCCTGGCTGTTACATGATATATGTTCTTCAATGCCATGTGTATATGTACCCCCTGTGTTTGTTATTGTAGTTATGACTTTATTTTTGATTTTTTGATTTTTTTGATTTGTTACACCCTTGGCACTTCCTACATGGAAAGAATCCCTTTAATGGATCCCCACTATTTTTATTTATATTTCTCTTATGTTTAACTCTATCTTCCTCTTTGCTCACATGTTTGCTGGTGGGAGCTATGATGTTCCCTATATTTTTGCCCTTTTAAAAATATACTTAGGGTTGCGTGGGATTAATTCTCCTACTATTTTATCCTCTTTTAGGATTTCCCAGTGTTTACCTATTATTTTCTTGAGGCTCCCCACTTGCCTATTATACGGCATAATTATGGGGGGTATTGTCCATAGTTCCTGTTCCACTTTCTTGGTTGTGGGGTTATCCATTAAGAAACATTGCCTATCCATTTGCCCTATCTGATTTCTGCACTCTATTAATTTTTCCCGCTGGTATCCCTTATTTTCAAACTTCAACTGCATCTTATCTGCTTCTTTTTCATAATGTTCTTTTTTAGTGCAGTTTCTTCGCAATCTCACAAATTGACTCTTGGGCACATTCTCCAGCCATTGGGGCAGGTGGCAGCTGTCTACTGCTATTAGACTATTAGCATCCGTTGGTTTGGTGTAAGTTTTTGTGCAAATCTTGCCATTTTCAATAAAAATAGATAAATCTAAAAAATTTATTTCTTTTTTACTATATGTTAGAGAGAACTCTAAATAAAACTCATTTTTATTTAATTCTATAAAAAATTCTTTCAAGCTATCCTCACTCCCCTCCCAAATAAAAACTATGTCGTCGATGAAACGCTGCCATAGGGCGAGGCTCGCACGGGGTCGGCCACCATCGTAGATGTATAGTTGCTCCCACCATCCTACATACAGATTAGCGAACCCGGTGCGAACCTCGTCCCCATAGCAGTCCCCCACCGCTGTAGGTAAAATTTATCATCATACATAAAATAATTTTTATCCAGTATAAAACTAATACATTCCTCTAAGAACTTAATCTGTGTTTCTGTCATCTCTCCTTCTCCCTTAAAAGAATTTGGTCGCTTCACATCCTTTTTCTTTTTCAATTATTGTGTACAGGGACTTGACGTCCAATGTTCCCAGTATGTATGAATCCTTCCATTCTGTGTTGTTTAATATCTGGAGGATGTGTTTGGTATCCCTGATGTATGCTGGTAGGGACTGGGCATACGGCTGTAAGAACTGGTCCACATATCGGGATAGTGCACTGGTAAGGCACTCTACCCCTGATATGATGGGCCTACCCGGGGGATTTTTTTGGTCCTTATGAATCTTTGGGTTATGATAAAACCCTGCGATTCGTGGGTATTGGTTATCAATGAACATTGCTTCGTTCTTCTGTAGAATCCCCAATGTTTTCCCTTTTTGAATGAGTTCTTTTAGCTCTTTCTTGTATTTTTCAGTGGGAAATCCCACTGAAAATACAAGAAAGAGCTAAAAGAACTCATTCAAAAGGAAAACATTGGGATTCTACAGAAGAACGAAGCAATGTTCATTGATAACCAATACCCACGAATCGCAGGGTTAATCCAAGATCATGGACAAATCGCTAGGCCATCATATCAGGGTAGAGTGCTTACCAGTGCACTATCCCGATATGTGGACCAGTTCTACAGCCGTATGCCCAGTCCCTACCAGCATACATCAGGGATACCAAACACATCCTCCAGATATTAAACAACACAGAATGGAAGGATTACACATACTGGGAACATTGGACGTCAAGTCCCTACATACAATGTGAAAAGAAAAAGGATGTGAAGCGACCAAATCTTTTAAGGAGAAGGGAGATGACAGAAACACAGATTAAGTTCTTAGAGGAATGTGATTAGTTTTATACTGGATAAAAATTATTTTATGTATGATGATAAATTTTACCTACAGCGGTGGGGGACTGCTATGGGGACGAGGTTCGCACCGGGTTCGCTAATCTGTATGTAGGATGGTGGGAGCAACCATACATCTACGATGGTGGCCGACCCGTGCGAGCCTCGCCCTATGGCATCGTTTCATCGACGACATAGTTTTTATTTGGGAGGGAGTGAGGATAGCTTGAAAGAATTTTTAATAGAATTAAATAAAAATGAGTTTTTATTTAGAGTTCTCTCTAACATATAGTAAAAAGAAATAAATTTTTTAGATTTATCTATTTTTATTGAAAATGGCAAGATTTGCACAAAAACTTACACCAAACCAACGGATGCTAATAGTCTAATAGCAGTAGACAGCTGCCACCTGCCCCAATGGCTGGAGAATGTGCCCAAGAGTCAATTTGTGGATTGCAAGAAACTGCACTAAAAGAACATTATGAAAAAGAAGCAGATAAGATGCAGTTGAAGCTTGAAAATAAGGGATACCAGTGGGAAAAATTAATGAGAGTGTAGAAATCAGATAGAGCAAATGGATAGGCAATGTTTCTTAATGGATAACCCCACAACCAAGAAAGTGGAACAGGAACTATGGACAATACCCCCATAATTATGCCGTATAATAGGCAAGTGGAGAGCCTCAAGAAATAATAGGTAAACACTGGGAAATCCTAAAAGAGGATAAATAGTAGGAGAATTAATCCCACGCAACCCTAAGTATATTTTTAAAAGGGCAAAAATATAGGGAACATCATAGCTCCCACCAGCAAACATGTGAGCAAAGAGGAAGATAGAGTTAAACATAAGAGAAATATAAATAAAAATAGTGGGGATCCATTAAAGGGATTCTTTCCATGTAGGAAGTGCCAAGGGTGTAACAAATCAAAAAAATCAAAAAATCAAAAATAAAGTCATAACTACAATAACAAACACAGGGAGTACATATACACATGGCATTGAAGAACATATATCATGTAACAGCCAGGGGTGATAT
This sequence comes from Bufotes viridis, assembly GCA_033119425.1. Lineage (NCBI taxonomy): Eukaryota > Metazoa > Chordata > Amphibia > Anura > Bufonidae > Bufotes > Bufotes viridis. The sequence goes on from CM065589.1 coordinate 607,554,062, forward strand.
ATGCAATTATATGTCCTTGCCAAAAATGTATATAGGGAGAACTAAGAGGCAAATGAAAAGAGAATAAATGAACACATCTACAATATAGAAAGAAAATATGAGGGACACCTTTATCACGACACTACAATGACCTTCATGGTAGCAAATTTAATGGCTCAAGTATCTGTGGTTTAGAAATCATAAAAGGCACAGAAGAGGGGAGATTATATTAAGGCTATGTCGAGGGCAGAAACCAAGTATATATTTAATATGGATACTTTGGCTCCAGTGGGTCTAAATATGGAGATAGAGGTATTTGGCTTTGAATAAAATAGAACGAACCGGCAATCAAAGGGTTAAGGAGTGAAGGGTTAAATAGAGGCAATAGGCAGGGAGCACATTAGGTCTGACTTCCTGACGAAGGGTATCGCTAATACCCGAAACGCGTAGAAGCCCAGTGCCTGCGACTACCTGTAGCCGCAGTGGTGACGTCACCTGTGCCCTGAACGTGCGTGCGTGCAAACTGAGGATCGCGCCACCGGCCGGGGCGCGACCCAGACACGCCGACTAGAGAGACCGTGCTCCTGCTACCGCTGCTGCCGACCACACCATTCACCCCCACACCCTGCAGGATTTAGGCATCCAGGAGGATACTAGCCCGCACCGACCAGCCTTCGGTGAGTGTTTGCTATACAGATACGTGGTACCGGAGGTACATCATTACACTTTAGTAGCTGAGACACGGACGGGAATAATCCATATCCCATCCACTGCTAGAGCGCGGCATTTCATCATTTTCAGTCTTTTCTTTCTGTAAAAATTAAATGCCTTTTTTATGCAAAGTCCTGTGCCACATAGGATGACAGGGGTGGGCACTGGCAGTAGGCACACTACAGTCTGTGGGCCTGCAGCTCCTCACACACAGGCAGGCCAGGCAACTGCAATATGCATATAAAGGGAAAAAAAAAGCAGACTAATATTGCAGCCCTAAAAAGGGCTTTTTGGGGTGCTGTCAGGACGCTGTCCTTACAGCAGAGATCAGATGAGTCTTTCAGGACTGGAGTGGACACTAAATTCACTAGCCTAGCTATCGATTTTCTTATTAAATCAGCAGCAACTACACTCTCCCTCCTCTCACTAAGACTGCAAATTCCGAATTAATCTAAAATGAATGCTGTTCAGGAGATGGGAGGGTCTGGGAGGGAGGGTATGCTGCTGATTGGCTGGAATGTGTCTGCTGACTGTGAGGTACAGGGTCAAAGTTTGCTCAATGATGATGAATAGGGGGCGGAGTGAACATCGCATGTGTTCGCCCGCTGCGTCGAACGCGAACAAGCTATGTTCGCCGGGAACTGTTTGCCGGCGGATAGTTCGGGCCATCTCTAGTGGTGGGGCATCTTACGGTTCTCCAGGACACACACAATAAATTTAGTACAGTTTTCACTGTATCATTTGCTGCATACCTTCAGCATAAAATAAAATTACTTAAAGCATCATAACATCATAACATAAGAAAGCGACAGATAAGAAGCAGTAGAAATGGGCTGACAAGAGAGAGGAGGGTAAAGACAATATTTGAATTCTTCTAAAAAGAATTCCTCTTTTAAATCCTTGCCTAAAGGATTGCTCTTTTAAATTCTTGCCTAAAGAATTTATCTTTCAGACTTGGCCATTAGTCTAATTAACATCTATCTTCCCTAAAGATAGATTCTATTCCTTTCAGTGTGTCTGAAGTGGATTCAAGATCGAAACAACAGTGAGTTTTTTTTTCGGAAAGCATCGGAATCTCCCCAGTCCTAAAGACAGGGATTTTCTGTACTTACCTAATTCCTGTGTGTTCTATCCCAGACACGAGCCCACAGCTGAAAGGGTTCTGCTCCAGTATGCACCCTGGCTTCTCCTGCTTCCCCACTGACAGGCACCTGGAACGCTTATCTCAATGAGACACACACACTATGGTCTCAGAAACAGCTTTAATTTTATCTTTGACCTTACAACTTCTTAAACATACATACATACAGACATACAGAAACAGGTGTGGTTCATATATACAATGTTGCTGAGTAGAAACAAATCCCTTTATGGAAATAAGGCTAATGTAAATACATTCTTCCTTTAGTATGACGTCGTCCAACATCCTGTCCCTCATACGGATCATATAGCTTATTCTGTTTAACCCTTCAGATACCTCTCAATTTCATTATTTGAATTATTGCGTATTATTACGTTGATTGGTGATATCGGTGATAAATTGTGAACAGAATTGGCATATTCTCATTGCATTGGCTTGTCTGAGAGTGTTGGTAAATTGGTGATGTGCCTACGCCATCTAGTGGCGTATGTTGGTACTACACTGTATTTTGGTATCACGTCTTACATTTTTTTCATATTTGTTTTTGCATTATAATTGATTTGGTATTTACCTTTTATAAATACATTATTATATATTTTGCATACACAATTGTCCCTTTGTTTCACTGCTTGCACAAAACAAATTAAGATTCTCGATACAAGAACTTAAAAGCGATTATGTTCGCCTGCAGGATCCTATAACTTTATATTTTTCTTTGATCTTTTCCAAAAGCCCTTTTGCTTTATAAATAGTGTTGAGCGAACAGTTCGAGCATAGTTCGGGTTCGTACCGAATTTTGGGGTGTTCGTGACACGGACCCGAACCCGAACATTTTCGTAAAAGTTCGGGTTCAGGTTCGTTGTTCGGAGATTTCTATGGCACATTTTGAAATCCTGCAAAACAGCCAATCAACATGCGTCATACTACTTGCCCCAAGAGGCCGTGACAGCCATGCCTACTATTGGCATGGCTGTGATTGGCCAAGTGCAGCATGTGACCCAGGCTGTGCTTATTTTGTCACACCTAGTAACTCAGGAAAGATTTTTCTATATATTATTGAGTGGATAAACTGAAATTCACTTAAATAGCAATCCCCTGAATCTGGTTTTTCAGCCATAATATTTTTTTTTCTGGGGTTGAAATTTAATTTCCAAAAAACAATCCTCTGAAGCTGGTGTTCCCAAGTGAAATACTGTCAGCCAAAATATATTTTTTTTTTCTGGGGTGAAAATTAATTGCACAAATAGCAATTCCCAGAATCTGGTGTTCCAGCGGAGACTGGATAATTTCCCTAGTGTCAGTCAAAGGATAGATTTTGTTCTGTGGTGAAATACAGTTCCAAAAATAAAAATACAGTAAATCTGGTGTTCCAGTTGTTGCAGGCCTAGTTTAAATCTGTCCGTAAAAGGGTATATTTTCTTCTGTGGTGAAATTTAATTGCTAAAATAGCAATTCCATAAATCTAGTGTTCCACTTGTTTCAGGCCAAGTTTACATCTGTCCGTAAAAGGGTATATTTCTTTCTGTGGTGAAATTTCATTGCTAAAATAGAAATTCCATAAATCAAGTGTTCCAGTTGTTGCAGGCCTAGTTTAAATCTGTCTGTAAAAGGGTATATTTCCTTCTGTGGTGAAAGTTAATTGCTAAAATAGCAATTCCATAAATCTAGTGTTCCAGCAGTTGCAGTCCTATTTGAAAGCTGTCCGTAAATGGGTATATTTCTGTCTGTGGTGAAATTTAATTGCTAAAATAGCAATTCCATAATTCTAGTGTTCCAGCAGTTGCAGGCCTATTTGAAATAAGTCCGTAAAAGGGTATATTTCTTTCTATGGTGAAATTTAATTGCTTTTTTTTATTGTTTTTTTTATTTTAAACATCTTGAAAAATACAATCCAACAAGGACAACAACACAAGAACATACCTAACCACCCCACACCTTCCCCCCCCCCCCCTCCTCCCAAACCCTGCAGGGGAAGAAAGAAAAAAAAAAAAACCCAGCTAAAATATCATAAGAATAATCATTTAATCGTCCCAATCCTTCCATATAGTACTCCATTTTGCATAGGACCCTCTTTGTCTATACAAAACCCTCTCGTAACTTTTCACCTTCTAAACTAAACTTAGCCAATGATTGCGATCTGGAACAAGAGGGGAGCACCATTCTCTGGATATAAGAAGCCTGGCCAAAAAAAATCACTTTCATCAACAGTTGGCGCTTCAGAGGCAGACAATTAACTTCCGATAGATCACCAAGGACCCAGAATTTTGGAGATAAAGGGATGTCCATGTTAAGTCTCTGAGCTAAGGTTGTTTGGACCATTCTCCAATATTTGCTCACTATCGGGCAGTCCCAGAACAAATGAAGATGATCTGCCCCGGTGTCCCCGCATCGAGGACAGTCAGAGGAGGCTCTAAATCCCCTCTTATGGAGCCATAGAGGTGTCACATAAATTTTATGTATAATATTTAACTGTACAACAATGTGATTAAAATTATGAGAAACCCCTCTTAAACCATCACCTATATTCTCCCAATCCGGGGAGCCCATCTCAGACAGTAAATCAGACCAGGATCTCTGTCCTGGGGAAAGACAGTCCAAAAAAAAATATTCCATCAGGTGTCTATAACATTGTGAGAGTTTTACTTTCATGCTTCCTTTGTTACTAATCAAATTGTGCAAAAATTCAGGAGTGTCTATGTTAAGTGAATAACTGACAGCAGTGCTAAAGAGTGCAGACCTCAATTGGAAATAGGCATACCAAGCCACCTCACCTACATTTAACTTTTGTTTTAGATCCATAAGCGACAGGATTTGTCCATCCCTGACCACCTGATGCACGTATTGAATATTTTTCATCCTCCAATATTGCCAACAATTTGAGTCATCTAAGTTCAGAAGCTTTTGATTATGCCATAATGGGGTACAAATAAGTAATGCCTCCACTTTAAACCAATTCTTTATGACTAACCAAGCTTTTATAGCCATTCTGCAGAAAGGTTTAAATCCGGTCTGTGTATTAATTAAATAATCAGACTCTTATATTGTATAGAAATCGGAAAAACCTGAATCTCTTACCAGTTTTCTACAGAAATGGCTATTTTCCCAATCATTAAAAAAATTTAGTTGAGAGGCCATATAATAACCCCTAAAATAGGGGAGGTTAAGACCTCCCCGATTGTAGGGCATAGAAAAATAAAGCGCCTTTAATCTCACACGCTTCCTCCCCCATAGCAAATCGTTAATCATCCGCTCTATCAATCTAAAATATTTGTCTTCAATCCATACAGGCGAATTACGTAGGACATAGAGAACCTGGGGAAGCACCACCATTTTTATTAAAGAGATTCTGTCTGCTCTTGCGGGCAGAATTTTTTGCCATACCTTAACTTTAGATCTAACTTTTAATAGTAGAGGAAACAAGTTAAATTTTAGGTAGTCTTAAATTTTGGCTGTTACTGTTATCCCCAAGTATTTCATCGAGTCAGATATTAAAAACCAATTTGTACTGGTGTTCTCCATCGTTCCACACATTTCATCTACCGGGAGAAGAACAGTTTTCTCCCAATTAACTTCAAATCTGGAAGGAACAGAAAATAGATTGGCCAACTCCATTATTCGAGGGAGTGTGGTTTCTGTCTGATGAATAAAAAACAAAATATCATCTGCATAAAGAGATATTCGATCCTGCATCCCCATTACACCAAAACCAGCCACTTTCAAGTCCTGCCTGATACTAGCTGCAAGAGGTTCGATATAGATATTAAATAAAAATGGTGACAGAGGACAACTTTGACGGGTGCCTCTTCCTAATACAAAACTCTCTGTAAGCGTATCATTAATCTTAATCCTAGCTACCGGGCATTTATATAACAACTGCACCATCGCCATAAACTTAGGCCCAAAACCTATCTTTTTCATTACCTCCCAAAGGAACCCCCACTCGACTCTGTCAAACGCCTTGGTGGCATCCAGTGACAGAATAGAGCGGGCGCCGTTCCCAGGCGATTGAATATTAGTAAAAAGCCTGTGTAAATTATGGTGGGTGCCCCTTTTTGGCATAAAGCTATTTTGATCTGGAGGAATAACAGACGACATCACCCCAGAAAGCCTCCTAGCCAGAATTTTTGATAATATCTTAACATCTGAATTTAATAGGGAAATAGGTCTATATGAACTCAGATCGATCGGATCTTTATCTTTTTTAGGGATTAAAACTATCAGGGCTTCAATCATGGACTGTGGTAGGCCCTGATAGGATGATAATTACAGATGACTAGCTGAATCAGCTTGGTTTAAGTCTTTTCTGGCACCAGGAGAGTGAATATGACCATATCAGACACGACACATGTGATGATCAAAATCACTCTGTTTATTGATAATAAGGTTCAAGCCTTTATAGGACATTATACGCCCTTTCATTATTCAATCATCTTTTTCCAAACAATATAGCCTCCAATCATAATGAGATACATACCGTCATACAACATACTTTCCCCAGTTACATCCTGGCCTTCATGCTCCACGTACTAGCTGACGCGGACAAGATAAGGAATTCCGGTTAGATACTCGGCTCCCCAAAACATTTGGTTATGACAGAATGTTCTTAAACAAAGTTCAAGACAGCATATTCCTTCAATCCCCTCTTAGAACCTTATATTCATATTATATGGTTCTCCTTGCCCCTCTTTTGCCTATAATTTCTTAAGTATTCCATATAAGCCTCTGGGGTATATTCTTCAGGCCTTGGTGGGGTATTGTTCATCTCACCTGTGAGCACTGGAGTGTAATAAGACGTCGAGCGCACCCTCTTTTCAGTGAAACTTTGACATGTGGAAAGAAGCGAGGGTACGCATTGTACACAGCAACATAAGCATATCATTATAGCGATGATAGCAAATACCACTCCTAATACATATCGGATTTGACCAAAGTCAGGTATCCAGCTAAAAAGCCAATCCCACCATCCTTGATTAGCGTCTTGTTTTATGTGTTTTATCATTTCTTCTAATTGGCCTATTTTATCCTTTATCCCTTGGGAATGATCTGACAAATTAAAACAGCACATACCTGAAAAAGCAGAGCACCCTATACCATGTTGTAATAGCAGATAATCAATGGTTGCCCTATTCTGTAGAATTGCCTTCTTATATGACTGTATATCTAGCAATATGTCCTGCAAGATTGCGCTAGTGACATTTATTTCTTTTACCATAAAGCAAGCAAGCCTTGAGATTGTCTTGTGGTTCTATGCAGCTAACCCTGGTACTCCTACCATTGATATTGCCAGGCTTAAGTACTCTGTTTCTGAGAGAAGGTTCACATTATAATTACAATCTTCCGGTATCTGCACAGAAGATTCTCGTGTATAACGTGTTCGTGTTGCAGGAAGTAATGGTATCATGGCTAATGTTAACCTAGCTATCGTGCAGGGTCCATCTGTAATGTTTGCTGGTATGTACGTGTAACTAAAGTTTCTGCATGGTAACACCCATCCTGTTGGAAGGGGGACATGTTTGTTTAAGGATGGCACTATCTTTGTGATATTACATTGCATATTTCTTCCTGATATCATCTTTTTGCAACTACTTACGCCCCGTTGGCAAATATCTGGTTTGGTCTTATTTTGTTGTTTTGCTTGTATGCAGGGAGGTAGTAATTTTTCATCACAAGTGAAATTCTAGCATACTTCTGCAGCTGTGACTAGACCTGTAATTATTCTGATCATATTACCTTGTAGATATCTATGTGTAGAGCAATTATAGCAGACATAATAAGGATTCACATGTCCATATCTAACATCATGTTGTTCTAAATCAGTGTCAATGGGAACACAGGAGCCCTGTCCATATAGACACTGGAGTGGGCACTGCTACCAGGCAGGTTTCTAGAATATTGGATGCAGACAAGGTGGTTCGAAGACAGAAATCAGTTAGGTTCAGGGTCTTGGCCAGGTACAGCCACAGATTCTCCTTTGTCTTCCACAGATTGTCCTCCCCTCTGCATCCTGTTGTTAGGTACGTCTGTCTGTCCCATGATCGAAGAACAGTTATTAGGATGCATAAGGCTGCAATTGTCAGAACTGCAGGTCTCAGCCATTTTAAGGAATTCTCCGACTGTCTCATCTCGTTGGGGGTCAAGGCTGTCTGCCTCCGTTAGTACCCCTTCTTGTCGTTCCTTCTCGGTTGCCTTGTTCCTCTCTACCAATTTTATTCGCGTAGCGTGGATCCACGTGGGCGATTGCTCTGTCAGCACTGCTGTCCTGGTTACTGCCACGACGGTGGTGGGGCGCTGTAGGCAAATTCACCCGGTCTTTTCCCCTTTTTCAGTATCTTCACCAGCACAATATCCCCAGACCTGAAAGGGTGCGTGGGTTCCTGTGGAAGAGAGGGAGATTTACAAGCAACTTTTTCCTCAGTTTTGCTAAGGATTCAGATAAGATGAGTAACGTATTCCTCCCTAATCTGGTCAATGTCTCCTTTCTGTGAAGGCTCAATTACCAAGGGGCAACCCCACCTAGGGATAATTTGTTGGGTGAGTATTTTTGCTGTTGTTTTTGCATCCTCTGCCCTGGTGGGGAATACTTCTGGCCATCTTGAGAACATGTCTACTATTACCAATGCATATTCTTGTTTACCCTTTGTTTTGGGGATATGTGTGTAGTCTACCTGCAGATGGGTGAAAGGTGTAGTAGGGTAGTCCAGGCACTGATGTGGGATTTTAAGAGGGTTGTTTGGATTGTTTCTCAAACATGTAAGACATCTCCCTACATAATCAGCTACCAGTTTATTCATGTTGGTGATGTAAAAGTTTTGACCAAGGAGTAAACCTGTAGTTTGTATGCTGTTGTGTCCTACACCATGAAAATGAGCAATGAAGAGGGCAGCACTATGTTGCGGTATACAGGGTTTCCCCTCTTTGCAGATCAATCCAGTTTGTGGATTTTTCTGCAACACAGGGTACACCCAATCTTTCTCTTCTTCCTGTGATGCATATCGTTGCAGGTCAGTGATCATTTGGACCGTGTCCAAAGAGGGTGGTTTGAGGCATGCCATTTCCCATGAATCTTTGTGAATGCTAGTGGGGTTTTCTTTCGCAACTTGTTTTGCTATCTTGTCAGCTAAAGCATTGCCCTGGGACACTCTATCCTTGCCCTGCGTGTGTGCTTTGCAATGTACTATGGCCAGGCTAGAGGGTAGTTTAAGGGCAGCTAAAAGATTATCAATCAGGAGTGAATGAGAGATCTTCTTCCCATCTGCAGCAGTGAACCCCCGCCTTTGCCATATTACTCCATGATCCCACACTACCCCATGTGCATATCTACTGTCTGTGTAGATTGTGACTGATTTGTCTGTATGTAGGGTACATGCTCTGGTGAGTGCAATTAGTTCGGCAGCCTGGGCTGATTGGACATGTATTGGTCTTGCTTCTAACACTATGTCGGGTAACATGACTATGGCATAGGCTGCGCAGAAGACAGTATCGAGTGGGCGTGAGCATGAGCCGTCAACAAATACTTCAGGTGCCCCTGTCACAGGCGTCGCTGACAAATCCATTCTGGGGAAGTCTCATACTCTAACACTTTGAGGCAGTCATGTGCGTCGGGCAGGGTGTCTTCTTCTCCTTTTAGCCCTATGAGTGCATTCAATATCGGTGCTGGCCCTGCTGAATGTGGGGCATATTTGATTTGTAAGGAAGGGTCACTTAACAAGAGTATCTCATATCCTGACAGTCGCTGGGCTGACATGTGTTGGGTGTGTATGCCTCGTAGTAACCCCACTACATCATGAGTTGTGTGTAGGATGGTGGGGTACCCCAGTGTGAGGGGGTCGCGAGCTCCACCATCATAGCACAAGCCGCAAGAGTACGCAGACATGCCGGCATACCTTGTACGGATACCGGCATTATCTTTGAGAAAAAAGCACAAGGTCGCAACTTGCCTCCATGTTCTTGTGTTAGCACCCCCGCCATGGTTTTACAATTTTGGCGCGCAAACATGTGGAACGGCAGCTTATAGTCAGGGAGGCCCAATCCTGGGCTACACATCAGAGAACATTTTAACATATCAAAAGCATTCAACATTTCCTCAGACCATCTTATGAGCTCTGGTTTGTCTTCCAGAGTGGCTTGCCTCAGGATATTATCATAGTAGGAACAGTCAGGGATCCATTGTCTGCAATAATTTATCATACCAAGGAAGGACAGCATTTCCTTCTTGGTGTGTGGGGTGACCAGTCCCGCTACAGACTGGACTCGCTCCAGACTGATCCGCCTTTCCCCTTCTGTGAGGACAAAGCCCAAGTACTCAACTTGCATTTTACACCATTGCATTTTCTTGCGTGATACCTTGTGTCCACATTCTGATAACCATTTTAACAAAGATACACCATCAGTAACATTGGCCTCCTCTGACATACTGCACAGTAACAAATCGTCCACATATTGTATCAGCACCGAACCTAGGAGGGGGTGCCATGGTTTCAAAGTGGCTTGGAGGACAATGCTGTACACTACAGGTGAATCAGCATATCCCTGTGGCATCCGGCCCCAGGTTAGCTGCCGTCCCTCAAAGAAAAAACCCAAAAAGTAGTCTGGTACTCTTATTAACTGGGATTGAGAAGAAGGCATTCTTCAAATCAATAACACTAAACCAGGCAGCTTCTGCGGGGATGGAGGATAAGAGGGCGGTGATGTCTGGAACTAGGGGTGCAATGGGTACAATGAGATTGTTGATTGCCCTCAAATCCTGTACAAAGCGGGTAGTACCATCTGCCTTTGTCACAGGATTGATAGGGGTACTGTAGGGTGAAATCACTTCCTCCAGAATTCCTTTTTTTTTAAATTCTTCAATCATTGGCTGTAAGCCCTCAATTTTGTGTTTTGGGAGCGGGTATTGTTTCTGGTAGACAGGTGTGGCCCCTTCCTTGAGAGTTGCCTCATATGGTGTACAGTCTATCAGTCCTGTGTCATAATCACCTTGTGACCATCGGTTAGGGTCTATGTCCTATAATTCTGGGCAGTCCTGAAGATTCACAAATGTGTAAGAGACTGGGGCTATTATTGGCATCGTTGTTTATTGAATGCTGAGCCCATCATTTTCTACTGTCACCCTTAAGTCAAGTTTCACAAAGAGGTCTCTTCCTAATAGGCTGACCGGACAATCTGGAATGATGCTGAACGTGTGGTCCGTGATGTACTCACCGTCCACTGTCTCTATCGGGAGTGCTTTTGTTTTATATGTCTTAGTTAATACCCCGTTGATTCCCATAGAGGGGTCCGACTCTCTCAAAGGTCCCTTGTACAAATCTTTGTTTAACACACTAGAGGTGGCACCGCTGTCTACCATAAACCCTGTTTTTCTTCCTGCTACTTTAAGTAAGATGATAGGCGTGTCTTTCCAGTGTGATGTGACCTGTGTGAAAGTTGGGGTGACTCCCTCCGGGCCCCGTCAGTAGGCTTGCTGGTTGTTCCAGTCAATAGGGAATCTGGGCTGGTTCTGTGTGCTCTGTCTCGGCTGTTGTTGGTTATGTGCTACCCTTACTGATGTGTTTCTACGTGGTGCCGTGCACTGCCTTGCCCAGTGTTCTTCCTGCCCACAATTATAACAGCTGGTGTTTGAATATGGGTTTACGATCTGTTCTCTGTCTCCCTGCCTGTAGTTTCCACCTCTCCCCCTGCGTCTGCCTCTCCCCCTCCCCCTTGTGCCCGCATACAAGTGTGTAGCTGGGAGTTTCCTCACATCAAAACATCCCGCTGCTTGCTTTTTATAAAGATGTTTCTCAAAGTCCTTCGTGTTATCGGATGTCCATGATGAAACATTTTGTTTCACAGTGAGGATCAGTTTATCAGACAGGTTGTTAATGAATGTGGAAATGATTAAGCTGTCATTCTGGTGCATTGGTAAACCGGCCCCCAGCTTCCAGCAATCCATGAATCGTTTCCAGAATTCAGTAACAGTCTCGGCAGATTTTTGTTTACATGCCACTGCTACAGGGAGTGAGGACTTCTGTTTGAACACTTCACTCATGTGTTCCTGTACCTGTGTCCATATCTCTTTTATGCCATCGGGTGTGTTACAGATGTAATTATCTGCCTCTGTGTTTGGTTGGATTTCTGAGATGGTTTTCACCTTTTTCCAATCCCATTCTGTGTGTGTACCTATAATTCTATCAGCAGCCTCCATTGTCTCAGTCCACCCTGCTAAGTTGCCTACCCATGGGTTTACTAAATAGTAGTTGGTAGGACTAACTCTTAACACATGAATTTTACATGTTTCACCTGGTTCAGGTTTGGGGTAATCAGTCTTGGATCCCCGCCCTCCCATTGTTGTATTCAGAGAATATTTGGAACAATATCTGCCCAGGGCTGGCTGTGCTGAATATGAGGAATATTCCTCTGAATCCCTAACGACTAGCGCTGTTTTGAATCGCCACTTGCATTCGGTATTTCTGGGTTATAACGGATTTCTCCTCGCCAGAGTACCGGGCGTCTAACGATTCTCACAACGCATACAAGTTTACTCAACACAATTTCACAAAGTATTAATAACAATGAAGAGCGACTGTGCACTTACCACCCAGTCTGCAGTTCATACAAACAGATAATCTTATACTTCTACAAGATCTTATAACATCTATGCATATTTGACATGTAAGAGTTAATCCAAGCTTTGACTTCCCTGTTCCCTGAACAGCGGTATTTTGGAGTGCACTCCCTCTTTGTATCTATGCACAACTCCCTGAGTTGTGTTACGTGTGTCCCTGACACAGCTTCTGTAGCTCTCTAGTCTAAAATAGGGTTCATCCGTACTTACTATTGCAGATCGAGACGTGGCCGGTGCCCTCGGATCGGGCAGGGGACAAAAAATCGATGTCACTTCTCACCAGACCCGAGGACGACCTCTCGATCCCGGATTCGAGCCCCCAAATTGATAGGATGATAATTACAGATGACTAGATGCATCAGCTTGGTTTAAGTCTTTTCTGGCACCAGGAGAGTGAATATGACCATATCAGACACGACACATATGATGATCAAAATCACTCTGTTTATTGATAATAAGGTTCAAGCCTTTATAGGACATTATACGCCCTTTCATTATTCAATCATCTTTTTCCAAACAATATAGCCTCCAATCATAATGAGATACATACCGTCATACAACATACTTTCCCCAGTTACATCCTGGCCTTCATGCTCCACGTACTAGCTGACGCGGACAAGATAAGGAATTCCGGTTAGATACTCGTTTGCCCAAAACATTCTGGTTATGACAGAATGTTCTTAAACAAAGTTCAAGACAGCATATTCCTTCAGGCCCCCTCCTGTAAGGCTTGAGAGAATACCTCCAGTAGATGAGGAAGAATGATATCCTTATACTTCCGATAAAATTCATACGGAAGACCATCTAGCCCTGGTGATGAATTCCCAGAAATGGAGCTCAAGGCCTCCTGGATCTCCAAAAGAGACAGTTCTCTTTCCAAACAATTTTTTTGGGCTTCTGTTAACATCGGAAGCGAGTTTTTATCCAGCAACTGCCTCGCCAGGTCAGGTGATAATCCAGGAGAAGCTCTATATGTCTGAGAAAAATATTGCAGAAAGATATCTTTGATTCCCTCTGAATCTGTTATAACTACACCATTAAAATTATGAATCGAAGTAATAGCTTTCTTTTTCTTATCCTGTTGTAAAATTATTCTGGCTAGGAGCTTACCAGGACGTCCAGACTCGGAGAAGTACTTTTGCCCCTTAAAAAACAACCTATGGTTTGCTTTCTCCATTACTAAGTCTTCCAGGGAGCTACTAGCCTTCTGCATCTCTTCTTTATTATCTTCGGTAGGTTGATCAATAAAACGCTCTGTTGTGGATGCCACGGTCCTAGACAATTCCTCCTCCCTTTTCCTAAATGATTTCCTCACAGCAGTGATTTCACTTATAAGGACCCCCTCAAATATGCCTTCAAGGCGTCCCAAACTATATTAATTCTAGAAGAGGGAAGATTCACTTCCCAGAAAGAGGATACATATACTTTAATAGACTTATAGTTATCCATAATGGTAAGCCAATGTGGATTCAACCTAAAACCAAGCTCCCTTTTATCGTTATTCTCCCCAGTACAAACCTCAATAGATACAGGTGAGTGATCTGAAACTATTCTTACTCCATAACGTAGTGCATGATAGGCCCAGGGCTGTCTACCCAACTCGGGCCCCTCCATCCATTTTAGTTTAATTTTTTTCTGTATGAAGAGGCTGCGGTGCTTCGTGAGCGTCACAGTCTCTTTCTAGGCCATATGATGTCACATTCATCATTCACATGGCCGAGGTGCAGCTCAGTCCCATCTAAGTGATTGGGGATGATCTGAAATACCAAGCACATTGCTATCAAATGGACATCGCTGTGCTTGTTAAGTAGCAAAGAGGCTGCGGCGCTCACTGGAACATCGCGGTCTCCTCAAACAACGGATTGGCGGGGGTGCCAGGAATCATACCCCCACCATCTCATAGCTCTCTGAGTACAGATGTCATAGATGTTACCTGCAGTCCTATGTAACACCCCACATAACACAGTGAACTATTGTGTTATGTGGGGTGTAACATAGGACTGCATGGAACATCTACTACATTATCTGCACAAAGAAAGTTATGACTATTATCTGGGCTGTTACATAGGACTGCAGGTGACAAATTAAAATTTTAGTTGCCAAATTTAAAATACATATGATTATGATAAAAAAAACTTGGAGGAGAAGATGAGAGGCAGGTCACAGTAGTGAGGATACAGCACCACATACCTCTTACATCCAGTGACATCTCCTGTCATGTAGACCTTCTCTTTCCTCTTCTCCTCCGTTTGACTTAGTACGGCATGACTAATTCTTTCCGCCACATCTCGTCTCTACAGAGTTTGTTACACAGACACATTAGATTTCTCAAAATTGGGGTCATTTATCAAACTGGTGTAAAGTAGAACTGGCTTAGTTGCCCATAGCAACCAATCAGATTTCAGCTTTCATTTTCCAAAGGAGCTGCGAAAAATGAAAGGTGGAATCTGTTGCTGTGGGCAACTAAGCCAGGTCTACTTTACACCAGCTTTATAAATTATCCCAAAGGTCCCTATAGTGTCTACAGCAGTTATAATGTCCCCTAGAGGGCCCCCAGCAATAACAACAACACCCTATATTGTGCTCCAGGTAATAATGCCTGTATAGTGTCCCCAAAAATAATGTCCCCTAATAGCAATGCCCCTAATTTCCCCCACACTGCTCCCACATAATAATTTCCCCCACACTGCCCCATATAGTAATTTCCCCCACACTGCCCCATATAGTAATTTCCCCCACACTGCCCCATATAGTAATTTCCCCACACTGCCCCATATAGTAATTTCCCCACACTGCCCCCATATAGTAATTTCCCCACACTGCCCTCATATAGTAATTTCCCCACACTGCCCCCATATAGTAATTTCCCCACACTTCCCCCATATAGTAATTTCCCACATTGCCCCCATATAGTAATTTCCCCACACTGCCCCATATAATAATTTCTCCCACACTGCCCCCATATAGTAATTTCCCCACACTGCCCCCATATAGTAATTTCCCTCACACTGCTCCCATATAGTAATTTCCCCACACTGCCCCCATATAGTAATTTCCCTCACACTGCCCCATATAGTAATTTCCCCCACACTGCCCCATATAGTAATTTCCCCACACTGCCCCATATAGTAATTTCCCCACACTGCCCCATATAGTAATTTCCCCACACTGCCCCATATAGTAATTTCCCCCACACTGCCCACATATAATAATTTCCCTCACACTGCATCCATATAGTAATTTCCCCACACTGCCCCCATATAATAATTTCCCCACACTGCCCCCATATAGTAATTTCCCCTATACTGCTCCATATAGTAATTTCCTCCACACTGTTCCCATAAAGTAATTCGCCTCCACACTGCCCTCCCATGAAAATATTTGCCCCCACACTGCCCCCATGAAGTAATTTTCCCCCACACTGCCCCGATGAAGTAATTTGTCGTCACACTGCCCCCATAAAGTAATTTGCCACCACACTGCCCCCCATGAAGTAATTTGCCCCCATGTAATAATCTGCTCCCAATGAAATTATTTGCCCCCATGTAATAATCTGCACCTATACTGCGCCCCACACTGCCCCCATGTCCTCCTCTGGCCCCCAAAGGCACACACAGAAAAAAAAACAACAACTAAAAGCTAATACTTACCTGGGTTCGGGATGGTGAGGCAGGCCGCAGGCGCGCAATCCTCATTGTCCTGCGTCCCGGCGCAGGCACGTGATGATGTCATCACGCACGCCTGCACCGGGAATAAACTACCACATAGGCCTCAGGCCTACTAGGCCTGAAGCCTATGGTGTTGATCGGCGGCGGGGCAGGGAACTATGCGCTCCTGTGCCCCGCCGCAGTATGTGGGTGCTCGGGTCGGCATTGGGCCCCCCAGTGATGCCGGGCCCGGGGCTGCCGACCCGAACGCCCCTATGTTAATCCGCCACTGCTTCCCACATCTGCATCTAAAGTCAGCCTGTCCTTTTTAGGATCCATAACAGAGTTAAAGTCTCCCATCAGTACAAGCCGACATTCTGGTTTCTTTTCCAGAAAACGCAATAGTTGGGTAAGTGGATACATAGAAAGTGGCGGAGGTATGTAGAAAAGGCGAGAATATAGCTGTGACCATAAAGCCTACCATACAGAAAGATAAATCTACCCTGGTCGTCTATATAAGAGTCTATTAAAGTAAAATCTATAGAATTATGAATCAGGACTGATACTCCCCTAGAGGCACTATTAAAGGTTGAGTGATAGGATTGAGAGTACCAACCCGTCGTCAAATGGGTCACTGTCTCATCAGTGAGATGAGTTTCCACTATACAAATAATTGCAGGAAGGTATCTCTTTAATGCATCGATAATAGCTTGCCTCTTAACCCTTTCTCCAAGGCCTCTGACATTCCAGGAGACGATTCTAACGGACATTAATTAAAGAGAAGAGAAAGAAAAAAAAAAACCTTCCCTACAGGGCAATACCCATTTAATTGCTAAAATAGCAATTCCATGATTCTAGTGTTCCAGCAGTTGGAGGCCTATTTGAAATCAGTCCGTAAAAGGATATATATTTCTTTCTGTGTTGAAATTCTATTGCAAACATTGCGATTCCCTAAATCTGGTGTTCCAGCAGTTGCAGGCCTATTTAAAATCAGTCCGTAAAAGGGTATATTTCTGTCTGTGGTGAAATGTAATTGCTAAAATAGCAATTCCATAATTCTAGTGTTCCAGCAGTTGCAGGCCTATTTGAAATCAGTCCGTAAAAGGGTATATTTCTTTCTGAGTTGAAATTTTATTGCAAACATTGCAATTCCCTAAAATCTGGTATTCCAGCAGTTGCAGGCCTATTTGAAATCTGTCCGTAAAAGGGTAAATTTCTGTCTATGGTGAACTTCAATTGCTAAAATAGTAATTCCATACATTTAGTGTTCCAGCAGTTGCAGGCCTATTTGAAATCAGTCCGTAAAAAGGTATATTTCTTTCTATGGTAAAATTTAATTGCTAAAATAGCAATTCCATAAATCTAGTGTTCCAGCAGTTGCTTCCTTTTTTTTAAGTCTGTCCGCAAAAGGGTATATTTCCTTTTGTGGTGAAATGTAATTGCTAAAATAGCAATTCCATAAATCTAGTTTTCCAGCAGTTGCAGGCCGATTTGAAATCTGTCCGTAAAAGGGTATATTACACAAAGTGTTAAAATACAATTGCTGAAGGCATAATCCTACATATTTTTTCACACGCTACTGTGCATCTCCAAGTGTAAATCTGTCCATAAAAGGATACCTTTCATCCAGGGCCTAAATACTAGCCCTAAAAGAGATATTCCCCTAAATCAGTGGTTACTGCTGTGCCTGGATTAGTGTAATACGCTAAATAAATAACTAGGCAGATAGTGTTAGGTGCCTGTAAAAAAAGGCCTGAATTTGGAATCAATACATTGGGCCAAATATTTTTTTTCTTATTTTGGTGCTTGGTGAACGTTAACAATGAGGAAAACATCTAGTAAGGGACGCGGACGCGGTCGTGGTGGTGTTAGTGTACCCTCTGGTGCTGGAAAAACGTGGCCATTCTGCCACAGCCACACGTCCTAGTGAACCAACTACCTCAGGTTCCAGTACCCGCCAGAATTTACAGCGATATTTGGTGGGGCCCAATGCCGTTCTAAGGATGGTAAGGCCTGAGCAGGTACAGGTGCTAGTCAATTGGGTGTCCGACAGTGGATCCAGCACGTTCACAATATTATCTCCCACCCAGTCTTCTGTAGAAAGCGCCTAGATGGCGCCCGAAAACCAAGCGCATCAGTCTGTCACATCACCCCCATGCATATCAGGGAAACTTTCTGAGCCTCAAGTTATGCAGCAGTCTCTTATGCTGTTTGAAGACTCTGCTGGCAGGGTTTCCCAAGGGCATCCACCTAGCCCTTCCCCAGCAGTGGAAGACATAGAATTCGCTGACGCACAACCACTGATGTTTCCTGATGATTAGGACATGGGAATACCACCTCATCGGAGTCCGCACGTCTCTGATGATGACAAAACAAAGGTGCCAACTGCCGCGTCCTACTGCTGTGTGCAGACTGAACAGGAGACGGTCAGGGAGGAAGACTGGGTGGAAGACGATAAAGAGGACGATGAGGTCATAGACCCCACATGGAATGAAGGCCGTGCCGCTGACTTTCAGAGTTCAGAGGAAGAGGCATTGGAGAGACCGAGCCAACAGTGAAGCAAAAGAGGGAGCAGGGGGCAAAATCAGACCAGCCGCCGCCAAGAGAGTTCGCCTGCTACTGGCCACCGCCACCAGGGACCGAGCACCCCAAAGGCAGCTTCAAGGAGTTCCCTGGCATGGCACTTCTTCAAACAATATGCTGACGACAAGACTCGAGTGGTTTGCACGCTGTGCCATCAGATCCTGAAGCGAGGCATTAACGTTCTGAACCTTAGCACAACCTGCATGACCAGGCATCTACATGCAAAGCATGAACTGCAGTGGAGTAAACACCTTAAAAGCAAGGAACTCACTCTGTCTCCCCTGCTCCCTCTTCTGCTGCTGCCTCGGCCTCTTCCTCCGCCTCGGGAGGAATGTTGGCACCTGCCGCCCACCAAACAGAGGATGTGCCACTGACACCACCACCTGCGTCACCAAGCATCTCCACCATGTCACACGGCAGTGTTCAGCTCTCCATCTCACAAACCTTGGAAAGAAAGCGTAAATTCCCACCTAGCCACCCTCGAGGCTCTGGGCCTGAATGCCAGCATTTCTAAACTACTGGCCTTTGAAATGCTGTCATTCAGGCTGGTGGACACAGACAGCTTCAAACAGCTGATGTCCATGGCTGTCCCACAGTATGTTGTTCCCAGCCGCCACTACTTCTCCAAGACAGCCGTGCCTTCCCTGCACAACCAAGTATCCGATAAAATCAAGTGTGCACTGCGCAACGCCATCTGTGGCAAGGTCCATCTAACCCCAGATACGTGGACCAGTAAGCACGGCCAGGGACGCTATATCTCCCTAACTGCACACTGGGTAAATGTAGTGGCGGCTGGGCCCCAGGTGGAGAGTTCCTTGGCGCACGTTCTTCCGCCACCAAGGATCGCATGGCATCATTCTTTGCCTCCTGTAGCCTCCTCCTCCTACTCGGCTTCCTCCTCCTCTGCTTCCACAAGCTCATCCAGTCAACCACACACCTTCACCACCAACTTCAGCACAGCCCGGGGTAAACGTCAGCAGGCCATTCTGAAACTCTTATGTTTGGGGGACAGGCCCCACACCGCGAAAGAGTTGTGGCGGGGTATTGACAAAAAGACAGACGAGTGGTTTCTGCCGGTGGCTTCAAGCCCGGCTTGGTTGTGTACGATAATGGGCGAAATCTCGTCGCAGCTCTGGAACTCCACTTGCCCTTGCTGGAGAGACTGTGCGAGCAGCAGCAGGCCATAGTGGAGTTTCAGCTGCAACACGCACGCGTCAGTCGCACTCCGGGACAGCACCACTTCACCACCAATGATTGGGCCTACATGCGAGACCTGTGTGCCCTGTTGCGCTGTTCCGAGTACTCCACCAACATGGGCAGTGGCGATGACAACGTTATCAGTGTTACAATTCTACTTCTATATTCCTTGAGATAACGCTTAGCGCTATGATGGAAGAGGATGTGGCCCAGGAGGAGGAGGAGGAGGAGGATGAGGGGTCATTTTTAGCACTTTCAGGCCAGTCTGTTACAAGTGGCTCAGAGGGAGGCTTTTTGCAACAGCAGAGGCCAGGTACAAATGTGGCCAGCCAGGGCCCACTACTGGAGGACGAGGAGGATGAGGAGGAGGTGGAGGAGGATGAGAATGAAGCAGGTTTACAGCAGGGTGGCACCCGACACAGCTCAGGCCCATCACTTGTGCGTGGCTGGGGGGATACGGAGGACGATGACGATACGTCTCCCACAGAGGACAGCTTGTCCTTACCTCTGGGGAGCCTGGCACACATGAGCGACTACATGCGCAACGACAGCAGAGTTGCCCACATTTTAACGTGTGTGGACTACTGTGTTGCCACCCTGCTGGATCCCCGGTACAAAGACAATGTGCCCACCTTACTTCCTGCACTGGAGCTTAATAGGGAGATACGCGAGTACAAGCGCACGCTGGTAGACGCGCTCCTGAGAGCATTCCCAAATGTCACAGGGGAACAGGTGGAAACCCAAGGCGAAGGCAGAGGAGGAGCAAGAGGTTGCCAATGCAGCTGTGTCACAGCCAGATCTTCTGAGGGCAGGGTTAGCATGGCAGAAATGTGGAAAAGTTTTGTCTCCATGCCACAGCTAACTGCACCACCACCTGATACGGAACGTGTTAGCAGGAGGTAGCATTTCACTAAAATGGTTGAACAGTACGTCTGCACACCTCTCCACGTACTGACTGATGGTTCGGCCCCATTCAACTTCTGGGTCTCCAAATTGTCCACGTGGCCAGAGTTAGAATTTTATGCCTTGGAGATGCTGGGCTGCCCGGCGGCCAGCGCTTTGTCTGAACGTGTATTCAGCACGGCAGGGGGCGTCATTACTGACAAACGCAGCCGCCTGTCCACAGCCAACGTGGACAAGCTGCCGTTCATAAAAATGAACCAGGCATGGATCCCACAGGACCTGTCCCTCCCTTGTGCAGAATAGACATTTATAACTGCCTCCCCCTCAACCATGTATTCTTGTACTCCGGGGCACTTCTTTATTGAATCCTCATTTTTTTAACTTTACCATGATCTTGCGGTGCAACCCAAAGTTAAATGAACCTCTCCTCCGTCTGGGGCCTAATTATCTGAAAGTGGTCTTCTCCAGTGGTGGGTGATATCAAGCATGATTCTCTGCTGTGGGACCTCTCTCCTCAATCTGGGCACCAGGGCCTAAATAACTGAAAGTGGCCTGTTACAATGGTGGGTGACTTGAAGCCTGAACCTCTGCCATGCGACCTCTCTCCTCTGTCTGGTTGCTGTGGGCTAAATATCTGGAAGTGGCCTTCTCCAGTGGTGGGTGATATGATGCCTTATTCCTTGCTGTGGGACCTCTCTCCTCTGTCTGGGTGCTGGGGCCTAAATAACTGAAAGTGGCCTTCTCCAGTGGTGGGTGATATGACGCCTTATTCCTTGCTGTGTGAGCTCTCTCCTCTGTCTGGGTGCTGGGGCTGAAATAACTGAAAGTGGCCTTCTCCAGTGGTGGTTGATATGACGCATGATTCCTTGCTATGGGACCTCTCTCCTCTGTCTGGGTGCTGGGGCCTAAATAACTGAAAGTGGCCTTCTCCAGTGGTGGGTGATATGACGCCTTATTCCTTGCTGTGGGACCTCTCTCCTCTGTCTGGGTGCTGGGGCTGAAATAACTGAAAGTGGCCTTCTCCAGTGGTGGGTGATATGAAGCCTCATTTTATGCTATGGGAACTCTCTCCTCTGTCTGGGTGCTGGGGCCGAAATAACAGAAAGTGACCTCCTCCATTGGAGGGTGACTTAAAGCCTGATTCTATGCTACGGGACCTCTCTCCAATTGACATTGGTTAATTTTTTATTTTTTTATTCATTTCCCTGTCCACATTTGTTTGCAGGGAATTTTCCTTTATTTTGCTGCCTTCTGTAGCCCTCTAGCCCTTTCCTGGACTATTTTATAGCCTTTTTAGTGCCCAAAAGTTTGCGTACCCATTGACTTCAATGGGGTTCGGCCGAACTTCTCGAACCCCAACATTCAGGTGTTCTCTCAACTCTATTTATAAATCTTTCGACACCTCGTGTGGTGCAGTTATATGTTCTAAAGCATTTTTTGGCTTGTATTAGTGGGAAAAAATGGCTTATTAGCCATTGTGTGTTGAAATTAGAAAATTACAGACTTTTTTGGGGTGTTTCACTTTCCTTTTTTTATCTATATGATCTGACAGTATAGTAGAATAAAGATTTGTTCACACCAGACAGTATGCTGTGCATAGGGTTCCCACCCAAATCGTAGGTTAACATAAATCATAGCAGGAGAAAGATATCTTTTGGATTCTTTCGCTTTTTATTTTGCAAAAGTGCAATGACATACGACAGCGCGTGTGTTAATGTTTTCGGCTGGGATAGCCTTCATCAGACACTGTGCCGCAGTCAGGGTTGTGGACAGCTGGAGTAAGGAGTTGGTGCACACTATGGTGGTATGGTGCCTACGGCACCTGCGGTTTCTGTGTGTGCAACACAGAACACACAGAAACCGGAGGTGCCGTAGGCAACATACCACCATAGTGTGCACCAACGCCGTACTCCAGCTGATCTAACAGTATGTCAGACAGAGAAGTTCCAGGCCCTGTACAGGGGAGTTGCAGAGGCCTAAATGTTTCTGGTGCAGGCACAAGTCGCAGCAGAGTAAGGGGTCGTGACAGCAGGAGTCGCAGCGAGAGGCCTGAGCTCCCGGTTTCAGCTAGTGGTCGTGTCTTGACCAGCAACTAAGCGGTTCTTGAATGGTTGACTTGGTCATTCACTTCGTTGCAAGTGACGTCAGACACCCACAGCCAAGAGTCAGTAACATAGTAACATAGTAACATAGTATATAAGGCCGAAAAAAGGCATTTGTCAATCCAGTTCGGCCTGTTATCCTGCAAGTTGATCCAGAGGAAAGCAAAAAAAAAAAAACTGTGAGATAGAAGCCAACTTTCCACACTTAAGGGGAAAAAAAGTTCCTTCCCGACCCCAATTAGGCAATCCGATAACTCCCTGGATCAACGACCCATCTCTAGTAGCTGTAGCCTGTAATATTATTACACTCCAGAAATACATCCAGACCCCTATTGAACTGTTTTAGTGAACTCACCATCACCACCTCCTCAGGGAGAGAGTTCCATAGTCTCACTGCTTTTACCATAAAGAATCCTCTTCTATGTTTGTGTACAAACCTTCTTTCTTCCAGACGCAGAGGATGTCCCCTCGTCACAGTCACAGTCCTGGGGATAAATAGATGATGGGAGGGATCTCTGTAGTGACACCTGATATATTTATACATAGTTATTAGATCTCCCCTCAGTCGTCTATTTTCTAAAGTGAATAACCCTAATTCAAATAATCTTTCAGGATACTGTAGATCCCTCATTTCCATGTCAGTGTTACCCAGTGTTTTACCATTTACTATGTACAGGTGACCTGCATTATTCCTTGCCATGTCCATAACCTTACATTTGTCATTTGTCAGTGGTAAACCTCATCTGCCACATCTCTGCCCAAGCCTCCAATCTATCCAGATCCATCTGTAGCAGAAAACTGTCCTCTGTAGTATATATATATATATATATATATATATATATACAGTATACTGTCCTCTGTAGTGTATATATACAGTATACTGTCCTCTGTAGTGTATATATACAGTATACTGTCCTCTGTAGTATATATACAGTATACTGTCCTCTGTAGTGTATATATACAGTATACTGTCCTCTGTATTATATATATATACAGTATACTGTCCTCTGTAGTGTATATATACAGTATACTGTCCTCTGTAGTGTATATATACAGTATACTGTCCTCTGTAGTACATATACTATTGATATTTTAATGTGCAAGCCTTCTACAAGATCATTAATAAACATGTTGAAGAGTATAGGGCCCAATACTGACCCCTGAGGTACCCCACTAGTGACAGTGACCCCTCCAGTACTGACCCCTGAGGTACCCCACTAGTGACAGTGACCCCTCCAGTACTGACCCCTGAGGTACCCCACTAGTGACAGTGACCCCTCCAGTACTGACCCCTGAGGTACTCCACTAGTGACAGTGACCCCTCCAGTACTGACCCCTGAAGACCCCACTATTAACAGTGACCCAATCTGAGTGTGTTCCGTTAATAACCACCCTCTGTTTTCTGTCACTCAGCCAGTTACTTACCCACATACAGACAATTTCTCCCAGTCCGAGCATCCTCATTTTATATACTAACCTTTTATGAGGTACAGTGTCAAATGCTTTAGAGAAGTCCAGATATATGACATCCATTGATACGCCGCTGTCAAGTCTAGAACTGTCCTCCTCATAGAAACTGATTAGATTAGTTTGTCATGACCGATCCCTCATGAAGCCATGCTGATGGCGTTATTTGCTTATTTTCATTGAGGTGCTTCAAGATAGCATCTCTTAGAAAAAAATCAAATATTTTACTCACAACGGATGTTAAACTTACCGGCCTACAGTTTCCGGGCTCTGTTTTTGTACCCTTTATGATTATTGGCACCACATTTGCTATGCGCCAATCCTGTGGAACATTCCCTGTCAGTATACGCAGAGTCCGCAAATATCAGAAATAAGGGTCTGGCTATGACATTACTTAATTCCCTTAGGATACAGGGCTGTATGCCATCCGGTCCTGGCGATTTGTCTATTTCTATAATCTTTTTAAGTCGCTGTTGTACTTTTTCCTGGGTCAGACTGGGCACTTTTAATGGGGAATTTACTTTTACATTCAGCATTTCACCTGACAGTTTATTTTCTTCAGTGAATACAGTGGAGAAAAAATATTTAGTAGCTTTGCTTTCTCCTCATCACTCTCTGCAACTCCCCCCTCATCACTCTGGAAATGGCAGACACCTTCAAATTTATACTTTTTACCATTTATATAATTGAAGAACATTTTAGGGTTAGTTTTGCTCGACTTGGCAATAAATCTCTCGGTCTCTAGTTTGGCAACTTTTATTAGTTTTTTACATATTCTATTTTTTTCCTTATAGTTTTTCAGTGCTTCCTCGCTACCTTCCTGTTTTAGTGATTTATATGCTTTCTTTTTGTCATTTATTGCTTTCTTTACATTTCTATATATCCACATTGGTTTCTATTTGTTCCTTAACCTTTTATTCCCATACGGTATGTGCCTCTTACAATTAGATTTTAGGATTCTTTTAAAAATATCCCATTTTATGGCTGTATTTTTATTTTTGAGGACTTTGTCCCAGGTAGTTAGGTCTACGGCCTCACTTAGTTGGCTAAATTTAGCTTTTTTTGAAGTTTGGTATTTTTGTTCCTCCTCTTTTGAATGATAATTGGAAGGTTATTACTTTATGGTCACTATTTCCCAGGTGTCCCCCGACCTGCACATCTGTTGTTCTGTCAGGTTATTGGTTAATACTAAATCGAGTTTGGCCGTTCCTCTAGTCGGGTCCTGAACCAGTTGGGAAAGGTTTTTGTCTTTGGTTATTGCCGAGAACCTGTTTCCTTTATGAGATGTACAGGTTTAGATTTTCTGTGGACTCTGATATATTAGGTGGTTTATAATACACTCATATTAGTAATTTATTATTGTTTTTGCCTCCACGTATTTCTACCCACAGTGATTCCACATGTTTATGTCCTTCACTTATATCTTCTCGGAATGTGGGCTTTAGCCAGGACTTCACATAAAGGCAGACCCCTCCCCCTCTCCGGTTTTGGCGATCCTTTCTAAACAGACTGTAACCCTGTACATTAACTGCCCAGTCATAGCTATCATCCAGCCATGTCTCAGTTATTCCCACTATGTCATAGTCCTCCTCACACATCACTAATTCCAGTTCCCCAGTTTTATTAGTCCCCTAGTCCCACTACCTCACCCCTGGTCTCTATCTGCACTATCTTGCCCTCCTATAAAGTAATTACCCTCCCCCCAGTCCATAGTTTAAACACTCCTCCAACCTTCTAGCCATCTTCTCCCCCACAGCTGCCCCTTCCCCATTGAGGTGCAGCCCGTCCCCACGATAGAGCCTGTAGCCAACAGAGAAGTCAGCCGAGTTCTCCAGAAACCCAAACCTCTCCTTCCTACATCAGTTTTTGGGCCGCTTGTTAACCTCCCAAATCTCCCGCTGCCTTTCTTGTGTGGCTCGTGGTACAGGCATTTCGGAAAATACTACCTTTGAGGTCCTTGCCCTAAGCTTTTGACCTAAATCCCTAAAATCATTTTTAAGGATGCTCCAACTACCTCTAACTTTGTCATTGGTTCCGATATGGACCATGACAGGTGGATCTTCTCCAGACCCTTCCAGTAATCTGTCAACCCAATCAGCGATGTGTCGAACTCGAGTGATAGGAATACAACACATCGTTGGTCGATCCTAGTCTTTGTGACAGATCGCCCTATCTGTACCCCTAATAATTGAGTCTCCCACTACCAGCACCTGTCTGCCCTGCTCTCCTGCTTACTGGAGCCAACATTCCCCTGACTGGCAGAGGAAGTGTCCAGCTGCAGCAGTGCTCTCTCTGAACTGTCATCCCCCTCATCTGCCAACCTTGCAAACTTGATGGGGTGTGTCAGATCAGGGCTAGCCTCCCTGCACTCTTCCCTCTACCCTGCTTTCTAAATGATATCCAGCTATCTAACTCACTTTCCTGAGTCTCCTCGCTACCACCCTCCCCCACATCTACACCATAGAGTGCTTGCTCAGTGAGCAGCAAACGCTTTTCCAAATTGTCAATGCTTCTCAGTGTTGAAACTCGCCCGGTTAGATACTCGATGTGCGATTCCAAACGGGCAATTTGCTCGCATTTTGAACAAAGATATGCACCCTCAAACGGCTGTTCCAGGACTGCATACATTAGGCAAGATGTCTGCCGGTCGGCGTTATCAATAATGGAACCCATACTAAATGGGGATTACACAAGCAAAGAGAAAAAATACAATACAGTGCAGTAATAAGAAACAGATTAACTGCAGTCCTCCACTAAAGTCCCTGAATCTGAAGTCACTTAATCTAAAGTCACACACTTAATACAAACACACACATAAAAATCAAACACACAAACTCTCATTGTTTGCCTGCTTGTATAAATGGAGCTTCCAAAACAGCCTGATTTTTTACCCTCTGGATTCAAATGAATCATCAGACACAACCCTTAGTTTGCATGGCCCTGGAGCAGGCCCTGTGCCCTCCCCTGTCCTCAACCTGCCTCTGTACTTTTCTGTTCCCTCAGCCCGAGAAGTATTGTATGCTGTGGGCCCAGCTCCACTATACAGCGAGGACGAGCTAATGGAAGACAGTCAGCAGATACTGCCCAGCCAAGACGTGGAGGAGACATCCGCCACTTCCTCTACTAGGCGGACAAATAGTGATGAGGAGAGTGGCGTGGGAGCTGGTGTTTTGCGAGAGAACAACAGTATGCGTGCACTCATCCAATCGGGCAGAAGCGGAACGTGCTCCTGTCCAAGTTACTGGTGCTGCAGTCGTTCCATTTCCAAGTGGTGGACTCTGTACCTTTCAGAGAACTGATGGCTTGTGCCGAGCCAAGGTGGAGATTCCCAAGCCATCATAAAGGCAGTACCAGTCCTGCACACACATGTAGAACAGAAGTTGGGCAAGTCCTTGATCCTGTCGGTGTCTGCCAAAGGGCACGGCAGCACTGACTTGTGGAGCTGTAACTATGGTCAGGGACAATACATGTCCTTTATGGCCCACTGGTTGAATGTGGTTCCTGCACAGCCACACCAGCAACTTGGCCAGGTGTTGCTGCTTCCGCCTTCACGTTCTCACGCCTTTGGACCTGCGACAATGTCCACCTCTGCCTCCTCATCCTCCAATTCACTGTACGCCTCCAGCATACCACATGTGCAGGGCACGGTGGTGTCACGCTGTTCTCATCCTCGTTTGCTTGGGCGAACGAAGTAACACAGGGGAGGAACTGCTCCATGTCCTTCATCAAAAAATTGAATCCTGGCTTTTTTCATGACAACTCAAAATTGGAAACATGGGGACCGACAACGGGAATAACATGTTGTCGGCGCTGCATTAAGGATGGCTGAGCCATGAGCCCTGCATGGCACACGTGTTCAATTTGGTTGTCAAGCGGTTCCTGAAGTCTTCCAACCATCTGCAAGACATCCTAAAAATGGCCAAGAAACTTTGCATGCACTTCAGCCACTCGTACTCTGCAAAGCACACCCTCCTTGAGCTGCAGCAGCAGAATGGCATCCCCCAACATAGGCTGATATGCAACGTTTACACCTGTTGGAATTCCGCCCTCCATATGTTGGACCGACTATACGAACAGAGAAAGGCCTAAACGATTTCTTGATGATGCATACGGATAGGAGTACTCCCCTGTGTAACTTCGATGTCAGCCAGTGGCAGCTCCTGCGTGACACCTGCCGTTTGCCCAGGCCATTTGAGGATGCCACATTATTTGTCAGTCGCCAGGACTGCGGGATAAACAATGTCATTCCATTGCTTCATGTCCTGAAACAGATGCTGGTAAATCTGGCTGGTCAGGGGACTGGAGACGTGGCACCTAGATCTCACAGCCACATGAGCTCTGTGGGGGCTGAACTGGAGGAGGAGGAGGACTTTGGATAACAAGCAATGTGTAGCAAAATGGGTGGTTTTTATACACAGGTGACAAGAGAGGAGGAGCAGGAGCAGCCAAAGGAGCTACAGGGCGATGAGGAACAGGAGGCAAAGGACTCAGAAACACTGTGGCAGTATGCAGTGGAGATGGAGGCAGGGAGTCCTTCTGAGTCACTTGCACAAATGCCCCAATGCCCCAATGCATGCTCATTTGCTTGTGTAGTGACAGCCGAATTGTCATCATTTCTGCAGAGGGATGACTTCTGGCTCTCCACTGGTCCTTACACCCGCTGAGAGAGAGGACAAACTGAACTACTATAGAGACATGTAGTGAGTTGTCCACTGCCTATCTGCGCCATTGTCCATCCTCTCGCAGGTCTGACTGGGGGGACCCTCTGCACTCACGTTCCACTGCCATGGCTTCTGGGGAGGGGTGGGGTGGCAGGAGCAGTAGCACCTCCATCTGCAGTAGCCTGAGTCCAGATTCGCTGATGAGTAGCTTCCTTCACCCACATAGTGAAGAAACTACTCACCAGCAGCAAGACATAGAACAGGACCTGAACCAGAGGGTGGTGGCATACTTGGACAGCACCTAGCCAGCCGTCATTGAAGATCCGCTGGACTACTGGGCAGCCAATGGCAGAGTTTGCCCTGGAAAAGCTGTCCTGCCCATCCAGTAGTGCGGCGGGCGCCATAGTTACCCCAAGAAGAGCTCGCGTGTCTACCCAAAATGCAGAGAGACTGACCTTTGTCAAGATGAATCAGGCGTGGATCAGACAGGATTTCCATCCAACAATGCCTGATGTATCAGACTAGATCATCCATAGTTAGGGTTGAGCGAACCGTTCAAGCATAGTTCGGGTTCGTACCGAAATTTGGGGTGTTTGGGACCCGGACCCGAACATTTTCAAAAAAGTTCAGGTTCGGGTCCGTTGTTCGGCGATTTCTTCCCACTTTCTGAAGGGCTGCACAGCAGCCAATCAGCTAGCGTTTTACTTCTTGCCCTAAGAGCCCATCACAGCCATGCCTACTAATGGCATGGCTGTGATTGGCCAAGTGCAGCACGTGACCCAGCCTCTATTTAAGCTGGAGTCACGTACCACCGCACGTCACTCTGCTCTGATTAGTGTAGGGAGAGGACGTAGCTTCTGTGAGGGCGAGATTAGGCAGGGAAGACTCAGCACAACAACTTAATGAAGTGATCGATCTACAGCTGTGAATCATTCAACGTCTGTATTCATTCCACCATTTCCATAACTTAATGAATTTTTCATTAGACCCTCTTTGTTTATACAACATCCATTCGTACTTTTTAACTTTATTGACTAAATTTAGCCATGTTCGATGCTCTGGGGGGAGCGACGCAAACCACAATCTAGAGATAATAAGCCTAGCTAGGAAAGACACTTTGACCAAAACACGGAGTTTGGAGGACTGACAGACTATCTCAGAAAAATCACCCAAGATCCACACTCCAGGCACAAAAGGAATCTGAATTTGAAGTTTTTGTATCAAGGTTGTTTGAACCGAATGCCAGTACTCCTTCACTGGAGGACAATCCCAAAACATGTGTAGGTGATCAGCACCAGGGCCGTCACAGCGCAGGCAATTAGAAGAGGTCCTGAAACCTCTCTTTTGTAACCACAGTGGTGTTATGTAAATCTTATGAATAATATTAAACTGTACTACAGTGTGATTAAAGTTATGTGAAAGATAAGTCATATTCTTCAAAATGTTTTCCCACACCGGTAAAGCATAGTTTTCAAGTGTAGTAGTCCAGGCTTTTTGTCCTGGAGAATGGCGTTCAGAAAAATAAGATTTGATTAAGTGTTTATAACAATGTGACATTTTAACTTTCGTGTGTGTTCCTCTTTCTAATAATAATTTATGAAGAAAAAGTGGAGCTTCTATATTAAAAAAGTGCTTATCTGAAATAGAAGAAAGTGCAAAACATAACTGAAAATATGGGTACCATGCTATCTCGCCTATATTTTCCTTTTGAGTAAGTTCCAGAAGAGACAGAATTTGACCATTTTTTACCACTTGACTGAGATAGTAAATGTCTTTTGTCCTCCAGTAGTGTCTGGCCTCCAAGTTCAAAAGAGTATAAAACATTTTATTATGCCATATTGGAGTGCAGATCAGTGATGCAGTAACTTTACACCATTGCCTAATCATCCTCCAAGCTCTTATACACAAACTGGAAAAGTAGGTATAGTCTTGTAAATTCTTAGATAAAAAACTAGACTCCAATAGTGTATAATAGTCTGAGAAGCCTGCTTCTGTTACTAGTTTAACACATAGGGGACTATTTTTCCAATCGTTGAAAAAACATAACTGTGAGGCAACAAAATATCCCTTAAAATGCGGAAGATTTAGGCCTCCCTGCTCATACAGCATGGAAAAATAATCCACCTTCAGTCTCACACGTTTTCTCCCCCATAGTAAATCATTAATCATTTTTTCTATCAGTTTGAAGAATTTATCCTCAATCCAAATGGGGGAATTTCGGAGAACATAAAGCACTTGGGGAAGTACCACCATTTTTATTAAAGAAATCCTGTCTGCTCTAGTAAGCGGAATTTTCTGCCATACCTTAATTTTTTATCTAATTTTCGCCAATACTGGTATCAAATTAAGCTGTATATAATCTTGAACTTTTGCAGTCACAGTAATCCCCAAATACTTCAATGACTCGAGAGAAATTCAAACCGTGGACTAGTTTCGGTAGAAAAATCATCCAACGGTAAAAGGCAGGTTTTCGCCCAATTAACTTCCAAGCCTGAGACCTCACTATAAGCATTGACAATCTCCATCACTCGAGGTAGTATGTTTTCTGTCTGTTGTATAAAAAACAAAACATCATCGGCATATAGGGAAATTCGGTCCTCTGTTCCCATAACTCCAAACCCCAACATCCTGGGGTCCTGTCTAACCTTGGCCGCCAGGGGTTCAATGTAAATGTTGAAGAGAAGTGGGAAAGAGGACATCCCTGACGGGTTCCTCTTTCCAATGAAAAACTCCCTGTCAGCACATCATTGATCCTCAGCCTCGCCACAGCGGATTTGTATAGCAACTGTATCATCATAATAAATCTTGGACCAAATCCCATTCTTATCATCACTCTCCAAAGGAACTCCACCCTGTCAAAGGCCTTAGTGGCATCCAAAGACAGGATGGAGCGGGATCCATCCGCCGGAGACTGAGTATTAGCAAAGAGACGGTGTAGATTGTAATGTGTACCCCTCCCAGGCATAAATCCATTTTGATCAGGATGAATCACAGACGTAATTACTTTAAAAAGTCTATTGGCAAGGACCTTGGAGAGTAACTTAACATCGGTATTTAATAAAGAAATTGGTCTGTAAGAGTCCAGTTCCCGTCGATCTTTGTCTTTTTTTGGAATTAACACTATCAGTGCTTCCACCATTGAATTGGGGAGAACACCTCCCTGCACTGCCTGAGCAAGAACCTCTACGAGGTATGGTAAAATAGTAGCCACATATTTTCGATAAAATTCGTAGGGGAGACCATCCAAACCCGGCGCAGAGTTTCCTGATATCATTTTAAGTGCCCCTTGAATCTCTTGTAGTGACATGTCCCTATCCAAAAAAGACCTCTGGGAGTCTGTTAGCATCGGAAGACAAACAGTGTCCAAATATTGATCCATAACTTTAGTAGATATGTTCTGGGTTGACCTATATACTTGGGAAAAATAATCCAAAAAAACGGTTCTGATTCCCTCCGGATTGCTAACAGACTCTCCATTAGCTCCAAAAATTGAAGTAATATCCTTTTTTTTATTATCCTGCTGAGCGATAATTCTCATAAGTAATCTGCCTGGTCGGCCAGATTCTACAAAATATTTTTGCCCCTTAAAAAATATATTATGCTGAGCTTTTTCAAAAAGAAATTCCTTTAGGGCAAGACTTGCTTTCTGCATCTCCTCCCTGTGGCACTCTAGATGATCTACAGTGAATTGTTCCGTTGCCTGAGTCACCCTCTTCACCAATTCCTCCTCCCTTTTCCTAAAACCCCTCCTCAATGCCGTAACATCACTCATTAGAACCCCCCTCATATAAGCTTTCAGGGCGTCCCAAACCGAGTAAACCTCTCATCCTTGGCCACTACTCCTCCCCCAGACCTCCACCCCCCCCCCCCGAAGCCCCCGTTCAATGAAAAATAGCAAATAGTCATATGCCGGCTTGGTCTAGCCAATCCACAGCTTGATCCGGGTTCTCAAAAAAGTGGGAAGTTCCATCAAAAATCACTCTCAGTTTAGCCGGATATAAGAGAGAATACTTAATACTTTTAGCGGCTAAGCGCTTCTTAATTTCAAAAAAAACCCTTCTCTTTTCTTGTGTTTCTTGTGCAAAGTCTGGAAACAGGGATAGTTTATTGGCCTGATATATAATAGGGGAACATTCTCTAGCTCTTTTAAGGATAACATCTCTATCTATAGATGATAGTAATTTGATCAAAATTGACCGTGGTGGTCTTCCTGGTGTTATCTTTCCTCCTGGAACACGATGGGCTCTCTCCATCTGAAACAGCGGCGAAAAATGTTCACTCCCCAGATTTTCAAGTATCAGGGATCTTAACTGATCCAATAATTGCTGACCCCCCAAGCCCTCTGGAAATCCAACTACTCCTATATTATATCGCCTAGATCTATTTTCTAGGTCGACGAGCTTGGCTTAAAGACGTTCATTTTCAGAGGCAAGTGACGAGGATTTTACTTGTAGTTTTGTAATGTCTGTCTGCAGAGGGTTAACTTTTTTCTCCATATCAAGGACCCGCTCTCGAATTTTCGCCAAATCATCTCGAATCAGAGATATATCGCTCTGTACTGACCCAAATTGCGTCGCCATATTTTGCATTAGCGCTCCATTATTTTTAACAGTCAATAGAATTTCTTCCATAACTGCTGGATCTACATTCGAGCGGCTGGATCGTTTTTCCTCGCCACCCTCCATGTCCGCATCCACACACTCAGCCTCAGAGGGATCGTCTGGAGAGGAGATATTAACATTCTTTTTTGTGGGTCTCCCTTTAAGTACCCCTTTTCTTGAACACCAGGCGATCTCAGGTAGTGCTCAATCTTCCCCACTTCAATTGGCCTTACTGCCTGTCTAGTTGCAGAGGAGTCTATTGAACGGCGTTTGGGTGCCATCTTTTCTTTTGTTTTTTTTTGTTTTTTTAATAATTTTTTTTACCTTGTCCTATCTCCCCTCTCCCTCCCTTCTCCGCTTTCTTTTCTTTATCCTTTAATCTTCTTTCTTCTTATTCTTCTTGTTCTTGAATCCTTTTTTTCATCTTAGATTACCTTTTTTTTTTTTTCTTTTTCCTTTCCTTTTTTTTCCTCTCTTTTTTTTTTTCCTTCGTTCCCTCCTCTCTCCCCTCCTTACTATCCTCTCTTGTCCACTCTCTCTTCTCTCGTTTTTTTTTTTTTTTTTTTCCCGTTAGGAGGGATAAGTATAGTATTTAATATTTGTGTTTTTATATTCTCATGCATATACAGCTTGCTCTTAAATAGACCAAAAAAAGCATCCACAATACAGCAGAAACAGGAGCAAAGGGAGGAGAAGAAAAAAAAAAAAAAAAAGAAAGAAAAATCAATTCTATAACATTTCAGTATTTCTCACGTGTCCAGGTAAAAGATTTCCAAACTTCATACCTGCAAGTTCTGCAACCCGCAGTCCAAAGGAGCAGAGGAGAAGAAGCCCACAGTCCAATGAAGGGAAGGAGAAGGAGCACATCCACAAGAGGCCAGAGGGGAACATATGCACAGAGTCTTGGGAGCCGGGAAGTAGGGGAGCCAGGCAGGCACACGGCACACAGCAAGCCAGCAGGAAACGCAGGAGCAGAAGCAGGAGCGCCACAAGCCCCAGAGGACCACGTCACATCAGACGCCGGCAGAACACTGCATCACGACCACCAGCTGAGGGCAGGAACAGAGGAACAGAAGAACAGAGACGGAGCCGGAGCCCACAGACGACCAAAGCCGACCCACCAGCAGAACACCGAACCAGCCGAGGTAGGAGGCAGGAGAAAGAGCCGAGGACTCGGCGGAGCTAGCACGAAGCTAGCGCGACACCAAGGGCCAGCACAACATCGAGCGAGGAGCAGACACGGGCGGGGAGGGAGGCCTGGAGCTGGACGTGATGTGGACTTCACATCTTCACGTCATCACACCAAGTTATGGAAATGGTGGAATGAATAAAGAGTGAGAGGATTTTCTCTTTTTTTTTTTTTCTTTTTTTTTTTTTCTCTTTTCCGGGCATGCTTGAGGGGGTGGTTGTGGGTGGGGGGGGGTGGAAATATTAGTAAATTTCTTTTGTTATTATGATATGGTGTTTTGATACTGAGAAAAGTTAAATAAAGATTAAAAAAAAATAATAAAAAAATCATTCAACGTCTGCTAGTTAATTGCTCATTGGTTTTTAGGCTGCCCAGAGCGTTTTTCTGTCACTTTGATCAGCGGCCATTTTGTGTCTTGTGGTGCACCAGCACAAGCTGCCACCAAGTCCATCAATCCATCAATACTAGGTTTTTTTTTTGCTATATTATTTCTCAGCCTGTAAGGACATATTAAAATAAAACAAAAAACCTTTATTGATGCACAAGTTAAAAATCAAAAATGGGGTTAAGTTTATTGTCACTCAACCAGGCTATAAAGCAAGGTAGAGCCAGAGAGGGATTATATTACACCATCTGATTCTCTCTTATTCAAAAAATCAGAGGGTTCTGTCAGAGCTTTCACTAATCACATCAATCTCTGCACAGGACCTGCTGCACACTTCCGTCGGAATCTGTGTGGTTTGAGAGACAGTTGTACCACACGTCACTATTCCCAATAGGATATGGGTCTGCTAGTGACGCAATAAACTGTACTAAGGTGGGCAAATGTAGGATTATACTCGGACCTATAGCTGCCTACACCATAACAAATACTTTCCTGGTATCTAAAGGTGGGCTGATGTCGGCTGCTGTCTGGATCCCTAGTTGCCTACAGAGATATATAACCCCCATTCCTGTCTACTCAGTGCTCCTATCTCTCACGTGCTACAAGCTCTGATATGAATTACTTAGGCATTCATAATTAAACTCAACGCGTTTCTAAGTGGTGAATTATTAACCCACGTGTCATCAGGAGCTATCTTATCCCTGTTATATGCAGTGTGATGCCTTGGTTATTATTACAATGTATCGCCTGATGATGCAGGAACGTTCCGCACTGTAGCGTGCCAGAGCTCTGGCGCTGTGATGGCCGTCTCTGGCTCTACCTTGCTTTATAGCCTGGTTGAGTGACAATAAACTTAACCCCATTTTTGACTTGTGCATCAATAAAGGTTTTTTGTTTTATTTTAATACGTCCTTACAGGCTGAGAAATAATATACTACAGTGGACGCATAACATAGTATCCGATTTTGTATAATTAGAGTTTTTTTTGCTATATCCTACATCAGGGGCTTGGCTGTGCTTATTGTCACCCTTAGAAACTCAGGATAGAAATTCCTATATTTTATTAAGGGGTTAAATTCAATTGCCAAAATAGCAATCCCCTAAATCTGGTGTTCCAGCTGTGGCTAGCCAAGTGTAATACTGTCTGCTGTCTGCCAAGGGATAGATTTTTTTTCTGTGGTGAAATTCAATTGCCAAAATAGCAATCCCCTAAATCTGGTGTCCCAGCAGTGGATGGCAAAGTTTAATAGTGTCCTTTCAAAGGATAGATTTTGTTCTGGGGTGAAATTTAGTTTCAAAAATAGTAATACAGTAAATCTGGTGTTCCAGCTGTTGCAGGTCTAGTGTAAATCTGTCTGTAAAATGATATATTTTGTTCTGGGGTGAAATTGAATAGCCAAAATAGCAATACCGTAAATTTGGTGTCCCAGCAGTGGCTGGCCAAGTTTAATAGTGTTCGTCATAGGATATATTATTTTCTGCTGTGAAATTCAGTTGCAAAAATTGAATTACCATAAATCTGGTGTTCCAGCTGTGACTGGACAAGTTTAATAGTGTCCGGAAAAGGATTTATTATTTTCTGGGGTGAAATTCAATTGCCAAAATAGCAATACCGTAAATCTGGTGTCCCAGCAGTGGCTGGCCAAGTTTAATAGTGTCCGGCAAAGGATATATTTTGTTCTGGGGTGAAATTCAATAGCCAAAATAGCAATACTGTAAATCTGGTGTTACAGTTGTGACTGGACAAGTTTAATAGTGTCCGTCATAGGATATATTATTTTCTTTGGTGAAATTCAGTGGAAAAATAGAAATACCGTAAATCTGGTGTTCCAGCTGTGACTGGACAAGTTTAATAGTGTCCGGCAAATGATATATTACTTTCTGGGGTTAAAATCAGTTGCCAAAATAGAAATACAGTAAATCTGGTGTTCCAGCTGTAACTGAACAAGTTTAATAGTGTCCGGCAAAGAATATATTTTGTTCTGGGGTGAAATTCAATTGCCAAAATAGTAATACCATAAATCAGTGGTTTCAGCTGTGGCTGGCCAAGTTTAATAGTGTCCGGCAAAGGATAAATTTTGTTCTGGGGTGAAATCCAATTGCCAAAATAGCAATACCATAAATCAGTGGTTTCAGCTGTGGCTGGCCAAGTTTAATAGTGTCCGTCACAGGATATATTATTTTCTGGGGTGAAATTTAATTGCCAAAATAGCAATACCCTGAATCTGGTGTCCCAGCTGTTGCAGGCCTAGTTTAAATCTGTCCGTAAAAGGGTATATTTTTTTCTGGGGTGAAATTTATTTGCCAAAATAGCAATACCCTGAATCTGGTGTTCCAGCTGTGACTGAACAAGTTTAATAGTATCCGTCAAAGGATATATTTTGTTCTGGGGTGAATTTCAATAGCCAAAATAGCAATACCGTAAATCTGGTGTTACAGCTTTGACTGGACAAGTTTCATAGTGTCAGTCAAAGGATATATTATTTTCTGCGGTGAAATTCAGTTGCAAAAATAGAAATACAGTAAATCTGTTGTTCCAGCTGTTGGTAGGCTTAGTTCAATTCTGTCTGTAAAAGGGTATATTTTTTTCTGGGGTGAAATTTAATTGCCAAAATAGCAATACCCTGAATCTGGTGTTCCAGCTGTTGCAGGCCTAGTTTAAATCTGTCCGTAAAAGGGTATATTTGTTTCTGGGGTGAATTTTAATTGCTAGAATAGCGATACCCTGAATCTGGTGTTCGAGCTGTGACTGGACAAGATTAATAGTGTCCGTCAAAGGATAGATTTTGTTCTGGGGTGAAATTCAATTGCCAAAATAGCAATACAGTAAATCTGGTGTTCCAGCTGTGACTGGACAAATTTATTAGTATCCGTCAAAGGATAGATTTTGTTCTGGGGTGAAACTTACATGCCAAAATAGCAATACCCTGAATCTGGTGTTCCAGCTGTGACTGGACAATTTCCCTAGTGTCTGTCAAAGGATATATTATTTTCAGGGGTGAAAATCAGTAGCAAAAATAGGAATACAGTAAATCTGGTGTCCCAGCTGTGGCTGGACAAGTTTAATAGTGTCCGGCAATGGATACATTTTGTTCTGGGGTGAAATTCAATTGCCAAAATAGCAATACCATAAATCAGTGGTTTCAGCTGTGGCAGACCAAGTTTATTGTGTACGGCAAAGGATATATTTTTTTCTGGGGTGAAATTCAGTTGCTAAAATAGAAATACAGTAAATCTGGTGTTCCAGCTGTTTCAGGCCAAATGTTAATCTGTCCGTAAAAGGGTATATTACACTCAAGGTGTATATACAAGTGCTGAGAGGGTTATCCTCATTAAATTCACACGCTACCATGCATCTCCCATTGTATTTCTGTCCGTTAAAGTGTATATTACACAAAGTGTTAAAATACAATTGCTGAAGGCATAATCCTACATATTTTTTCACACGCTACTGTGCATCTCCAAGTGTAAATCTGTTCATAAAAGGATACCTTTCATCCAGGGCCTAAATACTAGCCCTACAATAGATATTCCCCTAAATCAGTGGTTACTGCTGTGCCTGGATTAGTGTAATACGCTACATAAATAAATAGGCAGATAGTGTTCGGTGCCTGTAAAAAAAGGCCTGAATTTGGAATCAATACATTGCGCCAAATATTTTTTTTCTTATTGTGGTGCTTGGTGAACGGTAACAATAAGGAAAACATCTAGAAAGGGACGCGGTCGTGGTGGTGTTAGTGGAACCTCTGGTGCTGGGAGAGGACGTGGCCATTCTGCCACAGCCACACGTCCTAATGAACCAACTACCTCAGGTTCCAGTACCCGCCAGAATTTACAGCGATATTTGGTGGGGCCCAATGCCGTTCTAAGGATGGTAAGGCCTGAGCAGGTACAGGCGCTAGGCAATTGGGTGGCCGACAGTGGATCCAGCACGTTTACAACATTATCTCCCACCCAGTCTTCTGCAGAAAGCGCACAGGTGGCGCCTGAACCAAGCCCATCAGTCTGTCACATCACCCCCATGCATATCAGGGAAACTGTCTGAGCCTCAAGTTATGCAGCAGTCTTTAATGCTGTTTGAAGACTCTGCTGGCAGGGTTTCCCAAGGGAATCCACCTAGCCCTTCCCCAGTGGTGGAAGACATAGAATGCACTGATGCACAACCACTTATGTTTCCTGATGAAGAGGACATGGAAATACCACCTCATCGGAGTCCGCACGTCTCTGATGATGACGAAACACAGGTGCCAACTGCTATGTCTTTTTGCCGGGTGAAGACCGAACAGGAGGTCAGGGAGGAAGACTGTGTGGAAGACGATGTAGGGGATGATGAGGTCCTAGACCCCACATGGAATGAAGGTCGTGCCACTGACTTTCATAGTTCAGAGGAAGAGGCAGTGGTGAGACCGAGCCAACAGCGTAGCAAAAGAGAGAGCAGGGGGCAAAAGCAGAACAGCCGCCTCCAAGAGAGTTCGCCTGCTACTGGCCACCAGTTCCCTGGCATGGCACTTCTTTAAACAATGTGCTGACGACAAGACCCGAGTGGTTTGCACGCTGTGCCATCAGAGCCTGAAGCGAGGCATTAACGTTCTTAACCTTAGCACAACCTGCATGACCAGGCATCTACATGCAAAGCATCTAAATTCCCACCTAGCCACCCTCGAGTCCTGGGCCTGAATGCCAGCATTTCTAAACTACTGGCCTTTGAAATGCTGTCATTCAGACTGGTGGACACAGACAGCTTCAAACAGCTCATGGCGATTGCTGTTCCACAGTATGTTGTTCCCATCCGCCACTACTTCTCCAAGACAGAGGCCAGGTACAAATGTGGCCAGCCAGGGCCCACTACTGGAGGACGAGGAGGATGAGGAGGAGGTGGAGGAGGATGAGGATGAAGCAGGTTCACAACAGGGTGGCACCCAACACAGCTCAGGCCCATCACTGGTGCGTGGCTGGGGGGATACGGAGGACGATGACGATACGCCTCCCACAGAGGACAGCTTGTCCTTACCTCTGGGCAACCTAGCACACATGAGTGACTACATGCTGCAGTGCCTGCACAACGACAGCAGAGTTGCCCACATTTTAACGTGTGCGGACTACTGGGTTGCCACCCTGCTGGATCCCTGGTACAAAGACAATGTGCCCTCCTTACTTCCTGCACTGGAGCATGATAGGAAGATACGCGAGTACAAGCGCATGCTGGTAGACGCGCTCCTGAGAGCATTCCCAAATGTCACAGGGGAACAGGTGGAAGCCCAAGGCAAAGGCAGAGGAGGAGCAAGAGGTCGCCAATGCAGCTGTGTCACGGCCAGCTCCTCTGAGGGCAGGGTTAGCATGGCAGAAATGTGGAAATTTTTTGTCTCCACGCCACAGCTAGCTTCACCACCACCTGATACGGAACGTGTTAGCAAGAGGCAGCATTTCACTAACATGGTTGAACAGTAAGTGTGCACACCCCTCCACGTACTGACTGATGGTTCGGCCCCATTCAACTTATGGGACTCCAAATTTTCCACGTGGCCAGAGCTAGCCTTTTATGCCTTGGAGGTGCTTACCTGACGCAGGGGGCATCATTACTGACAAACTCAGCCGCCTGTCCACAACCAACGTGGACAGGCTGACGTTCATAAAAAGGAACCATACATGGATCCCACAGGACCTGTCCCTCCCTTGTGCAGAATAGACATTTATAACTACCTCCCCTGAACCATATATTCTTGTACTCCAAGGCACTTCTTTATTGAATCCTCTTTTTTTAATTTTACCATTATATTGTGGTGCAACCAAAAGTTGAATGAACCTCTCTTCAGTCTAGGTGCCAGGGGACTAATTATCTGAAAGTGGCCTGTTCCAGTGGTGGGTGACATGAAGCCTGATTCTCTGCTATGCGACCTCTGTTCTCTGCCTGGGTGCCTTGGGCCAAATATCTGGAAGTGGCCTTCTCTATTGCTTGGTGACATGAATCCTGATTCTCTGCTATGCGACCTCTCTCCTCCATCTGGGTGCCAGGGGCCTAATTATCTAAAAGTGGCCTTCTCCATTGGTGGGTGACATGACGCCTGATTCTCTGCTAAGCGACCTCTGTCTAGGTGCTGGGGTCTAAATAAATGAAAGTGGCCTTCTCCATTGGTCGGTGAATTGAAGCCTGATTCTCTGCTATGGGACCTCTCTCCAATTGATATTGTTTAATTTTCAATTATTTTATTTTAATTCATTTCCCTATCCACATTTGTTTGCAGTGCATTCACCAACATTTTGCTGCCTTTTGCTGCCCTCTAGCCCTTTCCTGGACTATTTTACAGCCTTTTTAGTGGCCCAAAGTTCGGGTCCCTATTGACTTCAATGGGGTTCGGGTTCGGGATGAAGTTCGGATCGAGTTTGGATCCTTAACCCGAACATTTTCGGGAAGTTCGGCCGAACTTCTCAAACCCGAACATCAGGGTGTTCGCTGAACTCTAACTATAAAGGCTCTCAGCAGCCAGGAAATAGCCAATTTTTAACAAAATTTGCCGTGATTAAATTCTCTATCCACAACATAAAATGTGTCAAAATGAAAGGGTCTGAAGGCTTTCTGAATGCATTGTATATCCTTCGTTGTGACTAAATTTTATTTACTTTTTTACTAATCGGTTTCGGGAGTTCAGCTCAGGTTTCATTATTAGGATATAACATTTAGGAAAGAATATACAGGCTAATATTCCAGCAGATGAGCACAATATGGCGAATATCTCCACAGCCACCATGTTCTTTCCTCTGGTGCTCAGATAAGCTGGGATCATGGAGATCCAGACGCTGCAGAACACCAGCATGCTGAAGGTGATGTACTTCGCCTCATTAAAACTGTCCGGTAATGTCCTCACCATGAAAGCCAGAACAAGGCTCACAGCTGCCAGGAACCCCAGATAACCCAACATGGAGTAGAACCAGATATCTGAGCCTTCATTACACTGAATGATGATCTTCCCAGGATAAGAGTGGTGGTCAAACTCCTGATATGGAGGAGACACTGACAACCAAATAGCACAGATCTTCACTTGTGTGAAGGAACATATTACCACCACATAATAGGAGACTCTGATCACCACCAACTTCCTCCAGGAACTGCCTGGCTTGGTGGCTTTGAAAGCGATGCAGACCATGATAGTCTTGGCCAAAACTGAAGAGAGTGAAACAGAGAAGAAAATTCCAAAGGATGTTTGTCTCATCTTACAGGTTATGTCTACTGGACAACCAAGGAACAAGAAGACACAGAGGAAGCTCAACATGATGGAGACCAGGAGGATGAAGCTGACTGTCCGGTTATTTGCCTTTACTAGAGCAGTGTCCCAATGTAAGATGAACTTTCTTATGATGTAGCAGGTTATAGTACAGCAGAGTATCACAATTATAGAGAAGACTGAAGCCACAGTATCTTCTTTATATGAGAGAAATTCATAGACTTTAGGAATGCATCTTGTTTTTCCTGGATCTGGCCATTGATCTCCAGGACATTTCTGGCAGATGTCACTGTCTAAAGAGGAAAGAGATATTTAGTTTTGTGAAAGGAAAACGAGTTATAACCAGGGCTGTGGGGTCGGAGTCGTGGAGTCGAAAGCAATTTTGGGTACCTGGAGCCGGAGTCTGCAAAAAAGGAACCGACTCCGACTCCTACTCAATTGTAAATTGGAATTTAAAAAAAGCAAGTTTAAATGTCCCAATTCACAAAAAGTTATAATTAATTACTTCTCTACTGTAAGAATAAAGGCCAATGCATACAGTGCGTCACGTTACCGCAAAACGAACACGCTAAGTGACCGTGAAGAAGTATGCTTCACTATATGGCACGCAACGCACAGTTAAGGAGCGGCAATACTTATACTTTCCATTGTGTTGTGTTCCAATGTTACAGGGAACGCAACGCCCATGGTTAACTTAGCCTCTCACTGATAACTGATTAAGTAAATATGTTTTTTGCAGGACTAGAGACACTTGGATAAGTGAAGGGAATGGATAGTCAATAGTTCAAGACTGAAGCTGTAAACCATTTGAAAAACTGTTGTCATTCAGCTAAGGCTATAAAAACGTGTAAACTCAGATTGTTAGCTTAAACTTTATACATGACTTTGGGATTCTACTAGGGAAATGTATAAAATATATTCGCGTATTAATTTCAGAGGAGTCGGAATCGGGGAGTTGGAGTCGGAAGTACCAAAAAATGAGGAGTCGGAGTTGGAGTCGGAGCATTTATCTAACGACTCCACAGCCCTGATTATAATGGAATTCTTGGACATAATGCAAAATGGAAGCCTTTAAGAGGCATTCTACTATTGTATTATTCCTTTGTTGTTCCTTCCTTTTTTTATTACCATACCTTGTGGGTAAATTTGATGTATGATGGATACTAATTATCATACTCAGCATGTGGCTGTATTAACCATCTACTGATTTACTAACTTGTTTAATGAAAATTTTCAATAAAAATTTATGTTCAAAAAAAAAAAAAAAGAGGCATTCTAATTTGATCCATCATAATAGATTTCTATCTGTAAGCATAACAGGAGTTTGGCTTCCATCCTGCATAACGGAAACCAGATCTATGACGGAATACCCTAACGCAACTGAGAACTCGCCCTTATCCTGACAAAGTCTGTAAAATGG
Organism: Bufotes viridis; assembly: GCA_033119425.1. Classification (NCBI taxonomy): domain Eukaryota; kingdom Metazoa; phylum Chordata; class Amphibia; order Anura; family Bufonidae; genus Bufotes; species Bufotes viridis. The sequence goes on from CM065589.1 coordinate 607,597,868, forward strand.
GGAAGAATACAGTGACATGCAAAGGTATGGGCACCCTGGTCAAAATTGCTGTGAACAGATTAAGCAAGTTGAAGATGAAATGATCTCCAAAAGCCATAAGGTTAAAAATGACACGTTCCCTTCGTATCCTAAGCAAAAACATTTTTTATTTTCATCTTTTACATTTTCAAAATACCAAAAAAGGAAAAGGGCTAGAAGAAAAACTTTGGACCCCATGCATATTTAGTACCTAGTCGCTCCTCTTTTGGCAAGTATCACAGCTTAACCATTAACCTCAGAATGACCATAGGACATGTGTGGCCACCATATAACAAACACCAACAGAAGTCCACACATATAATATAATAATACTTCTTTATTATCATCATACAGCATATAAATAGTTAAATAATGGAAATTAGCAGCAATTACAGGTGATATTGCGACAAAAAGGTGCCCCCCTGAAAACACCGGATCCCGTATGCACATAGCTGGATCGACACCATACTAAACTGGCCCAACACCAAGCAGCAGTAATGGCTGCAATCGATCCTTGCCCAGCAAAATCTAACGCATGAAGCAATGGTAACTGAGCATAATTATAGCAGTGAGAATACAGCCAACCTGCCCACCAACAGTGCTTGCCCCATTAATACCAATATAACACGTAAATGCTAGTAGACATACAGACCCAGAGCACAGCAGGAACACCACCCAGACGCGTTTCGCTTCCGCTTCCTCTTGGGGGTGTCAAGGCTAGTTTCTCTGGAGAGGAACCTTCTAGTTCCACTCTAGCCCTCTTTAGAGAGGGAGGAGTTTAGTCAGTCTGGTCAGTTTAGCCTACCGCCTCCTGGGAAAAGGTTGTGTGTTGGGTATCAGAGCACTGCCTGCTCTGCTAGGCCCAGAGGCCCTACCTCTGACGTGTTATGTGGTTGCTTGTCCCTTCCTGGGCTTGCATTGCCTCCCAAGCTAAGAGAGCTTGATGCCAGGAAGAAAGATTCCTAGGATTGAAGAGACAGACTGCATACAGCTAATTTCCAGCAGAAGAGGAAAATGTTCCTATTTACCCAGCCAGCATAGCTGAGATTTTTGCAGAAGTGTTTGCCTGCCAGAGTTAAGCCAATACCTGCTGATGACCAATATAAAGTTTTGAAACTGCTTGGATTTCCGTTTATTCCAAGTAAAGGCGTGTTCTATGTTACTACCAAGTCTGGACTCCATTTATTCTACTTATTCATCACTCAAGTTCAACAACCCCTTTTTGCACTTGCTTCGGACTACACCTCATCTGGGATCCAAGGATATCCAGGTAGGAGCACCATGACACATGCATACAACATCTACTGAGACATTGTAGGCCACTCTACACCACTCTGGCCATCCTATGCCTGTGTACCAACACTACCAACTACAAAGGGGACTCAAAGTCTTTGTTGCGTAACTGCAACTGGCGTCACGACTACTTGCTCTAAAAGTGGGACATATAATCATAAATACCTCTTGGGGGGGCAAGGGGTCCCCAGGCGCTGGCAATAGGCCGCTGCACATCCTCATTCTCTAATTGACACCTGGCTTCAGCTATATATTTCACCTGATTCATAACTCCAATGGCCATTCTCCTGTCAGGAAGGGGCCATCAGCTGTTTTTAATGCTAATCTTTTTTCTCTATATGAAATGCTTTTATATTTCACAGTATCTTTCTGCCACAACTTAAAAAAGGGGAAAAAACATCCCTTCATATATTGAGTGAGTATAGAAATTTAAAAGCTATGGCAGAAACATCCTGGTAACTGTAAAGGCAAGTTAGATCAGGTGAAAACATATCCAGATCTCTCCTTTACATTCTCCATGAAACTACACAGATTACAACAAATCCATTATTCCAGTTTTTCATGCACCTTATGTATCTGACAGGGTTCCAAAAAGCCAACTCACGAAGACGGATGGGATCTCTGTCAAGCCACCGCTTTATTGAGGAGAAGCAGAATAATAATATAAATGATGCACAAACATTTTTGAAACAGATTAACCTAAACCTTGATAAAATATGTGAGAAGTATAAAAGAGATTAAAAAAGAGATAAAAGTAAAAAAGATAAGTTCATGTTTATTAATAAATACGATAGCCGTACTGAAGAGATTAAGAACATCCTGGAGAGATATGGGGGGAGGTTGCTGATCCCTGCTCTAGAAGTAAGATGCTGAGCAGAGAGCAGGAGGAATGTACGGTAATGGTGGCAATCATCATCTGGACAGGTCTGCAGACATCGCATGGATTCAAGTCCTATGGACATTGGGTTGCCTCATTACTTAAGCCTCTATGACACACCCATGATGAAATTTGTAACTAAACAGTCGTTCATCCATGAATTGTCCATGAAGGATCTGTTTTTGGCTGTGTTTTGCCCTCCGAGTGTCTTCTGTATTTCATGTGCACTGCTCGCCTAAAAATTCAGAACATCTCCTACCAATGGTCCATGAAAAGCCTGGAGAAAACACAGATCTTGTGTTTTCTGGAACCCGTAGTCTTCAATGGGTGTGTTTAGTCCACGTCATAGTCCTCAGTAATGCTCATCTCCTTGGCTTTTACACTAAGCCATGGTCAGAGGAAAATCTCTGATGTGTAAGTAAACACATTAAAATAATTGAGGGCATGTGCAGTCCATGAAGAACACGAACAGCACATGTCCGTGTATTTCTGATGGGTGAAAGAGGCCTAGAAATGTTCATTTACTTGATGAGAAAAGCCTAATTTGAACCTAATTTGCCGAATCCACTCTAGCTCAGACACCACTAGGGTCCAACTGACTGCATTGACTCATAATGGGGTCTGTCAGGTCCTGCTGGGATTTCACAGAAATATCTTTTCCATCAAATATTCTGCTAAAGATGGAATAGGCCCCAAACTGAGAGTCTGAAGAAAGTCTGAACACAGCCATAAAGTAGTTTGCAACTCTTCTTGTGTGCTGGGTACAATATGTTGGGCACAGAAGTTGTATAACGTTAGAAAATTTTCAGTTTCAATCTAAACTATTCACTTTGAATTATGTTCAGTAAAAACTCCAGTGGAGTCAAAATGTTTAATGCACCCCTCTATGGTTCCATGAAGATTGTAGTTTCCCAAATCACTTTTGTTTTTTGTTGTTTTACTGTTCTGGTAACTCAGGGGCTCTGAAATGGGACTTGGCACCTAATATCCATTCCCGCAAAATCTGTGCTCTCAAAGCCAAGTGGTGGTCCCTCACTCCTGAGCCGTGCCATGTACCCAGACAGCAGGTAAGGGCCACATATGGGATATCTCTTTACCTAGGAGGGCCCACGTGACAATTTATAAGGAACACACGCTAGGCATAACATATTTGCCACAGAAAGACCATGTTTTTGAAAAAAAAAAAATGCACCTTCCATTAATATTAATATTGGGCAATAAAAAATGTCACTACAACCCTAGATGCATTTTTAGAGAGGTGCAGCTTCAAAATGGTTTCTTTCTTTTTTTTTTTATGTATTTACACCTCAAAGCTTCTACATTTCTGAAATGGTGCCTGAAAAAAATCCTACTAAAAAGGTTGCCAAAAAAATCTAAATTTCCTTAATTTCTGAGGTCGAATTAAACATTAGGGCCACTTACAATGTAGCTGTGAACATTAAAAGACCAAGGTAGAAGTATTCAATTTTGTTTATCTGGTAACTTGCTGTTTTACAAAAAAATATAAATGAATATTAAAAATCTATTCATCTTCAATTTGCGTTAATTGCTGTGAAACACCTAAATACCTACCTAGTGAAGAACTGCTTTTTTCATGAAGTTCCAGTGGTTGGTTGTCACCCCTCACGGATCCCAGATCAGAGCACAGGACCCCCAAACCTTTATCCACAATCCTGCATTATCTATGGTTGAGTTATTTTTCCATTTGGAGCCATAAACAGATCTCTCAGCCCTGTGCACATGTGATCTAGGTCTACCCCAATCTGATGTGTGTCAATACACTGTGAACATTGGCTCTTGATACAGGCTGGACAATTTTCTTAGAACTTTAGAACGATTTCTTCGGCATTGGAAAGACATAAGGATATGTGGCTTGTTTCTACTCACCGGTTATATTGGACATTTCTCCCTCAGAACAGGGGACACAGATATAACAGCAGGGTTGATATCCTCCATTAGGTGCTTTCCTGGACCCGGGGGGACATCTCTCATTGCACCGAGATTGTGGCATCTAGAGGAAACAGATATCATGTATGAAAGGTCTATGTTATACGTGTGCAGTGTCCCACTGCAGGACTTTGTGTACAGTACTATGTGCATTATATGTCTTATGAACTGAATATAGAGAGAATCAGGAGATGTGGTGCGCTCTCCGTGGAAGGTGCAGCACGGACAGCGTCCGGATCCAGGACGCACCAAGGTACTTTAGGAAAACAAGAAAAATGTCCAGCTTCATACACCAACTCGTTCTTTATTGCAAAGCGATAAAAACAGCGGGATACATGTCGCGTCTACGCGTTTCGGATCTCTGTTACAAATACCGATCCTTAATCATGACAAAGCAAAATTGGCAAAGCCACACATATATAAGCTAATACACCAGCTGAAACAATTCAGCCTTAATTGGGTGCCGCCCACATATATGTCCAAAGGCTATACACATACAAAATGCTTAAAATGTCAATACATCTAAACATACAATCTATGAAATTAAACATAAGAAAAGATAAAAGCAAGTAATTAATAATGCAGGATCAGATTTGGCTTCATTAGCCAAAAACAATATGACTATATGGAAGTATTACATCCCATCTGCCCAATCTTTCACTCATTACCCAAGGTGCACAAACCTGGCTTTCCACCGGCTATGCGACCTATTGTTTCTGGCATAGGCTCCTTTGCAGAGCGTGTGTCAGCCTGGGTGGATGGCATACTACAGCCCCTAGTTCAGACTGTGCCAGGCTTTCTTAAGGACACTAGAAGTGTACTTCAGGCCTTTGGGGATTTTAAATGGGAATCCAAATTTTGCTGGATTGCGGCAGATGTTGTCTCACTTTACACGGTCATACCACACGACCTTGCCATACAAGCTTTGACCTGGTTTCTAACTGCATATTCAGATCATCCTGAGAATTATATATGTTGCCAAAGTAGTATTATTTTTATTACGCCATAATTTTTTCAGTTTTAATCAGCGTTATTTTTTGCAACTAACTGGCGTTTCTATGGGGGCAAAATTCTCCCCATCTTTGGCTAACATATATATGTGTTGGTGGGAACATATGTATCTTTTTTCAGCCGTGAATATTTGGGCACCCGCCCTAAAATGGTATGGTCGTTATATAGACGACTTGTTGTTCATTTGGTCGGGTGATGTTCCAAATATAACCCTTTTTGGGGAATTCCTCAATACAAATTGTAACAACCTAAAATTCACGGTGAAACATGATATTTCCTCAATTGAGTTTTTAGACCTCAATTTACGAGGAGATGCAGTCAGCAATAGAGTCATTTCTGCCAGCTATCGCAAGGAAACCGCAGGCAACACAATTCTCCACGCCACATCTTGTCATCCCCCCCATGTTACCAAAAATTTACCTAAAGGGGAATTTACCCGTATACGACGTAACTGTACATTGGATGACAAATGTAGAATGGAGCTTCAGGCAGCCTCTGACCGTCTTGTCCGGAGAAAGTATCCTAGGCACAGTCTGAACAGGGCCCAACAAAATGCATTGGGTCTTTCACAGAGAAGTCTGTTTTTTCCTACAGCAAAGGGGTGTGATTTAAACAAGCAGGTATATGCCAGTATTCCCACCTTTGTGACCAATTACAGTCTGGAATATGCGCAGGTATGCAAGATTGTCAAATCTCACCTGCCCATACTCCATATGGAAGAGGATTGGCGGCCTCTTATTGGACACGGCATAAAATGTGTAGCTCGGAAGGCACCCACATTAGGAACTAAACTTAGTCCATCGATGTATAGGGTTCAACCGCAAGTCCAATATACATGGTTACGTTATTTAGGCAGCTTCAAATGTGGCCATAAAATCTGCACTTGCTGCACACATATGACAGTAGGTAAGGAAATAATGTCTTTCTCCAAAAACAAAGTTTTCCCTATACGGCAATATATCAACTGCAATACCCCATATGTGGTTTACTGTATATCCTGTACATCATGCTCCCTACAATATATTGGCTGCACAACAAACAGTTTGAAGATTAGGATCTGCAGACACATCTCTGATGTCCCTCATTCCCGGGACAGAGCTGTGTCTGCAGCCAGCTTACATTTTGCGGCCATACATGCCGGCAGTGTGGAGAGCATGGTAGTGCAGGGTATAGAACGAGTGCCCCCTCCAATTAGGGGTGGAGACCACCGCAAGAAGCTTTTGAATCGAGAATCTCTATGGATATTTAAAATGGGTTCATATGCACCTCTGGGCCTTAATCAAAAACACGATCTGATCCTGCATTATTAATTACTTGCTTTTATCTTTTCTTATGTTTAATTTCATAGATTGTATGTTTAGATGTATTGACATTTTAAGCATTTTGTATGTGTATAGCCTTTGGACATATATGTGGGCGGCACCCAATTAAGGCTGAATTGTTTCAGCTGGTGTATTAGCTTATATATGTGTGGAATATAGAGAGAGGAAGAAGCTTCTGGTTACTGTTTCTAGGCTGGGCAGGCACCACCCCTTCCTCTAGGAGAGGACGTTGTATCAGGTCAGGATACTGTAAAGCCCTGAGGATTGAAAAGCAGCTAAGTGATGGTATAAGTGCCGGGCCTTAAGGGAAAGAGATTCTACAGAAAGCTGAGTATTCATAAAGGAAAAAGTGCAGAGCATCTGTCAGTCAGTGAAGATAACCCATTCCTGCCTGTTCTGGACTTCAATGGATGTGGGTGGGAGTAATCAGCTTCATGTTCCCCATCCTACTAATAGAACAGACTGACAGACAGTATTCTGTGAAGCCTACTATAGTGATACCAATATAGTGAGACATGTTTCACCCTTTGGTTAAAGAAGAGTCTTAAGGGGAACTTCTTTGGAGCCCACATGCCCTCGATACACAGCTCGGGGAAATTGAATATGGCCGCTGTCTAATGTATTCATCTACTGAACTGCTGCAGTAAAATATACCCTTACCTCCTCTGTGGGCCACTGCACATGGTACAATATAGTTGTGCTCATGATACCCCAGAATGTTAATGATGTTAAGGTATTGCTAAGCGAAAGTTATCATTATATTCAGCTGTGCTAACCATTCGGGATAGAATAGAAAAAAATATCAAAGGGCTTGACAGCCATCTATCACCAGCTGCACATATGCAGGGGAGAGCACCGACATGAGGCTACTAATATACATTATTACAGCTTTGGCTCCAGTGTCCAGTGGTGACATTTGGTTAATTTATTTTTATTTGTAGGTCCACAAGCCTGATTCCCGATCCTGCACTCCGAAAATGGCAGCTGATGGATGGTCATGTGACTAGTCCCACCAGTGACCTCCTTTGGCTTACACTTGGAAATAGATTACACATGTGATAGTGCCTGAATGGAGGCCGCTTTGAGGTTGACAAGTGGCTTATACACAATGAATGTATGTTCTAAGAGCCTCATCTTTCTGTCAGCAGCAGATCGGTGAGTAGCATGGGGATAAGCGTCCAGGGCGTTATCTACACTTGTGTCCCCTGTTAGTTACTGTCTCTATAGAGGCCTCATTGTTACCTGAACAGGAGACCCATACAGCGGTGGCAGCAAACAGCTTAGATGTTTACAGGTAAGTCCACTGAAAACTTAAAGGGGCCGTGTCACTTCAGCAAATGGCATTTATCATGTAGATTCAGTTACTACAAGGCGCTTACTAATGTATTGTTGTTATCCATATTGCTTCCTTTGGTGGCTGGATTCATTTTTACATCACATTAGGCTATTGCTCTTTTCTATAATGTGTAAGCACGACCACCTTTGATAGATTGCAGGGTGGTCGTAACCATGGAAATAAGCAGGGCATAATGTGACGGAAAAATGAATTTGGCCAGTAAAGGAAGCAATATGTATAATAACAATACATTAGTAAGTGGCTTGTATTAACTGCATCTACATGATAAATGCCACTTACTGAAGTGAGAGGACCCCTTTAACGACTTAAGGACCACAGGTTTATACCCCCCTAGTGACCAGGTCCTTTTTTACAAATCGGCACTTCACAACTTTAACGGTTTATTGCTCGGTCATGCAGCTTGGCACCCAAAGGAATTTTACCTCCTTTTCTTCTCACAAATACAGCTTTCTTTTGGTGGTATTTCATTGCTGCTGAGATTTTTCATTTTTCTGATAAAAATAAAAAAAGACAGCAATTTTCTCAAGAAAAGTGTATTTTTAACTTTTTCTGGTAAAATTGTTCAAATATAATTACATTTCTATACAAGTTTGTGTCAAAATTTATTGTGCTACATGTCTTTGATAAAAAAAATTTAATAAGTGAATATTTATTGGTTTGCGCAAAAGTTATAGCGTTTACAAACTATGGTGCAAAAAAAGTGAATTTCGGCATTTTGAAGCAGCTCTGACTTTCTGAGCACCTGTCATGTTTCTTCAGGTGCTAGAATGCCAGGATAGTATAAATACTCCCTAAATTACACCATTTTAGAAAGAAGACACCCCAAAGTATTCGCGGAGGGGCATGGTGTTCATGTATGATTTAATTTTTTTTCACAAGTTAGCAGAAAATTACACTTTCTGAGGAAAAAAAATAATGAAGTTTCCATTTCTGCTAACTTCCGGCAAAAAAAAATAAAAATCTCCCACAGACTCACTATGCCCCTCAGTGAATACCTTGGGGTGTCTACATTTGTGGGGTGTGTTTACTGTTATGGTATTTGGGCGGGGCTAAATTGTGAGCAACCCTGTAAAGCCTGAAGGTACTCGTTGGACTTTCCGCCCCTTTACGCACCTAGGCTGCAAAAAAGTGGCACATGTGATATCGCCGTACTCACTGTATGGCAATGTGTTTTGGGGTGTATGTTTACATATACCCATGCTGGGTGAGAGAAATATCTCTGTAAATTGACAACTTTGTATAAAAAAATGGAAAAAGTTTTTATTTACAGAGATATTTCTCTCACCCAGCATGGGTATATGTAAAAATACACCACAAAACACATTGCCCTACTTCTCCTGAGTACGGCGATACCACATGTGTGACACTTTTTTGCAGCCTGGGTGCGCAAAGGGGCCCAAATTCCAACGAGTACCTTTAGGAGGGCATTTTTAGGCATTTGGATTCCAGACTTCTTCTCACGCTTCAGGACCCCTAAAATGCCAGGGCAGTATAAATACCCCACATGTGACCCAATTTTGGATTGAAGACACCCCAAGGTATTCCGTAAGGGGCATGGCGAGTTCATAGAAGATTTATTTTTTTTGGCACAAGTTAGCGGAAATTGATTTTTTTTTGTTTTTTCTCACAAAGTCTCCCTTTCCGCTAACTTGTGACAAAAAGTTAAATCTTTCATCGACTCAATATGCCCCTCAGCGAATACCTTGGGGTGTCTTCTTTCCAAAATGGGGTCATTTGTGGGGTGTTTGTACTGCCCTGGCATTTGAGGGTCTCCACAATCATTACACGTATGGCCAGCATTAGGAGTTTCTGCGATTCTCCTTATATTGAGCATACGGGGAATGAGATTTTTTTTTCCGTTCTGGGCTGAAAGAAAAAAAAAATGAACGGCGCAGATTTCTTCATTCGCATCGATCAATGTGGATGAAAAAATCTCTGCCAAAAAATATGCAAAAAAAAAGTAAGGCCCCATTCACACATCTGCAAAAATGTTCCTATCTATTCCGCAATTCTGCGGAATAGATGCGGACCCATTCAGTGTGAATGGGGCCGGCGGTGATGCAGAGAGCACACTATGTGCTCTCCGCATCAGCATTTGTGGAGCTGTAGCCGCGAACTTCCGGGTTACAAAACAGCGTCTGATATGCGATTTGGATGCGATTTACTGACATCTACAGCCTAGATGTTCTAACCTGTCGGGCGGCAGTGAATGCGTTTACATGAAATCTCGGGTCTCGCAGGCTGATGCCGATAGGCGTGATCGAGATGGTTAAGGAAAGAATAATAATAAATATTATTATTATTATTATTGTTGTTGTTATTGTTATTATTATTGTTGTTATTGTTATAATTGTCATTATTATTTATTTTTATAGCACCAACATATTCTGCAGCGCTTTACACTCAGCGGGTTCATGTACAAACAGAGTCATAAATAACATAGCAACAAATAAAGCAAGAGCAGTGAGGGACCTGCTCAGAAGAGCTTACAATCTATGAAGAGCTGTGGTGTGCATAGAGAAGTAAGGGCCCCATAGCAAGGATGAAACCGGGCCCCCACACAGAACAGAAGGAATCCAGACATTTATAGTATACTAGCAGAAGGACCGGGCTTCGCTTCGCACGGGTATATTTTATGATTTGTTTGTGTAGTGGCCCCATAAGAATTGTCCAGATTTGCACTGGTTTATTTTGTATGATGTCTGTGTGTGGTTCAAAAATTTGCATCATTTTCTTTAAAGTAAAGCTTTTACTACAAAATAGAAGTAATTGTACTCGGAAAGATCATATATTTATTTAATCATACAGGAAACAAATGAAACATTTCAAGAATGTCGATAATTGTGTAACAGTGGAAAACAAAAGGCAGAAAACATTGTAATGTGGTAGAAATCTAAGATGGCACTCTCGGATAAAGTACATTTACTGTCTTGTTCTCCGGTGCAAGTATGTAAAGGTTTCTGCCTGAGCCGACTCTAGAGCAGGCAACATATAGTTGTCCATGAGAATTCCATGGTAGTTCCAAGGTGACGCCAGCAATTTTCAGGGACTGACCTTGTGCCTTGTTAACTGTCAGTGCAAAAGAAAGTCGAACAGGAAACTGTAGTCTCTTAAAATGCAATGGTGACTGCTTGTCATTGTGGATTAGAGGGATGCGAGGAATAAAGACATCTTCATTCTGTGAGCAGCCAGTCAGTATTGTAGCCTCAATCACATGAGGAATTGATTCAAAGTCGTGGTGCATCAAGTATCATTGGATCTCCAACTTTTAATTCTAAACGATATGGCGGCATTCCAGTCAGTTCTAAGGAAATTAAAAACTCACCAGGGTATTTTACGCTGTCCTCGAGATTTATAGATGTGTCAGCAGCAGTGTACGAGACAAATTGTCCGTTCACAAAGCCAAGGATAGTAAACTTCCTTCCCTTGTGCAAATATCTGAGCCATGCCAGGAAATACATTGTTTTTTAAGTCAGCAAGTTATGGAACAACGTTGCAGAATTTTGCAGGAAAAGACACATTTCCATGTGCATCATTGAGTTGGCCGCTTCCAAGTTGTAGCAACATTTGCGCAAATTGCTGTGCAGTATTGTGGCCAGACGTGAGAGCATGAAAGTTTGTACTGAGTGTAAGCCTCTTAACAAAACACCAAAGTGGTGAAGCTTTCAGGGAAGCATTCAGCTCATCAGCTACTGGCCAATGTCTGCCTAAAGTCTCCAGCCAGCAGTACTCCTCCCATCAGTTTCCGATTGTGTCTGCAGTCCTGAAGTGTTTTGTTGACTGCTTCTAAGCCATGCTTATGTGCCAGAGAACATCGCCCATGGCTGATTCTGCATCCAAATTGCAGACAGGTGCTTCCTCCCTGGTCAAATCAAGTGGCAACTTAAAAGTGGAGTGTGCAGTCCTGCCACCATTCAGTAAAGTGGCCGCTATGCCAGATGAAGCAGTTGCAAGAGCAATGTCACCAGCACTTCGTACTCTGGCAAGAAGCAGAATAATAAGAAACGTTTTTCCTGTTCCTCCAGGAGAATCCAGGAAGTAGATGCCTCCGGTGTTTCTTCGAATATCTTGAAGACGAGTTTCATAAACGTTCTTTTGTTCTGGCACATTGTCAAGCTTGGGCTCATTTGTAGCAACATATTGTGTTAGTTGGCTAAGATCATAAGCGGTTTCTCTGAGGAACTCATAGCTCACTTGTTAATGACCATGTCGTTGTGGTGATTGCAAGTCAAACTGTGACAAACATAAACCAGTCATTACAAGATTTTGTCTTCCAAAAAAATCAGCGCCTGATTCTCAATTAGAGGAGTCAACTGCAGTGAATTATAATTTTCTTGTTTCTGGGTAAGGTGCAGGACATCTTCAGCCATTTCTTGTTTGCATTGTTCCCAGAGCTCCTGAGGTTTGGACGGATGGCAGCATGTGAGAATGATCGCAAACAGCTCTCTGATTTTGACAGGTGATTTGCTTATCACGGCCTCCTGAAGGCAATCATGCCATGGTTGGTCATTATCAAGTAAGCCAAGTCTCAAACATGCTTCTTTGAAGAGGCTTCACGTCCCCAACAATGCAACAGGCCACTATCAGGAATGTAGGCCCCTGGCACCCAGACAGAGGAGAGGTCAATGCACGGCAAAAAGAGGTTAATGTCACCCACCAAAGCAACAGACGATTATCAGGAATGTATAGCCCTGGTACCCAGACAGAGAAGAGGTCAATGCACAGCAAAAAAAGGTTAATGTCACCCACCAAAGCAACAGGCTATTATCAGAAATGTAGGCCCCTGGCACCCAGACAGAGGAGCGGTCAATGCATGGCAAAAAGAGGTTAATGTCCCCAACAATGCAACAGGACACTATCAGGAATGTAGGCCCCTGGCACCCAGACAGAGGAGAAGTCAATGCACGGCAAAACGAGGTTAATGTCACCCAAAAATCCAACAGGCGATTATCATAAATGTAGGCCCCTGGCACCCAGACAGAGGAGAGATCAATACACAGCAAAACAGGCTTCATGTCACCCAGCAATGCAGCAGGCGATTATCAGAAATGGAGGCCCCTGGCGCCCAGACAGAGGAGAGAGGTCCCGTAACCGCAAAACAGGCGTCATGTCACCCAGCAATGGAACAGGCCATTTTCAGTAATTTAGGCCCGCGCTCCCAGACAGAGGAGAGATGTCCCGTAACAGCAGAAGAGGCTTCACGTCACCCAGCAATGGAACAGGCCATTTTCAGTAATGTAGGCCCACACACCCAGACAGAGGAGAGAGGTCCAGTAACAGCAGAAGAGGCTTCACATCACCCAGCAATGGAACAGGCCATTTTCAGTAATGTAGGCCCGAGCACCCAGACAGAGGATGGAGGTCCCGTAACAGCAGAAGAGGCTTCACGTCACCAAGCAATAGAACAGGCCATTTTCAGTAATGTAGGCCCTAGCACCCAGCTAGAGGAGACAGGTCCCGTAACAGCAGAAGAGGCGTCATGTCACCCAGAAATCAAACAGGCCATTTTCAGTCATTTAGGCCTGAGCACCCAGACAGAGGAGAGAGGTCCCGTAACAGCAGAAGAGGCTTCACGTCACCCAGCAATGGAACAGGCCATTTTCAGTAATGTAGGCCCGCACACCCAGACAGAGGAGAGCGGTCCCGTAACAGCAGAAGAGGCTTCACATCACCCAGTAATGGAACAGGCCATTTTCAGTAATGTAGGCCCGAGCACCCAGACAGAGGATGGAGGTCCCGTAACAGCAGAAGAGGCTTCACGTCACCCAGCAATATAACAGGCCATTTTCAGTAATGTAGACCCGAGCACTCAGACAGAGGAGAGAGGTCCCATAACAACAGAAAAGGCTTCATGTCACCGAGCAATGGAACAGGCGACTATCATTAATGTAGACTCGAGCACCAAGACAGAGGAGAGAGGTCCCGTAAGAGCAGAAGAGGCTTCACGTCACCCAGCAATGGAACAGGCCATTTTCAGTAATGTAGTCCTGAGCACCCAGACAGAGGAGAGAGGTCCCATAACCGCAAAACAGGCTTCATGTCACCCAGAAATGGAACAGGCGATTATCATTAATGTAGGCCCTAGCACCCAGAGGAGAGAGGTCCTGTAACAGCAAAACCGGCGTATTTTCACCCAGCAATGGAACAAGCCATTTTCAGTAATTTAGGCCCAAGCACCAAGACAGAGGAGAGAGGTCCCGTAACAGCAGAAGATGGCATTGCGCAGCGCACACTTGATTTTATCCTCCACTTGGTTGTGCAGGGAAGGGACGGCTCGCCTGGAAAAGTAGTGGCGGCTGGGAACTACGACAGCCACTGCCATCAGCTGTTTGAAACAGTCTGTCTTCACCAGACGGAATGACAGCATTTCAAAGGCCAGTAATTTTGAAATGCTGGCATTCCGGGCCAGGGCTCGAACGTGGTAGGTGGGTATTTCCTCCTTCTCTCCAATGTTTGGGAGATGGACAGCTGAACCCTGCCGTGTGACATGGTGGAGATGCTTGGTGATGGTGACATATGTGGTGGTGTTGGTGGGACATCCGCTGTTTGCTGATTGCCAGGTGCCATGGTGATGCCAGAGGTGGAGGAAGTGGTCGGGACAGCAGCAGAAGAGGAAGCAGGAGGAGCCTGAGACCGTTCCTGGTTTTTAAGGTCTTTACTCCACTGCAGTTCGTGCTTTGCATGTAGATGCCTGGACCTGCAGGTTGTGCTCAGGTTAAGAATGTTTATGCCTCGCTTCAGGCTCTGATGGCACAATGTGCAAAACACTCGTGTCTTGTGGTCAGGACATTGTGTGAAGAACTGCCACGCCAATGAATTCCTTGGAGCAGGCCTTGGTGTGCTTCGTGCCTGGGTGCGGTGGGCAGTAGCAGGCGTACTGTCTCTGTAACGGCCGCTGCTCTTTTGCACCCTGCTCCCTCTTTTACTGTGCTGTTGCCTCTGTGTGACCACCGCCTGTTACTCAGAACTGCACACGTCACTAGCATGACCTTCAGTCCAGTCTGGGTCTAGGACTTCATCATCCTCCACATCATCTTCAACCCATTCATGACCCCTGCGACTCATGTCGCACAATGTTGGCCTGGCTAGGGAATTGCATGGTCCTAATTTTTGGCCAATCTGGATTGCATGTGAAAGTATGAAGAGGACATATGTCATGCAATCTCGGGCATACTCATGCATGTGCCTCGGGCTGCCAATAAAGCAAGAAGGCAGAATGACCTGTGGTCAAAAATGTCAGGTCTCCTGTCAGTACGAATTGAATCCAAGAGGTTGATGTATTCTGTTGCACACAGTTGTGCCTGATGCGGTGCAATAAAAGAAAGCCTTTCGGATTCAACCTTGGCATAAATGTCGACCAACAGTTGCCAAAGGCCAGGAGCCAGTTTGCAATGCCAGGATCACTGCTGTGAATCATTATCATAGAGGCATAAAAGTCCATGCACGATACAGTTTTATCCTGTGATGGTGACCCTTATATTATCTGAGGAATATAAAAGTGATAGCCATCCTGGCCATTCCAGAAAACCAATGGATACTGTAGGGCATCATAGGACTTCTGAAATTCATTCAGAATTGTCCGTAATCATGATTATGGCAACATTGTTAATAGTAGGTGCATTGAATGTTCCAGGATGTTGGCCTCGCTGTGCTATGTCAGCTTAAATGACCAATTTGTATGCTGGTGATGGCATTATTTCAGTGGCAGCCTTAAACAATCATACATATGGATTGTGCTGGTGCAACATATTTTACAATATACAGACTATATGTGGCTTAGTGAGGGGATTGTTTCTGTGAAGAGCTGTCACCCATAAAAAAACCTAAAGACATAAAGGCAATGCTTCTAAATTGTCTTCATTAAATGGTGGCAAAAGGGATCCAATTGTGTGATATACTTGCCCCGGATCTTGAAGGTGGGCATGTATCCCTGCTCCAGCACAGATCTTCCACATCCAAATGAGGTCATCTGGAAGGCATTGTTTTATACCCGGATATGTTTGAGAAACTCAGCAGAGTGAGGGGAGGAACCATCAAGCAAAGTTATAAGTTCTTTTGGTGGTTCAGGTAAAACGGGTATTCTGACCCTCCAGAGCAGCACAGTCCTGGCTCTAGACCTTTGTACTTAAATGCACTGCAGTGTTTGCATTGTTTATTCATTTGGCCAATCTTAAGAAACCCAGCATGATCATATTGGGATTGGGAATTATAATGGAAAGCAGCATAACGCATATCAGCCCAGCCAGTAGCTTGTCAATTAGAATATTGCACATGGTCATCCTTCAGACAGCCTTGGGTCTTCTCAGGAGTTTCAGCAGCTCGCTGTTGTCTGTGACATTCCTTGTCAGATTGTAGATGGTCCTGGGTCTGCTCTGGAGTTTCAGCAGCTTTCTGTTGTCTGTGACATACCTTGTCAGATTGTAGATGGTCCTGGGGCTGCTCTGGAGTTTCAGCAGCTTTCTGTTGTCTGTGACATGACTTGTCAGATTGGAGACGTTCTTGGGTCTGCTCTGGAGTTTCAGCAGCTCTCTGTTGTCTGTGACATGACTTGTCAGATTGGAGACGTTCTTGGGTATGCTCTGGAGTTTCAGCAGCTTTCTGTTGTCTGTGACATGCCTTGTCAGATTGTAGATGGTCTTGGGTCTGCTCTGGAGTTTCAGCAGCTCGCTGTTGTCTGTGACATGCCTTGTCATATTGGAGACGTTCTTGGGTCTGCTCTGGAGTTTCAGCAGCTCTCTGTTGTCTGTGACATGACTTGTCAGATTGGAGACGTTCTTGGGTCTGCTCTGGAGTTTCAGCAGCTTTCTGTTGTCTGTGACATGCCTTGTCAGATTGGAGACAGGCTTGGGTCTGCAGAGAGTTTTCATTAGCTTAAGCAGCAGCCATGCGTTTTGCTGCAGGAGTCTTGCGTCCAACTGCAGTTTTCCTTTTTGGAGGCGTGAGTAGTTTAAAAACGTTTCAATTTATAAGAACGCTGACATCCAGTATGGCAAACCAGTATAGGTACAGTCTATTTATGGCCATGTTGTTATGAAAACCTGGTAAATTAAATGTGAACTTATATTGGCTGACATACATCATATGACTGAATATTTAAGGACCTGAGAACTGTGATCAGTTGTTATGGAAACCTGGAGTAGGACCTGCAAGCTTCTATTGGCTGATAAGGGACATGTGACCATGGGTATGGCAGTTGGCATATGAAAAGAAACACTTGCAGGCTTGAATTGGCTAATGCAGGTCTTTTTTGGGAATATCTCAGGAACAGTAAGTCCTATATAGCTGAGACCCGGTCTAAAACCTTCCCGGACACCTGTACCGGTTTGCCAAATTTGTAAAGATTGGTCCAGTCATTTGGTTGTGCATAAAGTACAGACAGGGCTTGTTTTGTACAATGGTCTGGCCAACAGAATAGGGGAGTAGATATAAAGCTGCATAAGTGTCACAAGCCAATATCTGTGGTGCTTCTGAGTGAATGGGGTGTGGATATTTGACAGTGGATCAGGTTCAGAAGAATGATGATGAATGGGGTGTTGGGGGAATGGAGGAGAGTTAGATCAGGGGATATTATAGGCTAAGCTAAAAAGATATGTTTTAGGAAGTGACTAAAACTCTACATGTTATTGCTTGTGGTAGGGTGTCCGACAGAACTGGTGCAGCTTCTGAGAAGTCTTGAAGATGGAATTGAGAGGTTTGGATTATGGTGGATGTCCCAGTCGTAAGTCATTGGCTGAACGGAGTGCACGGATAAGGGGGTAGACAGGGATAATGGAGTAGATGTAGGGGGTGCAGCTCTCACTTTAAAGAGCTTTGTGGTTGAGAATGAGCAGTTTCAATTGAATCCTGTACTGTAAGGGGAACCGGTGCAATGACCCAGGGAGGAGGCATTGGAGTAGCGGTTGGACAGATAGGTCATCCTGGCTGCTGCATTAGAACAGATTGGAGATGGGAAAGTCTGGTGAGTGGGAAGCTGATAGCAATGAGTCACTGTAATTGCCACAGGAATGGATTAGGGCAACAATGCGAGTTTTTATTGTTTCCACAGCAAGAAAGGGGAATCTAGAGAATTTTTGGTGGGGCAAGTGGCAAGAGTGATCAAAGGATTGAATATAAGGAGTAAATGAAAGATCAGAGTCAGTCATAACACCAAGATAGCGAGCGTGCTGTCTAGGCATGATGGTAGTGCCATACACTGAGATGGAAATATCAGGTTTAAGTGGAGAAAACACCAGTAGTTCAGATTTTGAAAGACTCAGTTTCAGCTATAGGGAGGGCTTGGTGTTGACAGACAGTCACTGGTGTTCTGTAGTACAGCCGGGGTGATATCACGGGATTAAGTATATAGTTGGGTGTTCGATTGGGGCTGTGTAGAGAGAAAAGAGGAGAGAACCTAGGAATGAACCCTGAGTAACCCCAACTGCAAGTGGGAGAGGAGGGGAAGTAGAGCCATCAAATGCAAACTGAAGGAGTGGCCAGAGAGATAGGAAGAAAACCAAGAGAGAACGGTGTCCCTAAGGCTAATAGATTGGATGATGGTGAGGAGGAAGTGGTGGTGTACAGTGTCAAATGCTGCCGAGAGATCGAGGAGACTTAGGAAAGAGTAGTCACCATTGAAGTTAGGAGGTCAATGGTCACTTTGGTGAGGGCAGTTTCTGTGGAATGTAAGGTGTGAAAACCAGATTGTAATGGACTAAAGAGAAAGGTGAGAGATAGTGGATGAGGTGAGAGTAGACCCGACGCTCCAGGAGTATAGAGATGGAGGGGAGATTAGAGACAGGTTTGTGGTTAGTTCCGCAGGATGGGTCAAAAGAAGGTGTTTTTTTCTTCTTTAATAAAGAGGTTATGAGTTGACAGAATGTTTAGAAGAAGAGGGCAAGATGCCAGAAGAGAAAGGTTGAAGATTTCAGTTAGGTGAGTAGTGACAGAAGAAAAGCCATAAAGTGCTGAAGATCAGCAGAGTCGTATCAGAGATTTATGAGGAAAGGCTCCACATCATTTCTTCTGCTGGTTTCTTGTTTCGGGATGCTCACTTCATCAGGTGCGAGGTTTACATGTGTCATGTTCTTTTGAACAGTTTTATGACATTTTCAGTATCCACATTACTTACCTCTCCAGTTCTCCACGTTATTGTGTCATCATTTACATGCAACCAATCATCCTCTGGGATCCTGTCATCCGGCAAGAAGTAGTTTTTACCATGAGTATGATAAGTAGATCCAATACTATTCATATGAAATACCCAGTTTCTTAGCTGCAGAAAAGGCAGAGAGGAAAGTCGTCTTCTGTCATCGAATGCCATGATGCCTCCGGTATAATCCTGGAATCGCACTCGGCTGATGAAGTACTGCAGCTTTAACAGAGCAGAGTCACAAATCAGTAAAACCATAGATGTTCTGCAGACTTCTTGTGTAATGATAGAAAATGGTTTGAGACCCTTTAATTTCACTTTTCTGCCAAGTGATCTGCAGTCATTAAAGCTAATTACATAAAATAATCCAATGTATAAATAGTCACACCCTTTCAGGGCCTTTATGGGGAGATCGGGGAGAGCAGTCTATCAGTGGGGACCAGTAAATGAGACAGAACCTCTTTGGGAAGATCAGGTTAGATTCATAATTTACTTGCCTGCAGTGGCAAAGCTGTAGGAGTTGCTGTGGTCACAGATTTGGCTGGGTTCTTATCTGGGGGTCCCACAGGACCGGCATGCCACATTAACACCAGTAGTGAAGAAGATATGGATTTGCTGTGTCACTTGAACATATTTCACTTGGGGCTACACCTAAGCATGCTAGCTAGACATCAACATAGGTCTACACTGCCAGCCAACATAACATTAAGGAGGTCCTTTTACCGGTCCTGACATTACCATATAAATAGCTGGCAGGGTCGGGCATACTGATTAGTGTTGATCGTGAATATTCGAATAGCGATTTTTTTTTGCGAATATCAGAACTTCGCTTATTCGCGAAAATAGCGCTATATATTCGCTATGTCCCACATAGAAGGCTTATCAATAAACTGCAGTCTTTCTTTGAGCTTTGAGCTTGGGCTCACATATTGTTGAATGGATTAGGCAGTGGCTGAAGGACAGAAAACAGAGGGTTGTAGTCAGTGGAGTATATTCAGACCATGGTATTGTTACCAGTGGGGACCTCAGGGATCTGTTCTGGGACCCATATTGTTTAATATCTTTATCAGCGACATTGCAGAAGGCCTCAATGGTAAGGTGTGTCTTTTTGCTGATGACACAAAGATTTGTAACTGGGTTGATGTTCCTGGAGGGATTCACCAAATGGAAAAGGATTTAGGAAAACTAGAGGAATGGTCAAAAATCTGGCAACTAAAATTTAATGTCGATAAGTGCAAGATAATGCACCTGGGGCGTAAAAACCCAAGAGCAGAATATAAAATCAGTGATACAGTACTAACCTCAGTATCTGAGGAAAGGGATTTAGGGGTCATTATATCAGACGACCTAAAGGTGGGCAGACAATGTCATAGAGCAGCAGGTAATGCCAGCAGAATGCTTGGGTGTATAGGGAGAGGCATTAACAGTAGAAAGAGGGAGGCGCTTGTGCCGTTCTACAAAGCACTAGGGAGACCTCATTGGGAGTATTGTGTGCAGTACTGGAGACCATATCTGCAGAAGGAAATTCAGAGAAGAGCTACTAAACTAGTACATGGACTGCAGGACAAAACTTACCAGGAAAGGTTAAAGGACCTTAACATGTATAGCTTGGAAGTAAGAAGAGACAGAGGGGATATGATAGAAACTGTTAAATACATAAAGGGAAGCATCACGGTAAAAGAGGAGAGAATATTTAAAAGAAGAAAAACTGCTACAAGAGGACATAGTATTAAATTAGAGGGGCAAAGGTTTAAAAGTAATATCAGGAAGAATTACTTTACTGAGAGAGTAGTGGACGCATGGAATAGCCTTCCTACAGAAGTGGTAGCTGCAAATACAGTGAAGGAGTTTAAGCATGCATGGGATAGGCATAAAGCCATCCTTCATATAAGATAGGGCCAGGGGCTATCCATAGTATTCAGTATATTGGGCAGACTAGATGGGCCAAATGGTTCTTATCTGCCGACACATTCTATGTTTTTATATTCGCTATTTCGAATATTCGTTTTTTTTTTTATTGTTAATCCTTGTTGCTCTCTGGTTGTCTTCCCACTTCCCAAAAGCTGTTCTTACCTGTCCGGAGGATTCCTGGCTCCCTGCCCGCTCCAGTCAATGTCCGTTGCCGCTTCTGCTGACCTTCCGTGTGCATGGGAACGCCTCCATGCTAAAATGTACTGTCGGATGTGAGAATCATGAACTCACAAATTTGACTAAGTTGAATTCGCAATGCGATTAATATAACCTGCATTACTCGCATTGCGAATTCAACTTAGAGCTAAGTTCCTAATGGTTGGCTTTCTAGAATATAACGAAGATTGAGAATATAGCGCTATATTCGTTATCTTCGTTATCTTCGTCAATTCTAGCAGTACAACCATTAGGAACTCAGATCTAAGTTTAATTCCCAATGCGAATATAAATTTGCGTAACATTCGCAATATATAGAATAATGACGAATATTCGATATCGACGAATATATGACGAATATTCAATCGAACATTCGCGAAATATTGCGAAATCGATTATGGCTCCTCCCGCTCATCACTAATACTGATGGCATGTGATAGTGCTTATTATTTTTTCTGTGCGGTGCTCCGTTCCCCCGCTGTGTCCTCCATTCTTGTTTCCTGCCTGGTGTGTAAATCCATACCATTGGTACAGGGAGGAGGAGATGGCCCTGTTTCCCAATGAGCGTCTCCTTCTCCCTGGCTGTGATGCTCTCCGCTGTGAATGGCCAGCTCAGAGAGGAGGAGACGCCTCTTGAGAAACACGGCCATCTCCTCCTCCCAGTACCAATGGTATGAATTTACATACCAGGCAGGAAACCTGAACGGAGGGCACAGCGGGGGAACGGAGCCCCGCATAGAAAAAATAATAAGCAATATCACATGCCACCAGTATACTCTACCCTACCAGCTATTTATATGGTAATGTCAGGATCGGGGCAAGGTCCTCCTTAAACCTTTTATTGCCCTGATATTATCTAAGTGGCAACCCTAGTATTTACCCTTTAATCCTTTGTGCAGGGGAACCACCATGCCACTACATCTTGGTATAATTTCTGTTTGAGTGTCTGCTGACCCATGGGGGTTAGGAGGTTCTGGTGTTAAAGCACTGGATGTTCAGTCAAAACCATTGCCAGGGAAAGCTGAATGTTAGGACATGCACAGTTCATGCAATAAAATGACCAATCGGAGGTCAGGATAGTCCACAGAACAGGCAGGGGCCAGGTCAGGCAGCAAAATGTCAAATCCAGAAGTCAGGCAGAAACTAGCTCGCTCTGTAGTGCCCCCAGTATTTATACTGTCCCCTTACTGTTATAATGTTCACCCTGAAGTGCCCCCAGTATTTATACTGCCGTCCTACTGTTATATTTAGTGTTGAGCGCGAATATTTAAAAAGCGAATTTTAATCGCGAATATCGTCACTTTGTGATTTTGCGAATATCTCCAATAAGTGACAATATATTCGTCAAAATGAATATTCGTTTATTTTGCATAGAGTTGAGCGAACACCTGGATG
The DNA here is from genome assembly GCA_033119425.1 of Bufotes viridis. Lineage (NCBI taxonomy): Eukaryota > Metazoa > Chordata > Amphibia > Anura > Bufonidae > Bufotes > Bufotes viridis. The sequence goes on from CM065589.1 coordinate 607,620,343, forward strand.
TTCGGGTTCGAGAAGTTCAGCCGAACTTCCCGAAAATGTTCGGGTTTGGGATCCGAACTCGACCCGAACCTGAACCCCATTGAAGTCCAAGGGGACCCGAACTTTTGGGCACTAAAAAGGCTGTAAAATAGCCCTAGAAAGGGCTAGAGGGCTGCAAAAGGCAGCAAAATGTAGGTAAATCCCCTGCAAACAAATGTGGATAGGGAAATGACTTAAAATAACATAAAATAGAGAAAAATAATAAATAAACATTCTAAACTTGAGCCCAAGTGAGTGACAGTGGCACCTGTCACCCAGCAAACAGAGGATGTGGCAGCATCGCCACCACATCGGTCATCGTCACCAAGCATCTCCACCAAATCCCATGAAAGTGTTTAGCTATCAGCTGTCCATCTCCCAAACACTGGAGAGAAAACAGAATAGAAAGAGGAAGTCCGCCCTACCCACCCGCAATCCCTGGCTCTGAATGTCTTATTTCAAACTTCCTGGTCCTTTGAAATGCTGTCATTCTGTCTGGTGGACAGTTTTAAAAACCTTATAGTGGTGGCTGTCCCACAGTATGTGTATCACAGCCGCCACTACTTTTGCAGGCGAGCCATCCCTTCCCTGCACAACCAAGTAGCGGACAAAATCAGGTGTGCACTGCGCAACGCTATCTGTGGCAACGTCCACATAACCAACAACACAGTGGGTAAATGTAGCGGCTGGCCCAGAGGCGGATAGCATTTTTGCAAATGTCCTTCTGCCCCCAAGGATTGCTGGGCATTTCTCTTTGTATCCTGTTACCTCCTCCTCCTACTCAGCTTCCTCCTCCTCTACCTCCTCCTCATCCGCTCAGCGTAACACCTTCACCACCCACAGCAGCACAGCCAGGGGGAAATGACAGCAGTCTGTTTTAAAACTTGTGTGTTTGTGGGAAAAACCGCGCACCGTGCAGGAGCTGTGGACGGGCATGGAACAACAGACGGATGATTGGTTGGTGCCATTGAGCCTTCAGCCCAGCCTGGTGTTGTGCGCTAAAGGGGCAAAATGTAATAGCCGGTTTGACGCACATCCCCTGTTTGCCACATGTGCTGAATTTGGGGTGAAGAAATTCCTAAACACCAGACAGTGAAAATCAATTCAGTTAATCGAACACACACACAACCCCCCCCCCCTTCACTCAAACCATTAACAAACTATTTACAAATTTACTTAAAAACATATTAAAATAACTATAATGCAGCTAAACTAACCATACAAACAAACAAAACGATATACACGCCTTATCCTTAACTTAAGGCCAGCCAATTACAAGTGGCTCGGAGGGTGGGTTCCTGCACCAACATAGGCCTTGGCCTGGAACACAATTGTCCAGCCAGGGCACAGTTCTGGAGGATGAGGAGGAGTAGGAGGAACGCGGGGGGATACAGAGGACACAGACGATATACCTCCCTCAAAGAGGATAGCTTGTCCTTGCCTCTGGGCAGCCTGGCAGACATGAGAGACTTCATGCTTCAGTGCCTGCGCAACGACCGCCCAGTTACTGCCACATTCTAACTTGTGCTGATTACTGGGTGGCCACCCTGCTGCATCCCTCATTACAAGGACAACGTGCAGTCCTTAATTCCCTCACTGTATGTACAGGAGGCAGATACTTCTTATCTAAGTGTCAGATAGAAAAGAAGAGAGACGGTGGCGCACCATAGGGTAAAACCAGTGATAAAAGAGAGAGGAAATGGCAAGAAGAGGCTCACCTTGAAGAGTTGCGCTATTTGATAGGCACAACTCTATTGATGGCTTGTAACCAGCGTTTGCTGGTGATAAATCTGCGTCCGACGGTCTGCAGCCAGGGAGGATAATGCCTCTATTGGGGATGGCTTGGTCTCCAGGAGGAATGAAATCAAGTGGAAACTATGATGATAATGGAGGGAGGGGGGGAAAACAGGGGGTGGTGGGATAATGATGTGACCATGAGGTACGACATAATAGAGACCAATATAGTGAATATGATAATAATGGATCAGTAGAATGGTAGTTAAAAAACAATGGTAAAAATTTGATAAAATACATAAAATTCATAAGTTAATTTCAAATGCTTCGTTCGGGCCGTGGGGACTGAGACAGTTAATTTATAGATCCAGAACATCTCGCGTCTGGTGATGGTTTGTGCGACATTGCGACATTTCGGGTGGATTTGCTCAATAGGCATAACAGTGAAGTCCGAGAAACGCCCATGATGGTGAACAGTAGCATGTCGGGACACACTGTGGTTACGGACTTCTGGATGTCTGGATGGTGCGGCCCACATATTGCATTCCACAGGAACATTCAAGAAGATATATCACATTGACAGAGGAGCAGTCTAGATGTTGTTTAATTAATAAAAGTTCCCCTGTGTGTCTATTTAAAAATTAAGTACAGGTCCGGATTGTTAGGCAACAAAGAGACTTGCGCTGGTTGCATCTGAAACTCCCTGGGGTTTAGGGGAAATGTATGCCATAGAGCTGAAATCAATGTTCTGTATTTTGCTAGGGGCAAAGATATTTTTAAGGGTCTTGGCTCTCCTAAATGTAAGGTTTGGATGACTGGGTAGATCTTTAGCCAGATACGGGTCCTTACGGAGGATATGCCAATACTTCTGAAGGGTTTTTCTTACTTCATAGTGGTTGTCACTGTAGGTCGTTAGGAAATTCATGCCCCATTTGTTGCTGTTACAGGGTTCACTGTGTAGTTCAGTGGAGATACAGTCCCCTGTTCTATCGGGTTTGTGTTTGGGTAAGCAAGATTCCTGTGTTAGCTTTTTGGCTCTTAGGAAGGCTGCTTCAATGACCTCCCTAGGATATCCTTTTTCAGTGAATCTACTCCTGAGCAACAGTTTCGTCGCACTCTCTTAAACTGGCTAAATGGGACGTTGATTTTCCATTTTTTGTAGTGTGAGCTAGAAAAATCCCCGAAGTGACATTTAATCTTAGTACTTAGTAAAACATCCTTTTCCAGTTATAACAGCTTTTAAACGTGAAGCATAGCTTGACACAAGTGTCTTGCAGCGATCTACGGGTATCTTCGCCCATTCTTCATGGGCAAAAGCCTCCAGTTCAGTCACATTCTTAGGCTTGCGCGCTGCAACTGCTTTCTTTAAGTCGCACCAGAGGTTCTCAATCGGATTTAAGTCTGGTGACTGCGATGGCCACTTCACAATGTTCCAGCCTTTAATCTGCAACCATGCTCTAGTGGACTTGGAGGTATGCTTGGGATCATTGTCCTGTTGAAAGGTCCAACGTCTCCCAAGCCTCAGGTTTGTGACGGACTGCATCACATTTTCATCCAATATCTCTGGTTTGCGCAAAAATTACTGGGGGGAGGGGGGCCCCATTCAAAAATTTGATTTGGTGCCCAATCATTTCTAGCTACGCCACTGGGTCTGCCCCATTCAACTTCTGGGTCTTCAAATGGGGCACATGTCCTGACGTTGCCCTTTATGCCTTGGAGGTGCTGGCCTACCCTGCAGCCACTGTATTGTTTGAACTTTTGTTTAGCACGGCTGGGGGTGTTATCACAGACAAGCGCAGCCGCCTGTCTGCAGACAATGTGTGCAACTAAGCTTTCGTTTATTAAAAAGAACCAGACATGGATCCCACAGGACTTGTTTGAACCTTATGCAGAATAGACATGTAAACCGGCCTCACCCAACCATTGTTGTAAAATTAAAAATTAAAAACCAGTTATTGGAGACTACCTTTGGCTTCAAAGCCCAAAAAGGCTTTATTTCATGCTAGAATGTAACAGCCAATTGTAAGTTCCCTGTCAGTTATGAAGTGCAGGGGATTGTAATTTAAAATAAATCCTTTGCTGGACAGTATTAAACTTGTCCAGCCACAGCTGAAACCCCAGATTTACTATATTTCTATTTTTGCATTTGTATTTCACCCCAGAAAATAATATATAATTTGACGGACACTAGGGATATTGTCCAGTCACAGCTGGAACACCAGATTCAGGGTATTGCTATTTTGGCAATCAAATTTTACCCCAGAACAAAATCTATCCTGTGACAGACACTATTAAACTTGGCCAGCCACAGCTGAAACCACTGATTTATGGTATTGCTATTTTGGCAATTGAATTTCACCTTAGAACAAAATATATCCTTTGCCGGACACTATTAAACTTTGCCAGCCAGTGCTGGGACACCAGATTTAGGGGCCTGCTATTTTGGCAACGGAATTTTACTCCAGAAAATAATAAATCCTTTGCCAGACACTATTAAACTTGGCCAGTCACAGCTGGAACACCAGATTTAGGGGATTGCTATTTTGGCAATTGAATTTCACCCCAGAAAATTATCTATCCTTTGCCGGACACTATTAAACTTGGCCAGCCACTGCTGGGACACCAGATTTACGGTATTGCTATTTTGGCTATTGAATTTCACCCCAGAACAAAATATATCCTTTGCCGAACACTATTAAACTTTGCCAGCCAGTGCTGGGACACCAGATTTAGTGGATTGCTATTTTGGCAATTGAATTTCACCACAGAAAATAATCTATCCTTTGCCAGACAGCAGACAGTATTACACTTGGCTAGCCACAGCTGGAACACCAGATTTAGGGGATTGCTATTTTGGCAATTGAATTTAACCCCTTAATAAAATATAGAAATTTCTATCCTGAGTTTCTAGGGGTTACAATAAGCACAGCCAAGCCCCTGATGTAGGATATAGCAAAAAAAAAACTAGTATTGATGGATTGATGGACTTGGTGGCAGCTTGTTCTGGTGCACCACAAGTCACAAAATGGCCGCCGATCACCCCAGAAAATAAGTGACAGAAAAACGCTCTGTGCAGCCTAAAAACCAGTGAGCAAGTAACTAGCAGAAGTTGAATCTTTCACAGCTGTAGATCGATCAGTTCATTAGGAGCTTTTGCTGACTTTTCCCTGCCTAATCTCGCCCTCACAGCAGCTGCGTCCTCTCCATACACTAATCAGAGCAGTGTGACGTGCGGCGCTACGTGACTCCAGCTTAAATAGAGGCTGGGTCACATGCTGCACTTGGCCAATCACAGCCATGCCATTAGTAGGCATGGCTGTGATGGGCTCTTAGGGCAAGAAGTAAAACGCTAGCTGATTGGCTGCTGTGCAGCCCTTCAGAAAGTGGGAAGAAATCGCCGCTCAACGAACCCGAACCTAAACTTTTTTAAAAATGTCCGGGTCCGTGTCCCGAACACCCCAAAATTCGGTATGAACCCGAACTATTTTCGAACTGTTCACTCAACACTAGTAATAAGTCCAGTAGGCCAGTCGAGACGATTAACTTGTTTGTCTCTTAACAGAATAAAATCTCCTTCCTTTAAATTAGGCATTGGTTCTTGCCACCTTCTGCGTTCTTGCAAAAGGCAGAGGTACTTTCTTCTCCACCTTTTCCAGAACTGACTGGCGAGATGTTGTACCTGCTTTCACCAAAACTTATAAAGGTTGTGCTCTTTGAAAACGCCAGATGGCACAGGAATATTTCCTATCTTTTCTGGTTTATTCTTGAGTGATCTTTTATGCGCCCCAGATGTGGATTTCTTCTTTTTTACTACAGGAGATTGTCTGTTGCTTCCATAAAAAGCTGAGCGAGACTTGGTTCTCCTTGATCTTGCCAAAGATTTAGAGCGAGAGTGCTTATTATGTGAGGCTGATTTTGATGTGGATTGCTTTCTGTCTATGGATTGTGAACGCGAATGTTCTTGTCTGCTTTTCACTTCTGAAATGGGATCTGTCTTTGTACGTACGGACTTGGGTTGTTGACATGCAGTATTTGTCATGGACATTGGCAGTGAACTTTTCCCTGTGGTTTCCAGAAAAGGCTGAGCAATATGAAGGTGCTCATCCGTTGAAGACTGGGAAGAACTGTGATCCTCTTGGGACCAATCAACAACTGCAGATGGAACTGAACGTTCTTGCAAAGTATCTGAAATGAACTCTTCCTCTGTTGAAGGCACCTCCTTTATAGAACGTTCAGAAGATACTTTTTTTTACAGAATTAAACTCATTGTCAAACAGTTGACTGTAAGGTTCACGTTTCTGCGGTGTCTCATCAGAACTATATGAATCAGAAGGCTTGTTGTCAGTGAAGATATAGGATTCATTATGATAAACTGTGTGAGCACTGCAAAGCTGGGAAGGGCTTGAAGAGGGTTCCAATTGAGATCCTGAAGGCCTTTCTACCATCTGCCCTTCTGTCCAGGAACATTCTTCTGCAGCTGACTCCTCGGGAATTAAGTTGCTTTCTGATGAACAAGTTTTTAGAATATTTGGGCAAGGAACCTCTTGCACATAGTAGTGGTTAGGACAACGCCTGAAGTATGAAGTTCGTCCCCCTATTATTACGTCAGTTCTGAAGGAGTGTACTTGGCAGGGTCTGCGGGTTCTGTCCAGACATACATCCCCCACGATGATCCAACCCACTGTAAGTTTCTGGGCATATGGAGCGTTGAAAGGGCCATTGCGAAGTTCAAGGACCCTATAAACCTCAAGAATATCTCTACCTAGCAAGAGTAAGATCTCGGCATGGTTATCAAGGGGAGGAATCTCTCTGGCTATGTTCCTGTGATGAGGGTGATGCTGTGCGGCTTCAGGTGTGGGAATCTCATCCCTTGTGTGCAGCAATTTGTCACACTCTATAAGGGTTGGAAGAGAGAGTTTCTTATCTCCTTTGATGGGCTTCAAGGTGAAACCATTAGCTCTTCTTCCTAAGGTTGTCACAAGACCAGAGCATGTCCCTAGGGTGTAGGGTGTAGTTTCTCCCTCTATCCTGAACAGATCAAAGAACTTAGGCCTAGCTAGGGAACGATTATTTTGGTCATCTAGAATAGAATACATTCTTATGGTCTTCTCTGGTTGTGCATTAGTAAACACATCCACGAGGCAAATCTTAGAACAAGACTTACTGCACACAAGTCCTTCTCCGCATACCTTTGTGCATCTGGGTGTGATGGTTGTGGTTGGTTGGTCGGCACTCTCTGTCGGCACTCTCTCTGCCATGACTCTCTCTGCCTGGATCAGAATGGGAATTGTGCCAGCTAACTGGTTCTAGGTTCCGCCTGATTGGTCCCGGGTGAACAGCGGACACATGTACATCACTATTACGTTCAGAACATTTGACTGGAACCTTACAGTCTCTGGCGAAGTGCTCAGTGGATGCACAGCATCTGAAGCAAATATTATGACTCTTAAGGAACTCCTTACGTTCCTCAAAGGGCTTTGCTATGAAGACACGGCATTTCCTTAAAGGATGTGGTTTATCATGGATAAGGCAATGATGATCGGGTTCCTTAGGGCTTTCATTTCCATTGTTAGTAGTGGGCACAACCCACAGTCTTTTTTATGGAAGTTAGACCTTTAGTGCCCCCTGTCTGGGACTGAAAGTCTTGTGACTCTGTTTAGTAGAGCCACAGATGTTGGTTCCCAAGGTGTTGAAGCTCGGATCGTTTTTAGCTCTAGCTAAGTCCTTGATGAACTTACAGAAGAATGAAAATGGTGGAAAGGGAACACGATGTTGCTCCTTGTATTTTGAACCTGTTGTTGCCCATTGGTATTGAACATTGAGCGGTAAATTCTCCACGATCAGGCCCACACCATGGAAGGTCAAGAAAGCTGAGACCTGATAGCTGTGGGTCTCCCTAGATGATTTCAAAGTCAAGAAGAAGGTTGCTTAATTCCTAGAGCCCTTGGCGGTTTGTATTGGATAATCCAGGAAAGTCATATAGTCGTTTAAATAAGGCACGTTCAACTACTTCCGAGCTGCCGTATGTCTGCTCTAATCTTTCCTATGCGAGACAAAGGCCTTTGACTGGTTCGTAGATATGAATGGTTTTGAGTCTCTTAACACAGTTTGATGACCATGGACCTAGCCATCTAATTAGTAAATCAAGTTCTTGCATATGCGGTACACCAAGGGTTTGAACTGTTGTCTTGAAGGTGGCCTTCCAACTTCTATAGTTCTCTGGGTGATTATCAAAGTTCGTAAGGCTAGTACTGATGTATAACAGCGATGGGAACTTCTCCCTTGCTGGTGTTTTTGGCACCATCTGATACCCTTTGTTTGGGGGTTGGAAGATGGAATGGAGTGGCAGCTGGGTTGAGCGTAAGTGAAGGCTTCACATCTGGTAATGTTGGTGCCAGCGTCTTGGTTGCTATGTAACTAGTCTCAGGAGGTATTAATGTGATTTGATAAGCTTGAAGCGGCTTGGTCTCTAATGGCGCCTGAAATACTGTGTAAGGTGCCAGAGGTTTGAAAGAAAGAGAAATGTCCACTGGACTGGGGTCAACTGTATAGTTACCAGCTGCCTTATTTTCTACTCGCATGAGTTCAGCAGGCTGCCGTGCAGAGCCTAAATCTTCTGGTGCAAATGCATTGACTTTGCTTTGGTCTAGGACGAATTGCAGGGTATGCCCTTCTGCGTCATTAGATATCTTGGACATTGGATGATAAGCTGCTTCTTCTTCAGCAGCTTCTTCAAGAACTCTGAGTTCAGCCATGGCTGCTGTTTCTTCCCTTTTCTTCTGAAGGACTTACAACTTAGCCTCGGCCTTTGGTCGCTTGCACCTGAGCCTGTATAGCTGCTTAATTAGCTTGAGATTGGGCTTTTATAGCTTGCGCCTGAGCCTGTATAGCTGCTTGATTAGCTTGAGATTGGGCTTGTGTAGCTGGCGCCTGAGCCTGTATAGCTGCTTGATTAGCTTGAGATTGGGCTTGTGTCTCTGCGACTTGAGCCTTAATGGCTGCTTCCCTTCTAATGCAGTGAGCTTGTACCTTCGCTGCTTCCGCTTTTGCGTGTGCCAACACCAATGAGGTACTCAGCGAAGAGTGCTTTGAGCGAGACTTTAGCGATGAAGACTGAGCAGTAGATTTCGAGAAACAGGATGAAGCCTTGGAGTGCCTTGAAAGGTTAGAATGGCGGGACGCAGTTTTATTTTGTTGTGATATCTTGTCCTCTAGCATTGACTTGACTGCCATAAATCTGCTATATCTTTTATCATTAAGTTCAGTGTGGGTCTTTAATTCTAGGATGAATTCCTTTCAGTTGAGACTTGATAACAGAGAAGAATATTTTTCAGACAGTCTCTTATAACTATCATAGGTCTTATTCAATTTTGTACACATGGCCTTTAATTGATCTTCGTTATAGCCTGATCCATGTGCTGCATCCATACATTGTTCAGTATTTTACCACAAACTAGATAAATTATTGCATACCTCCATTTTGTCAGTTAGAAGGGCCTCTTTCATTTTTAATGCGGGCTTAAAAATTCTTCTAGCTGTGTCCTGCATTTCCATCAGTAACACAACAGTGACCTCTAGTAGTGGTTCAGTCATTTAACAGCTTACAGCAGGCAGACGATATTTACCTCAGAGAACAGGCTGACAGTTCCTAGCCTGTATGAAACTGAAATTGCTAGAAGCTTCTGTGATCCTAGTGAATGCAGTACTGGGCAGTATAAGATATTACCCTCCACTTTAGCATAATAGGAGACAAATGATGATGATGGCTATTACTTGAAGGAGGAGAATATTCTTTTCTTAGTGTGAGAAGGAGAGTACTAAGACAATTCTTTTACTGTGGCGTTTCGAAATGTCAGCTTTATTCAATCATGCATCTGTGAGGTGACTTGTTTAATCAGACATTCTCCACTTACAGTTTACGTATCAGACACCCAGGAGTTAATCAAGTAGTTTTTTAATCCGGAGATTGTATTACAAGATATGCAGGGAATCCAGATGATAAAAGAATTATGCCAACAATATTCTCCTTGATAAGAAGATGAGATTCTTCTCAGATTCTCCTCAGAATTAGAGCACACACTAACAGCAATGCATGACTTGGAAAACAGGAAGTGGCTAGACTGAACCAACTAGAAGCTGAAAAGAGGGGGGAGGAGAAGAGAGGAGCATACCAATACACAATGCAAGATACTGAAACAGAACAATGATGCTGCAGAATTGGGGGTACCTCCATGTTTCCATAATACTACACCTCTTATTACTTCCTGCTGCTTATAGTTTTGAAAATTTTCTGTAGCATTTGGCCCTTATTACATTACATCTACTGCTGCTGCTGCTTTAATGGGGGAAATAAACACGTGGTCTTCATATTAATCCTCTAAAGAATTTATGCTGCTGACAAGTATGATAATGTTTATTTATATTTGGGGCTATCGACATTACAAATGCTGCTGCTGATGCTACCCGTGCTTCTGATTTGGGGCTATCTACACGAGGTCCTCATACTACTCCTCTTAAGAAATCCTGCCGCTGCTGATTACAATCATGTTGAGATATATTCAGGGCCTAATAACGTTACTAATGCTGCAGACTGTGCAGCTGAATTGGGGCGATGAACACGTGGTCCTCATACAACTACTTCAGGGAAATCCTGCTGCTACGGATTAGGCTCATGTTGAATTTTAATAGGGCCTATTGACATTATAAATGCTTCACCTGCTGCTGCTTGTGCTGCTGAATTTAGGCTATCAGCACGTGGCCCTCATACAACAACAGTAATCAAATCCTGCTGGTGCTGCCCGCTTTGATCTAGTAGAGTTACATCTGGACCTTTTGACATTACAACAACTGATGCTACTGCTGCGGTTGGCTGTGCAACTGAATTCTGTTAAGCTCCATGGGCCCCCGAGTAGACCACTGTAGAAATATTGATGTTGTTGCTGCGGCCTGTCATGATCATGCTGCGGAATCTATGTTCATTTTCACACAACATTATATCACATGCTTGGTTTTGTTTACGAAATTCATGGTCTTTCCCTATATCTTTAAACTTACAATATTGATGAGTGACAGCATACTTGATAGGTCGGGCTATTGTGTTTCTGAACGAAAAATTGCTGTTTTAATTCACTTACTTTTGCCTAAATGTTACTAAATCACTACTTAATGTGAATAAGATATCAGTTACAATTAGACTTAATGCAGGGAAAGACAATTTTTTTTTTTATTTTTTTTGGTAGTGTAAATTAAAAGAATCAAATAAACACAAAGACAGTCATACGCAAAGACAATAGACAAATAACCCTGAATCCCAAAATAAGTACATAGAAAATATTTCAAATTTTTTAAATTTTAAATGTAATTTTTTTTTTATCAGCAGGCTTCATACTTTAAGGTTCAAGTGTGTCGTAATTCTATCCGAGTTAGTAATGTGACATTATGAATCGGCATTCTAATTACAAATGACCTGCAGCTGATGTCTAGCCGAATTATGTGGAGTTAACCAGCATGGATCTTGTTTTCTCCCTTTAACATTATCTATTATATAATTATGAATTCTCAAAATTAGGTTTTCATGTGTTTTATTCTAGGTGCAATGCTAATTTTTTATTGCCAATATTTTGATATTTAACTATGTTTACTAAAAGAATGTAATATTGTCATTTATACTTCGGCTTCAATCACAGAATCCCTTTTTTGGGATTGGGGCATGCCTGTTGTGGTACATGCCCTAGCAAAGTGTGTACCACATGTGGGCTTCCCTATTTCAAATGGTCTGGTGCAGGTAACACTGTACAGGACTGATTGATGAACCTACTTAATTTTATTTTGGCTTATTTTATTTATTTATATTTAGTTTAAATACAGATTTAGGTTCGAACATGGAGTCGTCTGTTGTCCTGGGAGGGATGGCTGACTTTCGTGTTGACCTCTCTACATGGTTGGCTGTAACTGGCGTTATACTCATCCGTGTGGAAATCCGGTTTTGTGAATGGAGCCGTATTATAACCTGTAAATATGCCTAAATAATTTTATAGTCTTTTTAAATTATTGGCGATAATGTAATAAAAATTTGCACATGCATGAAATATTTAACAATTGTATTAAAAAGTTGAACCTAAAATTTTGACTATAGCTTGTCCTCGAGGACATGTGACCAAATAGAGAATTTATATACGCAGAGTAATGTCTTTCCATAGTTCTGGTTAAAAAGCAGAAGCAATTTAACTTCATTCTATGTTGAAAAAAATACATTATATTTAAAATCCATGCGGGTTTGTTCCTTACCTCTATCGGTATAATTTTTCTACATAATTAATTTTCTTAATTTTTTTATTTGAGTTGTAAAAATGTTTTAATGTTGGTTTTGTTATTTAATACTAAATGTTCCTATGTTTCACCATTTAATTAAGTAAAGATAGTTTTACGGTGGTTTGTAGATTAGTATACTTCATTATTATTATAGTGTATTTTGAGGTTTGGGTGTTATTAGTCTTTTCATTTTTTTTTTTTATATGGTGTATGGTTTTAATAATACTGTGGGGAAAATGTAGTACCCAAAACTTATCAATGCTGTATAACCTTTATTTATTTTTTATTTGTTTGCTAAATAAAAACATAAGACAATTTTAAATAATAATAAATACTTTATAAATAAAGTAATAATAAAAATATTATAAACTGTTTAACATAAAAAAATTCCCTTTAATGTAGGGCTTTTAGTTTGTCGTGGATGTTTAGAAGCACCTCCACCTCCCGTTGATTTTTCTCTTCCAATTGGTACAGGCGGTATGCAAACTGGAGCTTCAACTCACAAAGTTTTCAAGCATGGTGTTCCCTAAGCTCCTGAACATTACGCCTTTGCTCATGCTATATCTGCAATATTTTTTTCTTTAACTCTTTCAATACTGTAAAGGAAAAAAAAATATTATTAATTTTTCTTTAATAAGATCCTTTTTTGGCATTATTGTATACATAAATAAAATGAAGGCGATTGTGGGAGAAACATTGACTAGTCTAAAAGCACTTCTTCTGAGGTGGGGTCGTCGGAAAATCGTTTGGTAGAAGGTATAATCTCCCATTGTGGTCTGAATAGTCTTTGGAGTACAGTTTATAATTATTCTGGGAAATGACTGCTGTAACTGAAATTTAAAAAATTTGTAATTAATGATAGGGCTCGTGTTATTTTTGTTCATGTAGATAGCGACATAAACAACAATCGAAAATAAATAATTAATCTAGAACATAACTGTTACATTTACACATAAGGATAGGAACTGTCGAAAACCTATATACTATAAGCGTTTAGATGTCAAAATTATTCAATCGTATTCAGGATCAGGAACACCACCCAATCTTAATGGTAACCATCAACAGTGCTCACAGTCGATTCGGATACAGAAGTCAATACTCTATAGTGCACGAGCACTGTATTGCTACGGTGGCCAACTGCGACAGGTTGGGTGGCTGGTTGTCACATTTGTGTTGATGTTTTGATTTGCTGTTAAACTTGTTAATTAATTATACCTTGATAGTTCATATTGCTTTAGGCTGTTTTGATTTACTGTTTTACCTATTAATTTGTTATTCCGTGATAGTTCATTTTTTGGGGTTTTTAGCTGTTTTGAAATAATGTTGTAATTGTTAGATTGTTATACCTTGTACATAGTTTGCTATTTTTTAATTTTATTTTTTTAAATTGCATTTATAAAATTTTGAAAATACTATTAGATATGATGAGATAAGAGATTACTTTAAAAACGTAAAAATGCTTATTAGGGTTGGGTCTAAGACAGTATGCCTTTGATGAAAACTAAACTGACATGTGAATGTACTTTTGTGTGTTGGAACAGTGAATGATTTTATGCAGCCATAGTACATATTTACCCTCCTGATGTGGGGTGGTGACTAGCTCCGCCTCGTCGTCCTCGTCCACAGACTTATGAGAAAGGGTATCTGGTGGGGGTGAGGGTCCACCCTCAGGTCCTTTCATGGACTCGGCCTTCTCCTGGGGGATAGGGACAGGTGGCTGACCGGAGGGCCCAGCCTGCTCCTCCTCTACATCAGAGACCTGCCACGCCTCAGTTGGGGGAGGCCTATGCCTCACCGAGGGAAGAGGTACATCTAAAATAAAAAAACAGAATACGTTTTGAAAGTAAAATGCTAACAAAAATGTACATATGCTTCACATTACTTTTCTATCTTTCACCAACACTCTGTTATCATTATACCTTGACACTGTTGGTCCCGGATTTCTCTGATCCTCTCCGCATGCCTCCTCTTCAGATCAGACCACTTCTTCAGTATGGCCAACCGCTTATGCCGGCCATCATGCTCCTGCCACAACTCATAGGCAATCTGCCTAACAATCCGTCTCATCATCTCATGGGAGCGGGTGTTGTCATACCCCCGCTGAAGCATACGCTGTTGTATAAAAAATAAACAAACAAACAACAAACAAACATATAATCCGATCTTCTGACGGTAACATTAAATATATATTTACCTTTCAAAGATTAATAATTTTTGTATTTTTTTAATGACATGATGTGGAAATGTTGGTTTATATAGCAAAGTGATGGCAGCAGAACGGAGGCGCATGGCGAGAGGTTCCCCGGAAATAAACAATGACATGCAGAACTTTTAATTAAACTGTCTCTCACCGTGTGCTGCCTTGCTGCTGCCGGAAACCCGCCAACGCCTAAATTATGGTCAATGGGGACAAAGCGTCATTCTGGGGGCTTAGGTGAACTAGCGGCAGTACGTATCCGACAGGCTGTTCACCTTCCTGGAATAGTCAGGCGTACTTCCCATACTCTAATGTACACGTCGCCTAATTTTGTGTTTTAAAAATATATTGGATTGTATTCAAAATGTATGTATTTGGACTATAAACTATTGGCAACGGGACATCTGAGGAGAGGTGTACCTGTCTAGTGAAGTGACAGGCCGTCATCGGGTGTAAAATTAGTTTGCCTCCCCGTGGTGCACCCGGAGTAACGCTAAATGAACCAGCAAATACAGAATGTCAAACATTACTTCTAACCTCAAGGACAGTTGTTAGACTGCATGGACTAGGCATCATCAAAATGTGTCCCTCCAGCAAACTGTGGCCCTCCAGCTGTTGCAAACATAAAACTTCCATCATTCTATCACAGGCTACAGCAATCATCTTTATCAAAGAAATTTACATGATGGGAGTGTTAGTTTGACAACAGCTGGAGGGCCGCAGTTTGAGAATGCCTACCATAGACTGTGTATGTGTGTGTGTCGTGTTAGGGGTAGGGGGGGGTGGTCTAAGGGGTGTGTGGGTTTGACGTGGCTTATGGTGGTATTTAGTGGTGGGTATATAGTGTGGGTCTATTGGGTAAGGAGGGAAATTAGATGTGCAATGTGCATCTGATATATATTTGTCTGCTCTCCATACATAAGGACCTTAATGTAGGCCGCACTTATGTATGGATAGCATGTAAATATATATCTGAAGCAAGTGACATAATGGGATGATGTTAGAAAAAACATTTATTGATTGCAAAAATGTTAACTACATTTTTAGCAAAATATTCTAAATAAAATACTCATTTAAATTAAAAGTTAATAAATAATTGGTAGAAATACATGTTTTTTTTTAAGGTAACAATGTTTTTTGCAAGAAAGTATTTATATGCATTAAGTAAATGTTGTGGAAAGAAATTTTAAGTACTGCGATTATATTTTTATATAATATTTGCATTCACGAATATATAATCTAAACTTTTATTAAGTTTAAATACATTGTAATATTACAAATTTACAAGCATAAAAGTACTAGGAGTAATGTTAGATCAATAACTTACTGTTATCAGAGTTTCTTCATCGGCTGCGCTGAAGTTTCGTCCAACCATCTTTTTTGGCTGGATTCCAATCACACAGGCCAAAAAACATGTTCCTTCCGCCTTCTAGCAGAAGCCACACCCATAAGTGCGCACACGCATAAGAATATATGTTCACATAATGCCGAATAACGAGTACAATCGGTGCGAACCCGAAAAATACTTTTAGAAATAATCGCATTGTTTGAAAATATAGTGAATATACAAATATTACAAATTCTCGAATATTTGACGAATATAACGCAAATTATTAGTCAAATATAGAGAATACGAATATGGGTCCTCCTGCTCATCACTAGTTATAATGCTCGCCCTGAAGTGCCCCCAGTATTTATACTGCCCTCCTACTGTTATAATGCTCACCCTGAAGTGCCCCAGTATTTATACTGCCCCCCCACTGTTATAATGCTTACCCTGAAGTGTCACCAGTATTTATACTCCCCCCCTACTTGTATAATGCTCTCCCTGAAGTGCCCCAGTATTTATACTGCCCCCTACTGTTATAATGCTCACCCTGAAGTGCCTCCAGTATTTATACTGCCCCCTACTGTTATAATGCTTACCCTGAAGTGCCACCAGTATTTATACTCCCCCCTACTTTTATAATGCTCTCCCTGAAGTGCCTCCAGTATTTATGCTCCCGCTACTGTAATAATGCTCACCATGAAGTGCCCCCAGTATTTATACTGCCTCCATACTGTTTTAATGCTCACCCTGAAGTGCCCCTAGTATTTATACTGCCCCCTACTGTTATAATGCTCACCCTGAAGTGCCCCAGTATTTATACTGCCCTCCTACTGTTAAAATACTCACCGTGAAGTGTCCCCAGTATTTATACTGCCCTCCTACTGTTATAATGCTCACCCTGAAGTGCCCCCAGTATTTATCCTGCCCTCCTACTGTTATAATGCTCACCATGAAGTGCCCCCAGTATTTTTACTTCCCTCCTATTGTTATAATGCTCACCCTGAAGTTCCCCAGCATTTATAATGCCCTCTACTGTTATAATGTTCACCCTGAAGTGCCCCTAGTATTTATACTGCCCTCCTACTGTTATAATGCTGAATACTGGGGAGGGGAAAACACCAGATACACACAACAATGTAAGGACAACAATCTTGGTCTCTAAAACTAAGGAAGAGGGATGGTGATCTCATAGCAATCCCTAGGCCTCTCCCTAACTCCTGCCAGTATGAGCAGATCCTGAAGGTGGAAATAATCATATGCCGGAAACCTAAAACCCTGCTAAAACTGATGAGCCCTAGAATGGAGAGCAGGAGACTAGACTGCTGGTTCCTCCCCAGATGTAGGAACCTGTGTCTCCCTGAGGCCTAGAAATAACACACACCAGAGAATAACAAACAGAGAAGGCAACAAGTATTTAGCTTAGAGGAGTATGGAGAAGCAGCAGATCCAATACAACCAAGCTCTAGCAACTCCAAGCAGAAAGTATCAACCGCATGGTTAGCAGTGTGAGGCAGACATTAATAGAGCCTGAATAGAGCTTGATAAAGAACGAATAAGGTCGAAACATCGCTGTCTTTCGGTGCAATAAAGGTTTGAAGCAATTTGACATTGGGAGTGCTGCAGTGTCTACGTTCATTCTCTACACTTTTCACTGGAGGCACCGTCATGTTATGGATTATCTGGGATTGCCTAGTAAGTAGTGCTGTCCTTACATAATTTTTCTTTCCTAAATAGAGCCTCATCAATGATAACGAGCTCAACTAAGGAGAGCTGAGATCCTGCCAAACAACAACATACTCATGTGCAGCAAGTCTATCTGATCTTCTCACCTCTCTCACAGGAGGGACCATGACAGGATCAATGGCTTCACAGTATCTACAAGAATGATCCTATATGAAGCCAAGCGTCTTGCTGCAGAGAAAGGCATGGACGACTTCACTTGATCGGCATCATGGTGCTACAGGTTCATGAAAAGATGTGGCCTTGCTATGAGCACCAAAAAAAGAATTACATAAAAAATGCCTAAAGAATATGAGTCCAAGATTCTCTCTTTTCATAAATTTGTGCTGGATTCAAGAAAGAAAAATGGATATGAAATAGGCCAGATTGGGAACATGGATCAAGACCCATTAATCTTTTATGTCCCATGGAACAGGACCGTCGATGTGAGAGGCACAAAAACCATAACGGTAAAAACCCCAGGACACGAGAAAACCCATTACACGGTTGTCTTGTCCTGCTGCGCAGATGGCACCAAGCTGCCAGCAATGATGATTTTCAAAAGGAAGAACATGCCAAAAGAGTTGATCCCAAGAGGAGTGATTGTCCATGTTCAGGACAAAGGGTGGATGGATGAAAATGGCATGAAAGTATGGATCGAAAAGGTGTGGTCCAAACACCTGGGAGGACTTCTGAAGAAACCAGTCTAGGTCACATATCAGCGAAACCACAAAAACAAGATTTAAGGAAGTCAACACCCATCTAGCGGAAATTCCTGGGGGGTTTACCAGCCAGCTACAACCTCTGGACGTTTCCATTAATAAACCGTTTAAAGTGTTCATGAGGGAGGAATGGAACAAGTGGATGGCAGCTGGGAACCATGACTTGACTCCCACTGGATGGATAAAGAGGCCCACCATCACCTAAGTCTGTGAGTGGGTAAAAACATGGCGAGCAGTCAACGATGAAATCGTTGTCAGATCATTCACAAAGTGTGGTATCAGCAATACCTTGGATGGCACTGAGGACAATATGCTGTACGACGAATTTGAAGGTAGCGATTCTAGTGACACCTAGTTTGACACCAATGTCTCCCTATGTTTCTATGTCTTCTACCCTTCCTTACCTGTTTATACGTGTGGTGTGGTTTATGTTCGGGGTATGTCTAGTTGTTGTCCCATGTCTGGTCTGTCTATGGTGTGTATGGATATGCATGGATGCTAGACGTTCCCCTGTTTGTGCCTTCGGTGAAAGGGCTCCTGGTTTCCCCGGAGGGGGAACTACAAGTCAGTGAACAGCATAGCCTGGTGCTGCCATCCTGTCCACATGGGGGTCCAGGTAGTTATTGGTGTTGGTGTTCCTTCCTGTTGCTGCGGCAGGTAAGTGCCATATTATTCCGGTGTGTAGTCATATCACTGGGTACTTACCTGACGATTTGGTGGCTGCTCACTGTCTTCCCCTTTCTTACATCTAGGTCTGGGGGAGACTCCTGTTCTTCTGTGAGGAGGAGGAATAGCTCATCTTTTGCTCTGATGTTATTTCCAGGGATGTTCAGGGTTAGTAGGGTCCGAGGTTACTGTGTATGAGCCCTTCTGCCATCTGGGTCCACTCATACGGTTAGGAGTCAGGGCAAGGATTAGGGTTGCTCTAGGAGGTGACCTGCTCCCTTTCCTCGGTGTCCAGGCCTAGTATCTATTCCCGTTATCCTACATCAGGCATGCTCAACCTGTGGCCCCCCAGCTGTTGTAAAACTACAACTCCCACAATGCCCTGCTGTAGGCTGATAGATGTAGGCTGTTCGGGCATGCTGGAAGTTGTAGTTTTGCAACAGCTGGAGGGCCGCAGGTTGAGCATGTCTATTCTACATTATACGGTGTGGAGTTTCCCCCACTCCACACCATGACAGAGACATGTCAGATTTAAAAACTGAGGCTTGGTCATTAAGGCCAAAACTCAGAGGCAAAAGGTTGAAAAATTTGGCAAACCTGAAACTAACCAAATATCAAAAGGTTTGCTCATGTCTAATTCAATGTATCATTTCCAACTTCATCCCTATTATTTAGTTACCTTTTTTTTATCTCCAAAACTTGTGCTTCCACCATGACTCCTTCCCTGATACAGAATCATCTCATGCAGAGCATGGGCCAGGATAAACACCGCTGTGTACACGTAATAAACTACTGCATCTATCTGATTAATATATTTAGTCAAAGAGAATTTATCAGAGCAATTCTGGATTATCATCCTTAATGTAACAATACGTAAATGATTTAAGGTGTGGTTTGAGCTCATACAATAAAATATTAACATTTTTCCAAGAAGTGGATCAGATGGATAGTCATATGGATTGTTAAAACGTATATATCTCCAAAGTTCAGGTAACTGTTCTTGGACAGGTGAAAAACTCAAACTGCAATTGACTATTGTCATGTAGTAAAATCCTAGAAGACCATGTACAAACCAAGAGTCATCGAGGATCAATGTTTTATGTCTGATAGAGTTACAGTCCAGTAAGAGCATGAATAGTCTAGTGAAGGAGCCATACACTATGACAACCTGGGCCGTGTATTTCTCAGTGTCAAACAATCTTACGTCTGTGTCCCAGTCACATGTTAATATGATAGTAAACTCGATGCAGATCCCATGTCTGGTCAGCTCTCTCCTGAGGTTCCTCAGTTCAGCCTGTGAATCTGCACTATCTGGAGCTATTATTCCAACCCAATTCCATCCAAAGTGCTTCAGGCAGTGCACAATACCCAGATGGTGGAGATGAATATCTGGGGCCATATTGAAGAATAGCTTCCCCGAATCCTTGTTATTGTACAATCCATCATTAACTCCATAGTTAATCTGGAAAATAATACAGAAGAATGTCACTGGAGAACATTACAGGAACTTGAGCTGTTTCCTACAATAATGTGAGAAAGTTACATTCATTGGGAAGTCCATCAGTTCCAATATTTATAATGCTACAGTGCTGATGAGGTGCCCCATATTACACTCCAAATCTGGCATCAGAATCAGATATATATATATATATATATATATATATATATATTATATATAATGTGGGGAGTCGCTCTGGTAGATAGCAGTGCGGGTGCAGTACAGAGGCAAAACAAGAAGTCCAGAAAGTGCAATAAACAGTGTTTTATTCACACTTGCACACAATAAACGATAAACAGTCTCTTGGTGTTAATTCACACTCAGCAAACACAAAAAAGCAAAACCAAAGAGTCCAAAACCAGGTTCAATCACCTGTGAGATGTTTAGGTGCGCGTTCGCACCTGGCGGTCGGCCCAGCCGCAGGATAATCCACCTTCAGGCTTCCAGGACGACTGCACGACTCCTTGCTGGGCTCATCCTTCCAGCCCAGAGAGCAACACAACACTAGCAGCAGCTCCAGGATAATCACAGCCACACCTGCTGATGTGGCTGCCTTTAAAAAGCCCCGCAAAGTCCGGCCTGGACCGTGGGAGTAGGCACCCACCCAACTCTTTGCCTACTCCCAGTAAAAGCCGGCCCGGATTGGCTTTGCAGCCAAACTAACTATCAATGTCAAGCAGCACTAGCTGCTGCTGACACATAAAACCCGGCTCTCACCTCACCGAGGCCAGGAACCTCGGTGACACGTATCTTCCGTCCATGGCGGCACCTTGCGCCCTCTTACATACCTCCCCCTTTGTTCAGCCCCGACAGGGTGAACACACGCCAAACACTGTACTCGAGACAGTGCATCCGCATTTCCTTGCAAGCGGCCTGCCCTGTGTTCCACTGTGAACTTGAAGTTCTGCAGGGACAAGAACCATCTGGTGACCCGAGCATTCCTGTCTTTCGCCTGGCACATCCACTTTAGAGGGAATGGTCGGTCACCAGACGGAACTTTCTCCCTAGCAGATAATAGCGGAGAGACTCTAGTGCCCACTTGATGGCCAGGCACTCTCTCTCCACTATACTGTACCTGGTTTCGGCTGGGGTGAGTTTGCGACTCAGGAAAACCACGGGATGCTCCTCCCCATTGATTTCCTGAGAGTACAGCCCGAGGCCCACTTCAGAGGCATCGGTCTGTACCACAAACTCTCTCTTGAAGTCGGGCGTCACCAAAACCGGGGACCCACACAGGGCCGACTTCAGAGCAGAGAAAGCCTTATCCGCCTGCTCATTCCACTGGATCGACACTGACCTGCGTCCCTTTAAAAGGCTTGTCAATGGAGCAGCAATTGTAGCGAAGTTGGGAATAAACCTCATGTAGTATCCCACCATGCCCAGGAATGATTTTACTTGCCGCGTAGTGACAGGTCGGGGCCAATTCTTAATTGCCTCAATTTTGTTTACCTGAGGTTTGACCACCCCCGCCCAATGACATACCCTAGGTATTTGGTCTCTTCTAACCCTATCACACACTTTTTGGGTTAGCAGTTAAGCCAGCTTTCCTAAGGGAGTCCACTACGGCCTGTACCTTCGGTAGGTGACTCTCCCAGTCGGTGCTATGGATAATGATATCATCCAGATACGCTGAGGCGTACCGTCGATGTGGACGAAGCACAATATCCATAAGCCTTTGAAGCGTGGCGGGGCGCCATGTAGACCAAAGGGTAATACCTTGTACTGATACAACCCCTCGGTGTGATAAAAGCAGTTTTTCCTTGGCAGCCTCCGTTAAGGGTACCTGCCAGTACCCTTTAGTGAGGTCCAAGACAGAAAAATACCTGGCTTGGCCCAATTTTTCAATGAGCTCATCCACCCTCGGCATGGGATATGCGTCAAACTTGGACACCTCATTCAGCTTGCGGAAATCGTTACAGAACCTCAATGTCCCGTCCGGCTTAGGTATTAAGACTATCGGACTGGCCCAATCACTTTTGACTCCTCGATGACACCTAACTGGAGCATCAGCTGCACTTCCTTCACAATGGCTTGTCGCCGAGCCTCGGGTACCCGATACGGCTTTAACCGGACTTTGGCCTGAGGCTCAGTGATAATGTCATGCTGGATTAGGGATGTGCGCCCAGGGAGGTCGAGAACACATCCGTGTTCCGACTAATGAACTCCTTAACTTCCTGGACCTGTTTGGAGGATAGGCTATCTGAAATTTTTACGGTGGCTGCTGCTTCCCGGACTTCGAGGTAAGGGCTGGATCCTTCTCACCTAGAAGCCCTGGCCGGGGACTGTCATCGCTGGACGAGTTCCTATCCTTCCATGGCTTCAGCAAATTCACATGATACACCTGCTCCGGCTTCCGCCGCCCTGGCTGGTGCACCTTGTAATTTACTTCCCCCACTTTCTCGAGCACTTCATAGGGCCCCTGCCACCTAGCTAGAAATTTGCTGTCAAGGGTGGGTACCAGAACTAAAACTCGGTCTCCGGGATTAAAGTCTCGTACCCGAGCCTGACGATTATAGACTCTACTTTGGGCCTGTTGTGCTGCCTCCATATGCTCCCGGACCAGCGGTAACACCCTCTCCATACGTTCCTGCATCTGGGTAACATATTCAATTACGCTTTTGTGGGGGACGGGCTGTTGTTCCCACGCTTCCTTAGCGATGTCCAACAGGCCCCGTGGGCGTCTGCCATAAAGCAGTTCGAAGGGTGAGAACCCAGTAGAGGCCTGGGGCACTTCTCGCACTGCAAACATGAGATAGGGCAGAAGCAGATCCCAGTCCTTCCCATCTCGGGACACCACCCTTTTTAGCATATTTTTTAAAGTTTGGTTAAATCTTTCCACAAGGCCGTCCGTTTGCGGATGGTAAACGGGCGTCATAATTGCTTTATATGCAACAGTTTACATAATTCCCTCATAATCTTAGACATAAAAGGGGTCCCTTGGTCCGTCAGAACCTCCTTAGGTAGGCCCACCCGGGTAAACATCTCCATTAACTCCTTTGCTATGAGCCTAGCCGATGTGTGTCGAAGAGGCACCGCCTCTGGATATCGAGTAGCATAGTCCAGAATCACCAGGATATGTTGGTGACCCCTAGCAGACTTCGGTGCGGGTCCGACCAGATCCATGGCAATACGCTCGAATGGGACCTCAATTATTGGGAGAGGGACCAGGGGACTTCTGTAATGTGGCTGGGGGCTATTTACCTGACAGGTCGGACAGGACTTACAGAACTCCTCTACTTCCTTAAACAAACCAGGCCAGTAAAATCGCTGTAGTGCGCGGTCCTGCGTTTTCTGCCACCCCATGTGTCCCCCAAGAACATGTTGGTGGGCAAGCTCCATAACAAGCTTGCGATATGCGGTGGGCACCACCAACTGTTCAACTGGCTCACCTCGGATTTGGTTCACCCGATACAACATATCCTGAAGAATAATAAATCGTGGAAACATTAATTCAGCCCCAGGTTTCTGGGGTTTACCGTCAATCATTACAACACTTTCCCAGGCCCTGGTTAGGGTTTGGTCCCGGTGTTGTGCGGTCCCAAAATTTTCCCGGAGACATTGAGGTCTGCCAACTCAGGTCCCGGGGCAAGTCCTCCGTGTCTCCCACCATTACACTCAGTGGGGTTGTCTCCCCCTCTACCGCTGGAGCAGTGGTCACCCCTACCGCTGGCCCTTCAGATTCGGGCTCCCAGGGTTCTGGCCTTCCAGTGGTATCAGGCCACTCTACTAGGGTTACCCCTGTCTCGGGCCCATCAGACACCTTTATAGCCGGCCACAGCGCCGGGAAACCGAGGAAGTCCCTCCCAAGTATCAGTTCATGTGGGAGTTTGGTAGCGACAGCCACCTCGTGGGTCCACTTACCAGCAGCTGTGGACAAAGTCACTAATGCAGTGGGGTAGTCTTTTAAGTCTCCGTGGATGCATAGGACCCCGACTTTACGGCCGGTATACTCCGCAGGCCGTATTAGGGCAGCTCTTACCAGGGAGACTAAACTCCCGGAGTCCAGCAGGGCCACCGCCAGAGAATCTCCCACCTCTACCTGACACAGGTGGTTATTGTCCTGCCCCTCACGGGTGCCAGTTGCACACAGCTTCCGTGCATACAGGGAGTGGCGATACCCGTAGTTCACATCCATCGGCTCACCCTGATGCGGACAGTCGGCCCTGATGTGGCCTGGCTCCTGACACCTCCAGCATACCACGGGAGGCGGATCCGCAGGGATACATTCCGTGCAGGTCTCTCTGTCGCCGGTCGTCGGAACTGGGGTGGAGGCCTCCGAGGTTTGACTGGCCCCTTCCCAGCAAGACTCCCCTGCAGGTTTCTGGTGGCCTCGTAGCGCTCTACCAGGTCGACCATCTCCAGGGCACTTACCGGAGACGCCTGGCCGACCCAGTGCTGGAGGGGATAAGGCAGGGCCCTCCAAAGATGTCCGCCAACAGTCGATCCAGCATGGCAGTGGGACTTAGTAGATCAGGCTGCAGCCACTTTTGCAGCCTGTGCAGCAGATCGTAGTACTGCGGCCTAGCAGGTTCAGTCGTTTTAAAGTCCCACTGGTGGACTCTTTGAGCGCGGACCAGCACGTTCACCCCAGTCTGGCTAGGATCTCTCCTTTCACAGTGTCATAATCGGCCGGCTTGGTCGTCCGACAGAGTCGAAAAACACCTGCTGGGGTCCGGAAGCCAGGAACGGAGCGACCACCTCAGCCCACTGGTCACGGGGCAGCTTCTCCCTCACGGCCACTTTTTCGAAGACTGCCAGGTAGGTCTCGGCATCATCCTCGGGGGTCATCTTGGGAATTGCTGCACGGACCGCTTTCCGGGCATCATGGGCACGGTGAGAGGCTCCAGTCGCTTGCAAAGCCATTACATGTTGCAACAGCAGCTGGTTTGTCTCCTGCTGCTGCTTGTTGGCCTCCCGCTGCTGTAAATTGGCCTCCACGAGAGCCTTTACAACTGCCTCCATCTTGTCAGAGTTCACGTGTTGCAACCTTGCCGGCTTGACATATGACATTCACTTTGGAAAAACTTCGGCGTTTACGCCAGCCTCACTGCGCATGCCCGCATCCGACACCAAATGTGGGAGTCGCTCTGGTAGATAGCAGTGCGGGTGCAGTACAGAGGCAAAACAAGAAGTCCAGAAAGTGCAATAAACAGTGTTTTATTCACACTTGCACACAATAAACGATAAACAGTCTCTTGGTGTTAATTCACACTCAGCAAACACAAAAAAGCAAAACCAAAGAGTCCAAAACCAGGTTCAATCACCTGTGAGATGTTTAGGTGCGCGTTCGCACCTGGCGGTCGGCCCAGCCGCAGGATAATCCACCTTCAGGCTTCCAGGACGACTGCACGACTCCTTGCTGGGCTCATCCTTCCAGCCCAGAGAGCAACACAACACTAGCAGCAGCTCCAGGATAATCACAGCCACACCTGCTGATGTGGCTGCCTTTAAAAAGCCCCGCAAAGTCCGGCCTGGACCGTGGGGAGTAGGCACCCACCCAACTCTTTGCCTACTCCCAGTAAAAGCCGGCCCGGATTGGCTTTGCAGCCAAACTAACTATCAATGTCAAGCAGCACTAGCTGCTGCTGACACATAAAACCCGGCTCTCACCTCACCGAGGCCAGGAACCTCGGTGACACGTATCTTCCGTCCATGACGGCACCTTGCGCCCTCTTACAATATATATATATATAACTATGGATCAACAACCCCTCTCTAGTAGCTATAGCCTGTAATATTATTACACTCCAGAAATACATCCAGGCCCCTCCTGAATTCCTTTTAGTCAAACTCACCATCACCACCTCCTCAGGCAGAGAGTTCCATAGTCTCACTGCTCTTACCGTAAAGAATCCTCTTCTATGTTTGTGTACAAACCTTCTTTCCTCCAGATGCAGAGGATGTCCCCTTGTCACAGTCTCAGTCCTGGGGATAAATAGATGATGGGACTGATCTCTGTACTGACCCTGATATATTTATACATAGTTATTAGATCTCCCTCAGTCGCCTTTTTTCTAAAGTGAATAACCCTAATTTTGATAATCTTTCAGGGTACTGTAGTTGCCCCATTCCAGTTATTACTTTAGTTGCCCTCCTCTGAACCCTCTCCAGCCTCTGCTATGGTCTGGCTAGGATCTCTCCTTTCACAGTGTCATAATCGGCCGGCTTGGTCGTCTGACAGAGTCGAAAAACACCTGCTGGGGTCCGGAAGCCAGGAGCGGAGCGACCACCTCAGCCCACTGGTCACGGGGCAGCTTCTCCCTCACGGCCACTTTTTCGAAGACTGCCAGGTAGGTCTCGGCATCATCCTCGGGGTCATCTTGGGAATTGCTGCACGGACCGCTTTCCGGGCATCATGGGCACGGTGAGAGGCTCCAGTCGCTTGCAAAGCCATTACATGTTGCAACAGCAGCTGGTTTGTCTCCTGCTGCTGCTTGTTGGCCTCCCGCTGCTGTAAATTGGCCTCCACGAGCCTTTACAACTGCCTCCATCTTGTCAGAGTTCACGTGTTGCAACCTTGCCGGCTTGACATATGACATTCACTTTGGAAAAACTTCGGCGTTTACGCCAGCCTCACTGCGCATGCCCGCATCCTCCAACAAATGTGGGAGTCGCTCTGGTAGATAGCAGTGCGGGTGCAGTACAGAGGCAAAACAAGAAGTCCAGAAAGTGCAATAAACAGTGTTTTATTCACACTTGCACACAATAAACGATAAACAGTCTCTTGGTGTTAATTCACACTCAGCAAACACAAAAAGCAAAACCAAGAGTCCAAAACCAGGTTCAATCACCTGTGAGATGTTTAGGTGCGCGTTCGCACCTGGCGGTCGGCCCAGCCGCAGGATAATCCACCTTCAGGCTTCCAGGACGACTGCACGACTCCTTGCTGGGCTCATCCTTCCAGCCCAGAGAGCAACACAACACTAGCAGCAGCTCCAGGATAATCACAGCCACACCTGCTGATGTGGCTGCCTTTAAAAAGCCCGGCAAAGTCCGGCCTGGACCGTGGGGAGTAGGCACCCACCCAACTCTTTGCCTACTCCCAGTAAAAGCCGGCCCGGATTGGCTTTGCAGCCAAACTAACTATCAATGTCAAGCAGCACTAGCTGCTGCTGACACATAAAACCCGGCTCTCACCTCACCGAGGCCAGGAACCTCGGTGACACGTATCTTCCGTCCATGACGGCACCTTGCGCCCTCTTACAATATATATATATATAACTATGGATCAACAACCCCTCTCTAGTAGCTATAGCCTGTAATATTATTACACTCCAGAAATACATCCAGGCCCCTCCTGAATTCCTTTAGTAAACTCACCATCACCACCTCCTCAGGCAGAGAGTTCCATAGTCTCACTGCTCTTACCGTAAAGAATCCTCTTCTATGTTTGTGTACAAACCTTCTTTCCTCCAGATGCAGAGGATGTCCCCTTGTCACAGTCTCAGTCCTGGGGATAAATAGATGATGGGACTGATCTCTGTACTGACCCCTGATATATTTATACATAGTTATTAGATCTCCCCTCAGTCGTCTTTTTTCTAAAGTGAATAACCCTAATTTTGATAATCTTTCAGGGTACTGTAGTTGCCCCATTCCAGTTATTACTTTAGTTGCCCTCCTCTGAACCCTCTCCAGCTCTGCTATGTCCGCCTTGTTCACACGAGCCCAGAACTGTACACAGTCCTCCATGTGTGGTCTGACTAGTGATGTGTAAAGTGGTAGGACTATGTTCTCCTCACCGCCATCTATGCCCCTTTTGATGCAACCCATTATCTTATTGGCCTTGGCAGTAGCTGCCTGACACTGGTTTTTGCAGCTTAGTTTGCTGTTCACTAAAATTCCTAGGTCCTTTTCCATGTCAGTGTTACCCAGTGTTTTACCATTTAGAATGTACGGGTGACTTGCATTATTCCTTCCCATGTGTAAAACCTTACATTTGTCAGTGTTAAACCTCATCTGCAACTGTCCTCTGTATTATGTATACAGTATACTGTGTCCTAAAGTATATATATAGAAACCAAAGAGGAGCAGCAGCCCAGTTGAAGGTGTGAACAAGGTGCAAGATCCTCTTGGGAACAAGGCAAATCTTCCAGGTATATATAGTCCAAAGAAGAGGCAGCACTCCAGAATATGAAAAATAAGTGACCGTCGTTATTCCCCAGGCAACGTTTCAGTCTTCTCAATGAGACCTTTATTTTTCATATGCTGGAGTGCTGCCTCGTCTTTGGACTATATAAATATTAGGGATATTCCTGTAGTCTCAGTCTCACTCTCTCTCTCTCTCTCTCTCAGTCTCTCTCTCTCAGTCTCTCTCTCTCTCTCAGTCTCTCTCTCAGTCTCTCTCTCAAATAAATAAATATTTAGGCAGCACCAAATAAACCTTGCAGTGGGTGCAAGCCCAAGGGTATAAGCATAACCCACAATAATATATAGAAAAATAGGGCAGCACTCCAATATTTTAAAAAGAAAAAACGAGTTAATTCACCCATGTGGACCGTGACGTTTCGGCTCTATGCCAGAGCCTTTCTCAAGCTTTAGAAAGTCTCTGGCATAGAGCCGAAACGTTGCGGTCCACATGGGTGAATAAACTTTTTTTCTTTTTAAATTATTGGAGTGCTGCCCTATTTTATATATATATATATATATATATATATATATAATGGTTAATCCAGCAGTATATAACATTCTCTCTTAATATATAGTCCTTGAAAAGATTGAGCAGCACTCCAAAAATTCAAAACAGACCGCCCAAAGTCAGTGTCTTCTGAACCCCTGAGGTTGAGTCTATAATGATTCAAAAAGGTAGGATGTGAGCTCCAAGAGGCCGCGGAACAGATCTGTTCCAGAGGAATAAGAAACCTTTCGGCCCAACTAGTAGAGACTGCTCAGGTGGAGTGAGCAGTGACAAAGGCAGGAGGAGGTCTATTTTGGGAAGCAAAAGATTCTCTAATGGCCTCGCTGATCCATCTATTTAGAGTAGGTTTAGAGGCCTTCTTCCCTTTATTCCTGCCAAAGAACAGGATAAGAAGATTCTCTGACCTTCTGAACTCCCGGGAACTCTCAATGTAGATTCTCAAACATCTGGCCACATCCAGAGTATGGAGGGAACTTTCTTCTGGAGAGGAAGAAGAGGAACATAACACAGGCAAAGACACAATTTGATTAATGTTGTGCACAGTGGGCACCTTAGGCAAAAAGGTGGGAAAAAATAAAGTGTATGGCTCATACGCCGAAAAAGCCTGAAGCTCTGAAATGGGTTTGGCTGAAGTTACGGCCAACAAAAGGTTACCTTCCAGGATAAAAACTTAAAGTCCACTTCTTCCAAAAGGGAGGACCACTCAATCCTTTAAGCACCGCTGAAAGATCCCACTGCGTTATAGGTCTTAAAGTGCTAGGCTTAAGATATACGGCTCCTTTAGGAACCTTTTAATTATAGGGTCTTGATGTAAAGATCTGCCAAAGGCAGCGGATAGAGCTGAAATCTGTACCTTGAGTGTAGAAGGGCTGAGGCCCTTATCTAGTCCATCCTGCATGAACTGGAGAATAGCTGATACTGGAGGATCTTGAGATGGTACTTGATAAGATGCACACCATAGAAGAAAAATACGCTTCACCCTGACGTAGGCCTTGACTGTCGCAGGAGCTCTGGAATGAGACATTGTTCTAAAGACCGCTGCTGATAGCCCTTCAGGCTCTAGAAGGGACTCATCAATCTCCAGACTGTTAGATTGAGTCTGGATGGATCCAGGCAGAGCTGAGTGCCCAAGGACACCAGGTTCTGTATTGAGGGAAGCTTCCAATATTGCCCTTGGCTCATCTGCATGTAAACTAAGACTTCCTGGGCCAGAATGGAATCATGGCTATTACTGAGATGCATTTGGATTGGTGGAGTGATTGCTTCATATTTAGATCACCCTTTTTGAGTAGGAGGTACCCAGCGAGCAGTTAGCTCATTGGTTTAGGATAAAATGAAGGGTGGAGACTTCTCCATTTAAGAGGGCATCTAAGCGCTCGCCGACCCTATTGCTCCAAACTCCTGATGAAGCCACATCACGGCGAAACATGTCGGCTGGAGGAGTGTTTAGCGCGGCATTTTAGGCAGGAATGAAGGTTAAAAGTGACCCGTGAATGTGTGTGACCACTATTGTTTGTACAGGGGCAGATATCTTAGGCCTGTGATACACAATACAGAGATATAGCTTTTAAGGACACAAATTAAGTTTTGTGTGTTGGTACTGAGCCACAGTACCTACACAACAGAACTGATTAGTACTCTTGGTCTGAATGTTAATTGATCGTATGTGAGTTGCATGAATCAAACAATTCCATTACCATTGGCAATAATTTCTATGAGTTTCCGGAAGACTATAAGATAACATTCAATGGTAGCAACCTAGGTTGCACCTAATTGTTTATTAATTAACTCTCAGTCTCGCATAGCAGTACCACACATGTAAACTATACCTGATCCTGAATGTAGTCTAGCTATCCTCAGTTCTGTGACAGGCTCTGCGCCCATAAAATAAACAAATGGTCCATAAAGTGTGAGGTGGCACCAATTGCAAGTGAGGAACCGTCACCCCCCTCTCATTCCTGATAGTTTTAACCTATCCCTGTAGGTCTTTAGATTTTAGATATGTAACAATAAAGTTATTTAGTTTAGGACCCCTACAGGGTTTTTGTCAGTCCACTGACCGAATTGAATACTTGTGAAATTATCCTGAGGGCCCTAAAATTGGGCATTTTTTGTTTTTCATAAATATACAGTATACTGTCCTTTGTAGTATATATATATAGTATACTGTCCTCTGTAGTATATATACAGTATACTGTCATCTGTAGTATATATACATTATACTGTCCTCTGTAGTAAATATACAGTATACTGTCATCTGTAGTATATATATAGTATACTGTCCTCTGTAGTAAATATACAGTACACTGTCATCTGTAGTATATATATAGTATACTATCCTCTGTAATATCTATCTATATATATATATATATATATATATATATATATATATTAATACACACAGTATACTGTCCTCTGTTATATATATATATATATATATAGTATACTATCCTCTGTAGTAAATATACAGTATACTGTCATCTGTAGTATATATAGTATACTGTCCTCTGTAGTAAATATACAGTATACTGTCCTCTGTAGTATATATATATATATATAGTATACTGTCCTCTGTAGTATATATACATTATACTGTCCTCTGTAGTAAATATACAGTATACTGTCATCTGTAGTATATATATAGTATACTATCCTCTGTAGTATATATACAGTATACTGTCATCTGTAGTATATATATATAGTATACTATCCTCTGTAGTATATATATACACAGGATACTATCCTCTGTAGTAAATATACAGTATACTGTCATCTGTAGTATATATATAGTATACTGTCCTCTGTAGTATATATACAGTATACTGTCCTCTGTAGTGTATATATAGTATACTGTCCTCTGTAGTAGATATATAGCATACTGTCCTCTGTAGTATATATATACAGTATACTGTCCTCTGTAGTGTATATATAGTATACTGTCCTCTGTAGAAGATTTATAGCATACTGTCCTCTGTAGTAGATATACAGTACACTGTCCTCTGTAGTATATATATATATATATATTATACTATCCTCTGTAGTATGTATACAGTATACTGTAATCTCTAGTATATATAGTATACTGTCCTCTGTAGTATATATACAGTATACTGTCCTCTGTAGTATATATACAGTATACTGTCCTCTGTAGTGTATATATAGTATACTGTCCTCTGTAGTATATATACAGTATACTGTCCTCTGTAGTAGATATATAGCATACTGTCCTCTGTAGTATATATATACAGCATACTGTCCTCTGTAGTGTATATATAGTATACTGTCCTCTGTAGAAGATATATAGCATACTGTCCTCTGTAGTAGATATACAGTACACTGTCCTCTGTAGTATATATCTATATATATATATATTATACTATCCTCTGTAGTATGTATACAGTATACTGTAATCTGTAGTATATATAGTATACTGTCCTCTGTAGTATATATACAGTATACTGTCTTCTGTAGTGTATTTCCAGTATACTGTCCTCTGTAGTATATATACACAGTATATTGTCCTCTGTAGTATATATACAGTATACTGTCCTCTGTAGTGTATATGCAGTATACAGTCCTCTGTAAAGTTGAGGGGACTCCTGGATGTTCAGGTTCGAGAAGTTCGGCCGAACTTCACGAAAATGTTCGGATTCGGGATCCAAACTTGCCCCCGAACCCGGACTCCATTGAAGTCAATGGAGACCCAAACTTTTGGGCACTAAAATGGCTGTAAAATAGCCCTGGAAAGGGCTAGAGGGCTGCAAAAGGCAGCAAAATGTAGGTAAATCCCCTGCAAACAAATGTTGATAGGGAAATGACTTAAAATAAAATAAATAAAAATTAACCAATATTAATTGTCAACTTGGAGGAGGTGGAATAGGAGGTTGGGGTAGCGTCAGGTGGGAATGCTATGGTAGTTGAAGTTCTCCTCACAGCCATAAATGATTTATGTCTGCCTGCAGCGCCACAGGCCTCTTTCTCAGCTTCAGGCCCATGGCAACATGGTAGTTGGAGAAGTTCTCATCACAGCCGAAAAGGATTCATGTCTGCATGCAGTGCCACAGGCCTCACTCACAGACTCAGGCCTAAGACAACCATACATGGGAGTTGGAGAAGTTGACATCACAGCCAAAAAAGATTCAAGCCTGCCTGCAGTGTCACAGGCCTCATGCACAGACTCAGGCCCCTGGCACCCAGACAGAGGAGAGTTTGAATCATGCCAAAAAACAGTATTGCTTTCACCCAGCAGTGCCACTGGGAACAATCACTCATTAAGGCCCATGGCTCCCGCAAAAAGGAGAGCGGTCCCGTAACAGCAACACAAGCCTCAGGTCAACCTCCAATGGAACAGGCCATTATCATTTATGTTGGCCCTAGCACCCAGACAGAGGTGAGCGGTCCCATAACTGCAAAACAAGCATCATGTTACCCAGCAATGGAACAGGCCACTTTAAGCAATTTAGGCCCTAGCACCCAGACAGAGGAGAGAGGTCCCATAATGCTGTCCCATAACAGCAAAACAGGCATCATGTCACCCACCAATGCAGCAGGCGATTATCATTAATGTAGGCCCCTGGCACCCAGACAGAGGAGAGAGGTCCCATAACAGCAACACAGGCCTCAGGTCAACCTGCAAAGGAACAGGCCATTATCATTTATGTAGGCCCTCACACCCAGACAGAGGAGAGGTCATTTGACAGCAAAAAGAGGTTAATGTCTCCCACCAATAAAGCAGGCGATTAAACGAAATATAGGCCCCTGACACCCAGACAGAGGAGAGGTCATTTGTCTGCAAAAAGAGGTTAATGACTCCCACCAATGCAGCAGGCGATTTAACGAAATATAGGCCCCTGACACACAGACAGAGGAGAAGTCATTTGTCAGCAAAAAGAGGATAATGTCTCCCACCAATGCAGCAAGCGATTAGCTGAAATGTAGGCCCCTGGCACTCAGATTGGTTTCCCCAAAAAATGGTACAATTAAAAAAAGAGGATTCAATAAAGAAGTGCCCTGGAGTACAAGAATGTATGGTTGAGGGCGAGGCAGTTATAAATGTCTATTCTGCACAAGGTACGGACAAGTCCCGTGGGATCCATGCCTGGTTAATTTTAACGAACGTGAGCTTGTCCACGTTGGCTGTGGACAGGCGGCTGCGTTTGTCTGTAATGACGCCACCTGCCGTGCTAAATACACATTCAGACAATACACTGGCCGCAGGGCAGGCCAGCACCTCCAAGACATAAAGGGCAAGCTCTGGCCATGTGGACAATTTGGAGACCCAGAAGTTGAATGGGGCAGAACTATCAGTCAGTACCTGGAGGGGTGTGCAGACGTACTGTTCCACCATGTTGTTGAAATGCTGCCTCCTGCTAACACGTTCCCTATCAGCTGGTGGTGCAGTTTGCTGTGGTTCGGTGACAAAACTTTTCCACATCTTGGCCATGCTAACCCTGCTGTCTGAGGGGCTAGCCGTGACACAGCTGTGCTGGCGACCTCTTCCTCCTCCGCCTCTGCCTTCGCCTTGTGTTTCCACATGTCCCCCCATGTCAGTTGTGAATGCCCTCAGGAGCGCATCTACCAGCATGCGCTTGTAGTCGCGCATCTTCCCATCATGCTCCAGTGCGGGAATAAAGGTGGGTATGTTGTCCTTGTACCGGGGATCCAGCAGGGTGGCAACCCAGTAGTCAGCACAAGTTAAAATGTGGGCAACTCTGCTGTCGTTGCGCAGGCACTGCAGCATGTAGTCGATCATGTGTGCCAGGCTGCCCAGAGGTAACGATAAGCTGTCCTCTGTAGGTGGTGTATCGTCTGTGTCCTCCGTATCCCCCCAGCCACGCTCCAGGGATGGCCCTGAGCTGCGTAGAGTGCCATCCTGCAGTGAAACCGGTTCCTCCTCCTCCTCTACCTCATCCTCCTCGTCCTCCAGAAGTGTGCCCTGGCTGTCCACATGTGTATCTGCTGGTGCAGGAACCCACCCTTTGAGCCACTTCTGTATGACCTGCCTGAAACCCTGTGAAATTCCCCCTCTTCCTCCTCCTCCTATGCCGCATCCTCTTCGATCATCGCCGTAATATTTTTTTTCAAGGAGACATAAAAGGGGTATTGTAACGCTAACAACGGCGTCATCAGCACTGGCCATGTTGGTTGAGTACTCCAAAGACCGCAACAAGGTACACAGGTCTTGCATGCAGGCCCAGTCACTGGTGGTGAAATGGTGCTGATCCGCAGAGCGACTGACCCGTGCATACTGCATCTGAAACTCCACCATCGCCCGCTGCTGCTCTCACAGTCTCTCCAACATATGTAAGGTGGAGTTCCACCTGGTGGGCATGTCGTATATGAGGCGGTAAGCAGGAAGGCCGAAGTTACACTGCAGCGCAGACAGACGAGCAGCAGCAGGGTGAGAACGCTGAAAGTACGCACATACGGACCGCACTTTCAGCAGCAGCTCTGACATGTCTGGGTAGTTTTTAAGAAACTTCTGCACCACCAGATTCGGCACATGCGCCAGGCAAGGGATGTGCTTCAAACCGGCTAGTCCCACAGCTGCAGCTAGATTTCGTCCATTATCGCACCAGGCCGGGTTTGAGGCTTACCGGCAGCAACCACTCATTAGTCTGCTGTACTATGCCCCTCCAAAGCTCCTGTGCGGTGTGGGGTTTGTCACCCAAACACACAGGGATGTATCTATCACGAGGCAAACAAGGCTTTTGCCTAGGGCGGCACTTGCCAATGGGGCGGCAAAATGCCAGCCAGGCGTTCCCATGGTGACGGGGATGCTTGCCTTGGGGTTAGAATATACAGAGCCCCGCCACTCAGAGGATTATACATTTATTAACTGTAATCTGTAACTTTAACTTTAAATGAGCGCTGGCTTATCTCTTTACTAGGGTATCTTACTCTCAGGTCTAAGCTCCGGTAACAGGCAGCAGTGCGGGCGGCGCTCACTCACTGATGTCACGCTCCTGCGCCGCGTGACGTCAGTGAGTGAGCGCCGCCCGCACTGCTGCCTATTACCGGAGCTGAGAGTAAGATACTCTAGTAAAGAGATAAGCGCTCATTTAAAGTTAAAGTTACAGATTACAGTTAATAAATGTATAATCCTCTGAGCGTCGGGGAGGGGGATCTGTGGATGGCACTGTCATGGGGGGATCTGTAGATGGCACTGTCATGGGGGCCGATCTGTGGATGGCACTGTCATGGGTGGGGGATCTGTGGATGGCACTGTCATGGGTGGGGGATCTGTGGATGGCACTGTCATGGGTGGGGATCTGTGGATGGCACTGTCATGGGTGGGGGATCTGTTGATGGCACTGTCATGGGGGATCTGTGGATGACACTGTCATGGGTGGGGATCTGTGGATGGCACTGTCATGGGTGGGGATCTGTGGATGACACTGTCATGGATGGGGGATCTGTGGATGACACTGTCATGGATGGGGGATCTGTGGATGACACTGTCATGGGGGGATCTGTGGATGTCACTGTCATGGGGGGGATCTGTGGATGACACTGTCATGGGGGATCTGTGGATGGCACTGTTATGGGGGATCTGTGGATGGCACTGTTATGGGAGGGGGATCTGTGGATGACACTGTCATGGGGGGGATGTGTGGATGGCACTGTCATGGGTGGGGGATCTGTGGATGACACTGTCATGGGGAGGGGGGATCTGTGGATGGCACTGTTTAGGGGAGGGGGATCTGTGGATGGCACTGTTATGGGAGGGGGATCTGTGGATGGCACTGTTTAGGGGGGATCTGTGGATGACACTGTTATGGGGATGGGAATCTGTGGATCATGGATGACTGATCATTGTAAAGTAGTTGAATTTACACTTTATATTATTATATCTAAAGATTCTCTTTAAATAATAGATGCAACATTTGGTACAGAAAGCACAAAACATTGGCCTTCGTTATTCACTTTTAAATACAGAAAGAAAGATGTGAAGCTCTAAAAGGAAAGGGTGGAGCCTAAAGAGGAAGGGGTGGGGTTTACAGAGGAAGGGGTTTGACCTTAACAGGAAGGGGTGGGTCAAATTTATATTTGGGGGGTGCCCGAGTTTAGTCTCCCCTAGAGCAGCACAAAACCAAGATACCCCACTGCAAACACATGAGTTTTAAAATCGCCTGCTGACGTTTACCCCGGGCTGTGCTGAAGTTGGGGGTGAGGTTCTTTCGATGACCGGATGTGGGGGTGGTAGAAGAAGAGTAGGAGGAGGAGGAGGAGGAGGATGTGGAGTAAGAGAAGGAAGCAACAGGAGGCAACGAATAATGCCCTGCGATCCTCGGTGGTGAAAGGACATGCGCCAAACCGCTATCTGCCTCGGGCCCAGCCGCCACTACCTTTACCCAGTGTGCAGATAGGGAGATATAGCGACCCTGGCCGTTCTTACTGGTCCACGTATCTGTGGTTAGGTGGACCTTGCCACAGATGGCGTTGCACAGGGCACACTTGATTTTATCCTCCACTTGGTTGTGCAGGGAAAGGACGGCTCGCCTGGAAAAGTAGTGGCGGCTGGGAATGACGTAGTGGGGGACAGCCACCACCATCAGCTGTTTGAAACAGTCCGTCTCCACCAGACGGAATGACAGCATTTCAAAGGCCAGTCATTTTGAAATGCTGGCATTCAGGGCCAGGGATCAAGGGTGGGTAGGTGGGTATTTCCTCCTTC
The DNA here is from genome assembly GCA_033119425.1 of Bufotes viridis. Taxonomy (NCBI): domain Eukaryota; kingdom Metazoa; phylum Chordata; class Amphibia; order Anura; family Bufonidae; genus Bufotes; species Bufotes viridis. The sequence continues at coordinate 607,657,853 of CM065589.1, forward strand.
TCTCCAATGTTTGGGAGATGGACAGCTAAATGCTGCCGTGTGACATGGTGGAGATGCTTGGTGATGGTGACGTGTGTGGTGGTGTTGGTGGAACATCCTCTGTTTGCTGATCGCCAGGTGCCACGGTGATGCCAGAGGTGGAGGGAGAGGCTGAGCCAGCAGCAGAAGAGGGAGCAGGAGGAGCATGAGAGAGTTCCTTGGTTTTAAGGTGTTTACTCCACTGCAGTTCATGCTTTGCATGTAGATGCCTGGTCATGCAAGTTGTGCTCAGGTTAAGAACGTTTATGCCTCGCCTCAGGCTCTGATGGCACAGCATGCAAACCACTCGTGTATTGTCGTCAGGACATTGTGTGAAGAACTCCTACACCAATGAACTCCTTGGAGCAGGCCTTGGTGTGCTCGGTGCCTGGGTGCAGTGGGCAGTAGCAGGCGTACTGTCTCTGGAACGACCGCTGCGCTTTTGCACCCTGCTCCCTCTTTTGCTGTGCTGTTGCCTCTGTGCGACCACAGCCTCTTACTCAGAACTGCACGCCTCACTAGCACGACCTTCAGTCCAATCTGGGTCAAGGACTTCATTATCCTCCACATCATCTTCCACCCATTCATAACCCCTGCCCTCCTTGTCGGTCTGCACATTGCAGAAAGCCACAGCAGTTGGCACCTGTGTTTCGTCATCATCAGAGACCTTTTGCGGCGGTCTTCCCATGTCTTCATCCTGCAACAAAAGTGGTTGAGCATCAGTGCATTCAAGGTCTTCCTCTTCTTGGCTAGGCGGATGGGCCGTTGATACCCTGCCAACAGAGTCATCAAAAAGCATGAGACTTTCCTGCATGATTTGGGGCTCTGACTGCTTGGCTGATTTGCAAGGGGGTGAGGTGGAAGACTGATGAGCATGGGCTGCAGGTGCCAACTCTGAGCTTTCTGCAGAGGACTGGGTGTTAGATACTGTGAAGGAACTGGCGCCACTGTCAGTCACCCAATCTACTATCGCCTGTACATGTTCTGGCTTCACCATCCGTAGAGCGGCATTAGGGCCTACCAAATAACGCTGCAGATTCTGTCACCTACTCGCACCTTAGGAAGGTGTTTTACTTGGAGCGGTAGTTGGCGCTGAACAGCCACATCCTCTCCCAGCAACAGGAGCTCCACCAACACCACCAAGACCATGGCCACGTCCCTTATTTGATGTTCTCCTCATTATTTGCGTTCACCCACCAAGCTGAAAGATTGGTCTCTCTCCGGTGTCAATTTACCTGCCACTAGTCGGCAATTAGGTTCGCTAAGGCAGTGCCCTTGTCATAAAAATGCTCTTCTGTTTGAAGCTGTCTGTGTCCACCAGCCTGAATGACAGCATTTCAAATGCCAGTAGTTTAGAAATGCTGGCATTCAAGCCCAGGGCTCGAGGGTGGCTAGGTGGGAATTTACGCTTTCTCTCCAAGGTTTGTGAGATGGAGAGCTGAACGCTGCCGTGTGACATGGTGGAGATGCTTGGTGACGCAGGTGGTGGTGGTGTCGGTGGCACATCCTCTGTTTGGTGGGCGGCAGGTGCCAACGTTCCTCCCGAGGCGGAGGAAGAGGCCGAGGCAGCAGCAGAAGAGGGAGCAGGGGAGCCAGAGTGAGTTCCTTGCTTAGCAGTTCATGCTTTGCATGTAGATGCCTGGTCATGCAGGTTGTGCTAAGGTTCAGAACGTTAATGCCTCGCTTCAGGATCTGATGGCACAGCGTGCAAACCACTCGGGTCATGTCGTCAGCACATTGTTTAAAGAAGTGCCATGCCAGGGAACTCCTTGAAGCTGCCGTTGGGGTGCTCGTTCCATGGTGGCGGTGGCCAGTAGCAGGCGAACTCTCCTGGAGGCGGCTGTTCTGCTTTTGCCCCCTGCTCCCTCTTTTGCTACGCTATTGGCTCGGTCTCACCACTGCCTCTTCCTCTAAACTATGAAAGTCAGTGGCACGACCTTCATTCCATGTGGGGTCTAGGACCTCATCGTCCCCTGCATCGTCTTCCACACAGTCTTCCTCCCTGACCTCCTGTTCGGTCTGCACACTGCAGAAAGACGCAGCAGTTGGCACCTGTGTTTGGTCATCATCAGAGACGTGCGGACTCCGATGAGGTGGTATTCCCATGTCCTCATCATCAGGAAACATCAGTGGTTGTGCATCAGGGCATTCTATGTCTTCCACTGCTGGGGAAAGGGCTAGGTGGATTCCCTTGGGAAACCCTGCCAGCAGAGTCTTCAAACAGCATAAGAGACTGCTGCATGAGGCTCTTACAATTTCCCTGATATGCATGGGGGTGATGTGACAGACTGATGGGCTTGGTTTTCAGGCGCCACCTGTGCGCTTTCTGCAGAAGACTGGGTGGGAGATAATGTTGTGAACGTGCTGGATCCACTGTCGGCCACCCAATTGACTAGTGCCTGTACCTGCTCAGGCCTTACCATCCTTAGAACGGCATTGGGCCCCACCAAATATCGCTGTAAATTCTGGCGGCTACTAGAACCTTAGGTAGTTGGTTCACTAGGACGTGTGGCTGTGGCAGAATGGCCACGTCCTCTCCTAGCACCAGAGGGTACACTAACACCACCACGACCGTGTCCGCGTCCCTTACTAGATGTTTTCCTCATTGTTACCCTTCACTAAGCACCACAATAAGAAAAAAATATATTTGGCCCAATGTATTGATTTCAAATTCAGGCCTTTTTTTACAGTCACCTAACACTATCTGCCTATTTATTTATGTAGCGTATTACACTAATCCAGGCACAGCAGTAACCACTGATTTAGGGGAATATCTCTTTTAGGGCTAGTATTTAGGCCCTGGATGAAAGGTATCCTTTTATGGACAGATTTACACTTGGAGATGCACAGTAGTGTGTGAAAAAATATGTAGGATTATGCCTTCAGCAATTGTATTTTAATACTTTGTGTAATATACCTTTTAATGGACAGAAATACAATGGGAGATGCACAGTAGCGTGTGAAGTTAATGAGGATGACCCTGTCAGCACTTGTATATACACCTTGAGTGTAATATACCCTTTTACGGACAGATTAACACTTGGCCTGCAACTGCTTGAACACCAGATTTAGGGGATTGCTATTTTGGCAATTGAATTTCACCACAGAAAATAATCTATCCTTTGCCAGACAGCAGACAGTATTATACTTGGCTAGCCAAAGCTGGAACACCAGATTTAGGGGATTGGTATTTTGGCAATTGTATTTAACCCCTTAATAAAATATAGAAATTGCTATCCTGAGTTTTTAGTGGTGACAATAAGCACAGCCAAGCCCCTGATGTAGGATATAGCAAAAAAAAAAAAACTAGTATTGATGGATTGATGGACTTGATGGCAGCTTGTTCTGGTGCACCACAAGTCACAAAATGGCCGCCGATCACCCCAGAAAATAAGTGACAGAAAAACGCTCTGTGCAGCCTAAAAACCAGTGAGCAAGTAACTAGCAGAAGTTCAATCATTCACAGCTGTAGATCGATCCGTTCATTAGGTGCTTTTGCTGACTTTTCCCTGCCTAATCTCACCCTGACAGAAGCTGCGTCCTCTCCCTACACTAAACAGAGCAGTGTGACGTGCGGCGCTACGTGACTCCAGCTGTAGGACTGTGGTATATATACAGTATACTGTCCTCTGTAGTATATATACAGTATACTGTCCTCTTTCGTGTCAATTACTTTACACAGTTCAGTGTCATCTGCAAAAATTTATATTTTACTGTGCAAGCCTTCTACAATATCATTAATAGTAACATAGTAACATAGTATATAAGACATAGTACATAAGTAAAAAGAGATTTGTCCATCCAGTTCGGCCTGTTTCCTACAAGTTGATCCAGAGGAAGGCAAAAAACCCCTGTGAGGCAGAAGCCAATTTTACCCACTTAAGGGGAAAAAAAATTAGTTCCCGACTCCAATCAGGCATCAGAATAAGTCCCTGGATCAACGACCCCTCTCTAGTAGCTGTAGCCTGTAATATTATTACACTCCAGAAATACATCCAGGCCCCTCTTGAATTCCTTTATTGAACTCACCATCACCACCTCCTCAGGCAGAGAGTCCCAAAGTCTCACTGTTCTTACCGTGAAGAATCCTTTTCTATGTTTGTGTAGAAACCTTCTTTCCTCCAGACGCAGAGGATGTCCCCTGTCACAGTCACAGTCCTGGGGATAAATAGATGATGGGAGTGATCTCTGTACTGACCCCTGATATATTTATACATAGTTATTAGATCTCCCCTCAGTCGTCTTTTTTTTCTAAAGTGAATAACCCTAATTTTGATAATGTTTCAGGGTACTGTAGTTGCCCTATTACAGTTATTACTTTAGTTGCCCTCCTCTGAACCCTCTCCAGCTCTGCTATGTCTGCCTTGTTCACAGGAGCCCAGAACTGTACACAGTCCTCCATGTGTGGTCTGACTAGTGATTTCTAAAGTGGTAGGACTATGTTCTCATCACCTCCATCACCTTTTGATGCAACCTATTAGCTTATTAGCCTTGGCAGCAGCTGCCTGACACTGGTTTTTAAAGCTTAGTTTGCTGTTTATTAAAATCCCTAGATCCTTTTCCATGTCAGTGTTACCGAGTGTTTTACCATTTAGTATGTATGGGTGACTTGCATTGTTCCTTCCCATGTGCATAACTTTACATTTGTGGTCGGATGTCAGAAAGATGAACCTAACCTATCTAACCCTATCTACAACAAGCAGTGGAGTTATGCCATAACTGCTGTTGTAGGGCAGCCTAAAGGGGCCAAAAAGAGCAGACCTTAGTTTAGAGCTAAATATATACATACCGTTAAGACACCTACTTTTGAACGCAAAAGACCTTTCACGATGAAGGTGCGGAATATACCGTACATGTCACAGTGACTTCCATCTACCTTACCTTTTTGTCATGTGCACCGGTACATCGTTCTTGGAGGTGGCTGATGCGAGTGGCCGGTAATCAGAAACTATTTACTCCTATGTTGACTAACAGCATATGAACATATTACGAGAAGGTCTGAATCCTGAGAGCTGCAGACAGAAACAAACAATGGTGAATCTGTTGGAAGGGCCTAAATGAACTCCAACTATTCGCCAAGGGCCCTGATCAGACACCAACTGCTCCTGGTGGCAAAATACTTCACCTCTACTTATTCCCGAGGCCACACTTTTTGTTAAATATATATAAAGGACTCAAAAGTTAGAACATGGCGTATGCCGTCTTACTCTAGTAGTAGATTAAGCGAAATGTGTAAACTCACCAGGCCTGGGGAACCATAAACACAAATACTTGGCTAATTCAATTAACAAGCTAATGTTGCCTATAATAAGGACAGAGAAGGTACACAGCATACCTGCAGTTGTGACAGGAAATGAGCTTAAGGTCGTGATAAACTATGTATGCTGCGCCTGTAGTCGTGATAGGACTTGTCGTGTCTGTAGACGTGACAGACTTCATAAATTGCGCCCTATTACTATACCTCCTACTGGAAGACGGACCGATACCCAGGACTTGGGCCCGACACCAGCACCCTCAGCCCGAGTTTGTAGATGAAGTAAGCATGCCTGTAATGAAGACATAATGTACACACAATACCTGCAGCTATGACAGGAAATAAGCTTAAGGTCATAATAGACTACGTATGCTGCGCCTGTAGTCGTGATAGGACTTATCGTGTATGTAAACGTGACAGACTTCGTAAATCGCCTGTAGTCGTGACCAGAACTTATTATTCTGTAGACGTGACAGACTTCATAAATTGCGCCTGTAGTCATGACAGGACTTCCTGTGGACGAAACTGACGCCCTAGTATAGTGTTTTATATTTTTTTTTTCTTTTTTTTTTTTTGGAACAACCGCTGGAGAGGCAGAACTTGAGAAACGTGAAAAATGAGACCACAGGGTCAGCTTGCTGGGAGAATTGGTCTATAATGCAAGGACAGGCAAGAGAACAAGTAACAGCGGGGAGCTAGAGGAAGCAAGAATCTAGAGAGGGTAAGTGGGAGAAAGTGCACACCTGGGAGAAGGTGATGTCCGAAAAGGCAGGCTTGGGATGACTGCTTATAAAGAAAAACAATGAAGACCCAACAACCTAGAAAATAAGTGTCAGAGAAAAAACAATAAAGTGAGTGAGGCTCACATGCAAGCCACCACAAGAAAAATTGTATTGCGAGCCACAGATGACCGAGCCATTCGAGCGGGTCTGAAGGCAGAAAAAGACATGGAACCTACTTGTGGCAGGACGACGCGGCAGACCTTAAATGGCAGAGTTATGTGTGTACAATTTAAATGGAAAAGCCATGCGTGAGAGACTCTAATGGCGGAGTCATATGTGTAAAACTTAAATGGAGAAGCCATGCGTGAGAGACTCTAATGGCGGAGGCATGCGTGAAAGACTCTAATGGCGGAGGCATGCGTGAAAGACTCTAATGGCGGATTTTTTTATTTTTATTTTTTAAATATAAACCACTTATGCAGCACCAGTATGACTTGGGAACTCGCATAGCCATGACCCTCTCTGACAGCGTACCTAGGACACTAACCAGCCTACAACCAAACTGTACCCCTAATGAACAACATGAAGAACGGTCAAAGGGCCCCCGGAGCCATGAGGCCGAATCGGTCATCAGGCCCCTGAAGCCATGAGGCCCCCCGAAGCCAAGAGACTGAACTAGATGACCTTACAGTGACGATAAGTAATTGTTAGTCAGGCTTCTGGCATTAGTATACATACATTTGAGAGGTTTATGTATATTTTTTACTCTACACCTTTCATTCTGAACTGTTCTAGTCCCCCCTTCCATTCCTCCCCCAGTTACACTACCTCGCCCCCTATATTGAAGTGGATATGGCCCAATACTGACACCTGTGGTACCCCACTAGTCACAGTGGCCCCTCTAATACTGACCCCTGTGGTACCCCACTAGTGACAGTCACCCAATCTGAGTATCTACCGTTAATAACCACCCTCTGTTTTCGCACGGGTATATTTCATCTATTTAATGTTTGTGTGTGTCATTAAACGGATCGACAGTATCCACTATAACAGTGACATCTACAGCACCCCGCCCCCTTAACAGTGACCTCCACAGTCCCCACCCCTTAACACTGACCCGCCCCCACAGTGCCGCATCTCCTTAAAATGGGAAGTCCACAGCAGCACATCCCTTTAACCCCCTCAGCCCCCCCCCCCTAGCTTAAACACCCTTAATGACCAGGCCACTTTTTACAATTCTGCACTACGCTACTTTCACCGTTTATTGCTCCGTCATACAACTTACCACCCAAATGAATTTTACCTCCTTTTCTTCTCACCAATAGAGCTTTCATTTGGTGGGATTTCATTGTTGCTGACATTTTTACTTTTTTTGCTATTAATCAAAAATGACCGAAATCTTTGCAAAAAAATGACATTTTTCACTTTCTGTTGTAATTTTTTTTAAAAACTACATTTCTAAATACATTTTTCTATAAATTTATTTTTCTACATGTCTTTTATAAAAAAAATTCAATAAGTGTATATTTATTGGTTTAAGTAAAAGTTATAGCGTTTACAATCTATGGTGCAAAAAAAGTGAATTTCGGCATTTTGCAGCAGCTCTGGCTTTCTGAGCACCTGTCATGTTTCTTCAGGATGCTAGAATGTCAGGAAAGTATAAATACCCCCCAAATGACACCATTTTAGAAAGAAGACACCCCAAAGTATTTGTGGAGGGGCATGGTGAGTTCATGTATCATTTCATTTTTTTTCACAAGTTAGCGGAATATGACACTTTTCCATTTCTGCTAACTTCTGGCAAAAAAAAAATCTCCCACGGACTCACTGTTACCCTCAGTGAATACCTTGGGGTGTCTACTTTCCGAAATGGGGTCATTTGTGGGGTGTGTTTACTGTTCTGGCATTTTGGGAGGGGCTAAATTGTGAGCATCCCTGTGAAACCTAAAGGTACCCATTGGAATTTGGGCCCCTTTGCGCACCCAGGCTGCAAAAAAGTGTCACTCATGTGGTGTTGCCGTACTCAAGAGAAGTAGGGCAATGTGTTTTGGGGTGTATTTTTACATATACCCATGTTGGGTGAGAGAAATATCTCTGTAAACTGACAACTTTGTATAATTCTTTTTTAAAAGTTGTCATTTACAGGAGATATTTCTCACACCCAGCATGGTTATATGTAAAAATACACCCCAAAACACATTGCCCTACTTCTCCTGAGTACGGCGATACCACATGAGTGACACTTTTTTGCAGCCAAGACGCGCAAAGGGGCCCAAATTCCAATGAGTACCTTTAGGATTTCACAGGGCATTTTTACGCATTTGGATTCTCACGCTTTAGGACCCCTAAAATGCCAGGGCAGTATAAATACCCCACAAGTGACCCCATTGTGGAAAGAAGACACCCCAAAGTATTCCGTGAGGGGCATGGCGAGTTCACAGAAATTTTTTTTTTTGCCACAAGCGGAAATTGATATATATATATTTTTTTTTACAAAGTCTCATATTCCACTAACTTGTGACAAAAAATAAAATTTTACATGAACTCACCATACCCCTCACGGAATACCTTGGGGTGTCTTCTTTCTAAAATGGGGTCACATGTGGGGTTTTTGTACTGCCCTGGCATTTGAGGGTCTCCGCAATCATTACACGTATGGCCAGCATTAGGAGTTTCTGCGATTCTCCTTATATTGAGCAGACGGGTAATGAGATTTTTTTTTCCGTTCAGCCGCTGGGCTAAAAAAAATAAATAAATAAATGAACGGCACTGATTTTTTCATTCGCATCGATCAATGTGGATGAAAAAATCTCTGTCAAAATCAGTGACTGCGGTGCGGTGGGCTGGGCGCTAACTACCTAACAAGTAGCTAACTAACTGGCGGTGATAAGGGACCCTTATGCTCCATTCACACGTCCGCAATTCTGTTTGCGGAACGGAATTGAGGACCCATTCATTTCTATGGGGACAGACTTTGTCCCGCTCGGATCCGGAATTGCAGATCCGCACTTCCGGGTCTGCACTTCCGTTCCGCTAAAATATAGAACATGTCCTATTCTTGTCCGCAATTGCCAAAATTGGACAAGAAAAGGAATTTTCTATATAGTTCTGGCAATGTGCGGATCTGCAAAATGCGGAAAGCACATTGCCGGTGTCCGTGTTTTGCGGATCCGCGTCTGATATACCTCTTTGATGCTTTTTATTTTACATCTACAGCCTGCCAGTGATTGATCATCGCTGGCAGGCTGCAGTATAACTGCCGAGCCGCGATCTGCTGTGAACGCGCGCGTTCTCTGTAAATTGACAACTTTGAATAAAAAAATGTAAAAAGTTGTCGTTTACAGAGATATTTCTCTCACCCAACATAGGTATATGTAAAAATACACCCCAAAACACATTGCCCTACTTCTCCTGAGTACGGCGATACCACATGAGTGACACTTTTTTGCAGCCTGGGTGTGCAAAGGGGCCCAAAAACCAATGAGTACCTTTAGGATTTCACAGGGTATTTTTACGCATTTGGATTCTCACGCTTTAGGGCCCCTAAAATGCCAGGTGAGTATAAATACCCCACATGTGACCCCATTTTGGAAAGAAGACACCCCAAGGTATTCCGTGAGGGGCATGGCGAGTTCACAGAATTTTTATTTTTTGGCACAAGTTAGCGGAAATTGATATTTTTTTTTTTATTTTGTTTTTTACAAAGTCTCATATTCCACTAACTTGTGACAAAAAATAAAATTTTACATGAACTCACCATACCCCTCACAGAATACCTTGGGGTGTCTTCTTTATAAAATGGGGTCACATGTGGGGTATTTATACTGCCCTGGCATTTTAGGGGCCCCTAAAGCGTGAGAAGAAGTCTGGAATCCAAATGCGTAAAAATGCCCTGTGAAATTCTAAAGGTACTCATTGGTTTTAGGGCCTTTGCGCATCTAGGCTGCAAAAAGTGGTACACATGTGGTAGCCATACTCAGGAGTAGTAGACAGCTTGGGGTGTATTTTATATATACCCATACTTTGTGTGAAAATATCTCTGTAAACGACAACTTTTAAAAATTTTATACAAAGTTGACAATTTACAGAGATATTTCTCTCACCCAACATGGGTATATGTAAAAATACACCCCAAAACACATTGCCCTACTTCTCCTGAGTACGGCGATACCACATAAGTGACACTTTTTTGCAGCCTGGGTGACGAAAAGGGGCCCAAATTCCAACGAGTACATTTAGGTTTTACATGGCGGCTCACAATTTAGCCCCGCCCAAAATGCCAGAGCAGTAAACACACCCCACAAATGACCCCATTTCGGAAAGTAGACACCCCAAAGTATTCACTGAGGGGCATAGTGAGTCCGTCTGAGATTTTTTTTTTTTTTTTGCCAGAAGTTAGCAGAAATTGAAACTTTTTTTTTTTTTTCCTGACATTCTAGCTCCTGAAGAAACATGACAGGTGCTCAGAAAGTCAGAGCTGCTTCAAAATGCCGAAATTCACTTTTTTGCACCATAGTTTGTAAACGCTATAACTTTTACCCAAACCAATAAATATACACTTATTGGACTTTTTTTTTCATCAAAGACATGTAGAACAATAAATTTAGAGAAAAATTTATATAGAAATGTAGTTTTTTTTTTAAAAATTTTACAACAGAAAGTGAAAAATATCATTTTTTTGCAAAAATGTCGTTAAATTTGTATTAATGGCAAAAAAAGTAAAAATGTCAGCAGCAATGAAATACCACCAAATGAAAGCTCTATTAGTGAGAAGAAAAGGAGGTAAAATTCATTTGGGTGGTAAGTTGTATGACGGAGCAATAAACGGTGAAAGTAGTGTAGTGCGGAATTGTAAAAAGTGGCCTGGTCATTAAGGGGGTTTAAGCCACGGGGGGTTGAAGCGGTTAATAAGCATTTTATAAGGCATCACTATCTGTCTTAAAAGCAGAGAAATTCTAATTTAGAAAACAGTAATTGTTTTTCAAATTTTCGGTAACTTTTGGATTTTTTTTATAAATAAAGGTAAAACATTTTGACTCAAATTTACTATTAACATGATGTACAATGTGTCACGAGAAAAATATCTCTCAATGACTTCCGTTTTGTCCCCATTCATTGTCAATGGGAAGAAAACGTAAATGAACAAAACGGAATGCTCCAAAATGCATTCCGTTCTGTTTGGTTCTGTTCCCATACCAGAGAGCAGCATGCTGCGTTTTGCTTCCGTCCTGTGATGGAGAGAAAGACATTTTCTCTGACACAATCTGCCACAATAGAAAATGGATCCGTCCCCCATTGACTTTCAATGGAGTTCATGGCGGATCCGCCTTGGCTATGTTACAGATAATACAACCGGATGTGTTTATAACGGATGTTGATGGTTGTATTATCAGTAACGGAAGTGTTTTTGCTGAACGCTGCCAGATCTAGCAAAAACGGTAGTGTGAAAATAGCCAAAGTAAAAGCGTTCCAAAGTTATTACTGCATGAAGTGACGTATGTCAGATGTGCAAAATTAGGTTTGGTCAGGAAGGGGGCAAATGGCCCGGAAGTGGTGAAAAGCCAAGGTGTCCTTAATAGCTACGTATTGAAACTAAAGAGGCAGAGTATTCAGATGGAAAGCGTCTAAGCTTCAGTCTGTCGGCTCTGAGCAAATGTGTCTCTTGACTGGATAAAATATCAGATCTATCTCTAAGGGCCGACTTCCAAAGTTGGGATCTTTTGAAGGGCTATAAGGCCCTTTGTGTTAATAGAAGTGGTTTTATAAACCAATATCAAAGAGCACAGATATGGCTAAGAGCCGACCCACCCAGACCCAGGTCTTCCCTGACCACATACTATCATCGAGCAGTAAATTCAGTACACCAGGTAGTTACATAAAGGAAAGCAAACTTTGGCCGAATAGAAAAATGAAAAAATAGTAACCGTGTATCAGTCCACATCAAACTCAGTTGTGGGACACCTTAAAGAGACATAAAATAGCCTCACCAAGACGGGGTGTAAATGCAGCGGGCGCCTCCCTAGGGCCCTTTATATAACGCGACCCAGGTGTAGGAATGCCGAGTGGTGTAATGCGGCCTAAAATGTCTCTTTATGTGTGTCAGGTGCTCCTACCTGGACATGGCTGGACCCCTGGCTTTGGCTCCGAAGCAATAAATAGGGGTAATAATTGAGGGATTTGAAGAAATAACTTAAGTACAAACCTTGTATATAGTTGAACAGCAGCTTTGCTTGAATAAACGTTCATCAGAGACAATCTCCAAACTTTGTCTTGGTCCCAGCAGGCTTTAAGCATTAAAACTGGCAGGCAAACTCCACCCTGCGATATCTCTCTGGCTCTGCTGTACTGACAGGCTGACTGTATGACTTAGCTTCTTCTGTATGCTGCACTTTCCTTTTTGTGGTCTGTCTCTAGATTAGACCAGGGAACTTTCCTCCTGGCCTCTGAGGGTTCAGGCTTTGGCCTCCATGGCCAGCAGAGCTTAGGGTGCTCTGGCTGCCGTGGGAACGTCCAGCAGAGAAGTGCACTCCACACCTTCCCCAAGCTGGGGGTACACTAAACTAGCTCTCACTGGTCTCCACTCTACCTGCAGGAAGTAGGACTCACCCACTTCTCCACTGAGGGGGTTTAGAATGGAATAGAAAGTTATATTCTATCTAACTGTAGCTCTGCCATGTTTGCTGCCACCTGCTGGTGAACCAGGCACATTACATGAAACAAACAGTTGTAAACATTATTAGGAATGCACATTGTGGAGGACCTGGAATAAATACACAAGCTGACATTATATTAGACCATTAGAGATAGCAGCTGCCACAACTTTTCCTCCATTCCTAGAGATAAGCAGCTCGGCCGGAAAGCCCCCCCTGTAGAGTATTTTATGTGAGTGTAAGATTCTTGTGGCATCTTAAATTCCTGTATTTTAGCCGACGGTGGCAGCAGAGAGATCTGTATAGAGATACCGCCTGGAACCTGTCAGGTAACAGCGGGTTATTTCGAGCAGCAGACGTTAAGTTCTGTTTAACATGATAGAAAGTGATACGCGCCAGCACATTCCTAGGAACATCCGCAAACAGCCATTTAGGTTTCGGGATTCTTTGCGCCCTATCTATGAACAGCTCATTTTGCGAAACCCCAGGCAACAGAACTGTAAATAAATCAATTACAGTCATGTAAGTTGCTTAACCAACTCAGGAATGCCGCAAAATCGGACATTGTTTCGGTGGTAACCGTCTTCCAAATTAGTTAGTTTTGCCCTTAGAGCGGCTATCTCCTCATCCTTATCATTTGTGCTATCAACTAGCTCATTATGAGCTTTAGCAAACTCAGCCATTTTATTTTCCAAATGAGAGGTCCTGAGAACTATTTCAGTAATGTCCTTTTGCAAAGGGGTTAACATTTCCTCTAAAATCAGCATGTAGGGACTGCCTCAAATCACCCATTACAGCTTTCAACAAGGCCTCAGTGACAGGATTTTCTCTATCTTCGTATGTCTCTACTGGGCGCTGATAAGAATGTAATGGCGCCACATGAGTCCCTCCAACACCCCTTAAACACCTTGGCCGTGAAGCCCCGCTCCTCCCAAGTACTGTTGTGGCAAAAACCATCAGTACCTTGAATGGAAGGATGACATAAAGGAGAGGAACTGCCAGCCCCATGGTGAGCCCCTGTGATCTTTGGCAAGGGGACAGAGTCGTCAGAAGGAGGCCTAGATATAGGACACAGCGACAATGCTGCTGGGGAGAGAGCGGTAGCTGCTGGATCACCAGAGGACCTCAGGACGCTGCTGCCGCCATCTTGAAGACCACCGTGTAGAACTCAGTGACATTTGAAGACACCATCTTCTATTTTGCTCTGGCCATCTCCGCTGGGTCCCAGGAACAAGTCCAATTTACTGCAGTTAGCGGCCTGAATTGCTGAGAAATGCTGTGAGCCGCTAATAAGGATGATAGCGCCGGAGCTCAGATAAATTGCAGCCTACTCCATGTGCCGCCGACCACATCCCCCTCTCATTTATCAATTTTTAGGTCAATTGGAACATTTTAGATTAAGGCCAAATTAATTTAACATCCTTTTATTTCTGATTGATAGAATCGGACCTGAAACTAATTTCAAGAAATTTGTTAATCTCTTATTTGCTATTTTTTTCTGGCCACAAAACTATTTTCCATTGGTCTGTAGAGCTTTATTTCCCCACTACCGTCAGCTTCAGGTTGGACTCACCTTGCTGTAGCCGTACATATGTAAAATGTGTTCCATTTCAAAGGAATATCCCACAAAGCCAGCAACTTCCTCGTGTTTCCTACAGGAATAGTTTGGAACGTCGATAAGAACACCAGACAGAATCCGTAGGACACTTTGTACAGATCTCATCTCATCCCCAGAAGCTTCAAACAGATGATAACCCAGAGTGATATTCGGGAGAAGTTCTGGATCCTCATTAATTTTCTGAACAGCAAAGACAAAAGCCAATAAAGCAGCATAGCTCCTGAGAAGAGGCCTGTGAAAGCAGCAGACACATGGTTCTGGTCAGTTATCAAGTCTACAGTGGTCACTATTAGACAATGCGGTATCACACTCTCATACTATAATGTATTCACTACATGCAACCACTGCAGGGAAAGGTCCAGCTGTAGAGATTAACTGTTGACTTAGAGATCTGCAGAACCAAACCCCCAGGTGTCCAGGAGCTGTAACATACTTGTCCGGTCCAGCGCCGTACAGCAGTATGAATATATTCCCCCTCTGCCTCAGTTAGACTTACGGCCGCACCAGAAGCAACATTCCACAAGAATCAAACCTAGACAACCAAATTCTCAAAGACATCACAGTAGATCTAAAACTATAAGAAGATGAATATACAGTATAGACATACGACTGAAATAAGAAGATATATGGGGGGGGGGGGGTAAAGTACTTACGTAGAAGCTAATAATCTTACTTGACAGTTTTTAAAACTGAGTTTTCTAGGATTGAACAACAGCATATTGAACAGTGCTCCAATAATGAAGTCACCGCTCTGATAATATTGAAAATGTGAGTCAATGAATGTAAGGTGACATTGTAACGATGATGATGATGATGGCTCTGCTCTTCTGTCTCCACAGCATGATGCAGACAGGACAATGATCCAGAATATAACAGCACAGACAGAAGCTGCTGCATCCACCACAGATAGCTCCATGCA
The DNA here is from genome assembly GCA_033119425.1 of Bufotes viridis. NCBI lineage: Eukaryota > Metazoa > Chordata > Amphibia > Anura > Bufonidae > Bufotes > Bufotes viridis. Next base: position 607,673,034 of record CM065589.1, read on the forward strand.
CACAGACAGATGTGATTTCATGCTTTCAGTGGCAGCTCTGCAGATCCTCAGCTCTCTAGGCCGCACTATATAGAAACCATCAGCACAGAGCTCCAGGTGCAGAGGAACGTCACCAGGATAATTCCAGATTCTCCTCTAATAATTCTCTTCTTCTCCTTATTTCAGGCTCTTATTTTATTAAATTATGAAAATGTCAAAAATCCCTGAGAGAATTCAAAAGAAATCTGCTCATCACTAGAGTTGAGAGAACACCTGGATGTTTGGGGTCAAGAAGTTCGTCCGAACTTCCTGAAAATGTTTGGGTTCGAGATGCGAACTCTTCCCGAACTTCACCCCCAACCCGAACCCCTCTGAAGTCAATGGGGACCCGAACTTTTGGGCACTAAAAAGGCTGTAAAATAGCCCAGGAAAGGGCTAGAGGGCTGCAAAAGGCAGCAAAATGTAGGTAAATCCCCTGCAAACAAATGTGTATAGGGAAATGAATTAAATTTAATAAAATAAATAAAAATTAACCAAGATCAATTGGAGAGAGGTCCCATAGCAGAGAATCAGGCTTCATGTCACCCACCAATGGAGAAGGCCACTTTTACTTGTTTAGGCCCCAGCACCCAGATAGAGGAGAGAGGTGGCATAGCAGAGAATCAGGATTCATGTCACCCACCAATAGGAAGGCCACTTTTACTTATTCAGGCCCCAGCACCCAGACAGAGGAGAGAGGTCCCATAGCAGAGAATCAGGCTTCATATCACCCACCAATGGAGAAGGCCACTTTTACTTGTTTAGGCCCCAGCACCCAGACAGAGGAGATAGGTCCCATAGCAGAGAATCAGGCTTCATGTCACCCACCAATGGAACAGGCCACTTTCAGATATTTAGGCTCCGGCACCAAAACAGAGGAGAGGGGTCGGATAGCAGAGAATCAGGCTTCATGTCACCCACCAAAGGAACAGGCCACTTTCAGATATTTAGGCCCCGAGACCAAGACAGGGGAGAGAGGTCGCATAACAGAGAATCAGGCTTTATGTCACCCACCAATGGAACAGGCCACTTTCAGATATTTAGGCCCCAGCAACAAGACAGAGGAGAGAGGTTGCATAGCAGAGAATCAGGCTTCATGTCACCCACCAATGGAACAGGCCACTTTCAGATATTTAGGCCCCGGGACCAAGACAGAGGAGAGAGGTCGCATAGCAGAGAATCAGGCTTCATGTCACCCACCAATGGAACAGACCACTTTCAGATATTTAGGCCCGGCACCAAGACAAAGGAGAGAGGTCGCATAGCAGAGAATCAGGCTTCATGTCACCCACCATTGGAACAGGCCACTTTACGATATTTAGGCCCCTGGTACTCAGACAGAGGAGAGGTTCATTCAACTTTGTGTTGCCCCGCAATATAATGGTAAAATAAAAAAAAGAGGACTAAATGAAGAAGTGCCCTGGAGTCCAAGAATATATAGTTAAGGGGAGGTAGTTATAAATGTCTATTCTGCACAAGGAATGGACAGGTCCTGTGGGATCCATGCCTGGTTCATTTTTATGAACGTCAGCTTGTCCACGTTGGCTGTGGACAGGCAGCTGCGTTTGTCTGTGATGACGCCCCCTGCCGTGCTGAATACACATTCAGACAAAACGCTGACCGCCGAGCATGCCAGCACCTCCAAGGCATAAAAGGCTAGCTCTGGCCACGTGGACAATTTGGAGACCCAGAAGTTGAATGGGGCCGAACCATCAGTCAGTACGTGGAGGGGTGTGCACACCTACTGTTCCACCATGTTAGTGAAATGCTGCCTCCTGCTAACATGTTCCGTATCAGGTGGTGGTGCAGTTAGCTGTGGCGTGGTGACAAAACTTTTCCACATCTCTGCTATGCTAACCCTGCCCTCAGAGGAGCTGGCCGTGACACAGCTGCGTTGGCGACCTCTCGCTCCTCCTCTGCCTTCGCCTTGGGCTTCCACTTGTCCCCCTGTGATATTTGGGCATGCTCTCAGTAGCGCGTCTACCAGCGTGCGATTGTACTCGCGCATCTTCCTATCACGCTCCAGTGCAGGAAGTAAGGTGGACACATTGTCCGGGGATCCAGCAGGGTGGCAACCCAGTAGTCCGCACATGTTAAAATGTGGGCAACTCTGCTGTCGTTGCGCAGGCACTGCAGCATGTAGTCGCTCATGTGTGCCAGGCTGCCCAGAGGTAAGGACAAGCTGCCCTCTGTGGGAGGCGTATCGTCATCGTCCTCCGATTCCCCCCATCCACGCACCAGTGATGGGCCCTTACTAGATGTTTTCCTCATTGTTACCGTTCACCACAATAGGAAAAAAGGATTTGGCCCAATGTATTGAATTCAAATTCGGGTCTTTTTTTACAGGCTCCTAACACTATCTGCCTATTTATTTATGTACCGTATTACACTAATCCAGGCACAGCAGTAACCACAGATTTAGGGGATTATTAATTGTAGGTCTAGTATTTAGGCCCTGGATGAAAGGTATACTTTTATGGACAGATTTACACTTGGAGATGCACAGTAGCGTGGGTAAAAAAATATATAGGATTATGCTTTCAGCACTTGTATTTTAACACTTTGTGTAATATACCCTTTAACGGAAAGAAATACACTTAGAGATGCACGGTAGCTTGTGAAGTTATTGAGGATGACCCTATCAGCACTTGTATTTACACCTTGTGTGTAATATACCCTTTTACAGACAGATTAACACTTGGCCTGCAACAGCTGGAACATACAGATTGCTATTTTGGGAATTGAATTTCACCCCAGAACAAAATATATCCTTTGACGGACACTATTAAACTACTTGTCCAGCCACAGCTAGAACAACAGACTTACGGTATTGCTATTCTGGTAATTGAATTTCACCCCAGAACAAAAGCTATACTTTAACTGACACTATAAATCTTGTCCTGCCACAGCAGAAACCACTGATTTAGGGTATTTTGGAAATTGAATTTCACCCCAGAGAAAAAATAAAAAATCTTTGCCGGACAGTATTACCCTTGGCTTGCCACAGCTGGAACACCAGATTTAGGGGATTTCTATTTTTTGATAAAATATAGAAAATTCTATCCTGAGTTTCTAGGGGTGAAAATAAGCACAGCCAAGCCCCTGATGTAGGATATAGCAAAAAAAAAAACTACTATTGATGGATTAATTGACTTGGTGGCAGCATGTGCTGGCACACCACAAGACACAAAATTGCTGCCGATCAAAGTTACAGAAAAACGCTCTGTGCAGCCTGAAAACAGTGAGCAATTAACTAGCAAAAGTTGAATGATTCACAGCTGTAGATCGATCACTTCATTAGGTGCTGTTGCTGACTTTTCCCTGCCTAATCTCGCCCTAACAGAAGCTGCATCCTATCCCTACACTAATCAGAGCAGAGTGACGTGCGACATGACGTGACTCCAGCATAAATAGAGGCCGGGTCACATGCTGCACTTGGCCAATCACAGCCATGCCAATAGTAGGCATGGCTGTGATGGCCTCTTGGGGCAAGTAGCATGACGCTTGTTGATTGGCTGCTTTGCAGGCTTTCAAAATGTGCCATAGAAATCGCCGAACAACGAACCCGAACCCGAACTTTTACGTAAATGTTCGGGGTTCGTGTCACGAACACCCCAAAATTCGGTACGAACCCGAACTATACAGTTCGGGTTCGCTTATCCCTACTCATCACACAATATATAATGCTACAACATACAGTGATTGTAATAAGGAGAAGGGCTGAATATTTGGTAGAATATTTGTCATATATTTGCGAGTTCGCGAATTCAAGATTATTTTCTTGATTGCGAAAAATCGTCAATGTAATATTCGCATAATGCGCGCGAAATACAGGCGTGAGTCACTATAGCTATATTTTTAAAGCTGCTAGAAGTTTCTTGAGACTGGAGAAAATGGTTGGCATGGTAGAACATTACAATAGCTTTATATGCAGATAGAGTGATTGTGGCGAAACCAACCTGGACCCTGGGTGCTGGAGAAGTCTTGTTGCCGGCCTGCTGCCCCAGGATTATGGCCCCTCTCATCAGCCCATGCTAAGCTTAAACCCCATGGCAATGTGACTGTGTTTGTGGCATCTGAGCGCTGTTCGGATATATTGAGCGCTCGGATCCAAGCCATCTGGGGATAGGCTGAATGTGGGGGTCCTGTTCAGCATAATAGGAGTTATGTATATTTGTGTATTTTTGTGTCTTTTCACTAACATGCGCACAATGGAGTTTTGCCTCTGTCCTGGGAGAAAATTGGATTACTTCCCAGTTGTCTCCAGTACAGAGGACTCTGTGACCTACTGCCAGCATGGCTTTCCGGCCCAAACCAGTTCCACAAGGACACTTTTTACTCATTTCTGAACCCCTGGTCTAACTCGTACCGTTTTTGGATATGTTGTTCCCCTGAATGGATTGATGATTAATATGTAATTTTTATTGAAATCCCATGCATAGTTTTGAAGTTAGGAACGTTGTATAAAACTGTATATTTTCCTGTCAGTGATAATAAGTTCGTCCATTGTGTTTAGTAATTATATCACTGGCAGAGGGGAGGGAATGTGTACTCTGTGCGGGAGGGTCATTCCTTTGTTATTTTATGATTGGTTAATGTAGAAGTCCAGGGGGTATTCCTCTGGACTGAACATGTGATTAAAAAGAGGCTGTATGGGCCAGTACATGTGGTCTGCTTAACCCTCAAGCGAAGTGTCGCCTCGTTCTTGGGGGGAATTGGAGTGTATGCTGTCACAGTGCGACTGCCAGGAGTGTAAACTGTTCCTAGGGTTTTTCCTGTTCGGCTGTATACTGTTTCCGGTTCGGGAGTCTGGAGCATTCATGTGCTTGCAGTTCGGGAAATTGGTGCTTGCAGTAACTGCCGGTGTGTCAGAAAAGGGAATATCGCCTAAACGGAGCAGTGTGTGCGTAACGGTCCGTTACAATTGGTGGCAAGCGACGGGATCATTCCTACGGCCCAGAAGGACAGCTGCAAGGCTACACCAGTTCCTGGATTACAACTTGAGGGCAGCGCTAGTACCCGTACAGCGCCCCTATCAAAATAAAGGACTAAATTCAGCAGGGCAAGCATGGCGTCCAGCTACACTCAGGAGCAGTTGGACAGAGAGGTTAATGCGGTGCTGGCTGTATTTGGACACAACCCCTCAGAGAGAGTCGTGCAGCTCGTGAAGAGGAAAATGGGAGAGTACCTGCAGTTTAAAGCAGGGTGGGCCAGGGGGGAGAGACCCCAGTGGCCGAGCGAGTCCCAGGGAGCTGAAGTTGCCGTCCTTCCTCCCCAGCAGCAGTGTGTGCCCTTAGGAGAGGAGATAGTCGGTTCCTCTCCCCAACAGCCGAGTGCGTTACAGGGAGCTGAAGGTGCCGTCCTTCCTTCCCAGCGGCAGTGTGTGCCCTTAGGAGAGGAGACCGTCGGTTCCTCTCCCCAACAGCCGAGTGCGTTACAGGGAGCTGAAGGTGCCGTCCTTCCTCCCCAGCGGCAGTGTGTGCCCTTAGGAGAGGAGACAGTCGGTCCCTCTTCCCAGGAGCCAAGTGGGGTACAGGGAGCTGAAGGTGCCGTCCTTCCTCCCCAGCGGCAGTGTGTGCCATTAGGAGAGGAGACAGTCGGTCCCTCTTCCCAGCACCCAAGTGGGGTACAGGGAGCTGAAGGTGCCGTCCTTCCTCCCCAGCGGCAGTGCGTCCTGCAGGGAGCAGAGACAGTTGGTCTCACTCCCCAACAGCGGGACAATGTATCGAAAGGGGAGACAGTCGGTCCCCTTTCCAACAGCAGAGAGTATGTCAGGGAGAGGCACTTCTTACCACCTCTCCCCAGCAGCAGCTTATTTACCAAAGGGGAGACCTTATTCTCCTAGATGGGGCAGAGGGGACCGCGGTCTCTGCACCTGGGCTACAGGGGTAGGGACAGTCGGTCCTGTCCCCCAGCAGCAGGGAGGTTTATCCAAAGGGGAGACAGTCGGTCTCCCCCTCCAGCAGCAGGACCAAGTCCAGGGAGAGGAGTCTACTATCCCCTCTTCCCAGCTAGGCTCCAACCAGACTACTCCAGCTGAAGTGCGGGCACCAGGGCAGAATACCACTGGCCTCTGCCCACTCAGCAACCCACAGATTCAGGAGACCAGTACCCAACACAGCCATGGTGGAGCCATTGGACAGAAACAGGCGACAAAGTTTCCCAGGTTCAGTAACCAAGTGTTGTGGGGGGGCTGCACTGCTGATTGTGTTTTGTGGGTGGGTTTCTGGACTAACCAAGGCACTAACCGACAGAAGATTAGGTACCTTGTTAGTCCTTTTGGAAAAGGGGAGAAATGTGGCGAAACCAACCTGGACCCTGGGTGCTGGAGAAGTCTTGTTGCCGGCCTGCTGCCCCAGGATTATGGCCCCTCTCATCAGCCCATGCTAAGCTTAAACCCCATGGCAATGTGACTGTGTTTGTGGCATCTGAGCGCTGTTCGGATATATTGAGCGCTCGGATCCAAGCCATCGGGGGATAGGCTGAATGTGGGGGTCCTGTTCAGCATAATAGGAGTTATGTATATTTGTGTATTTTTGTGTCTTTTCACTAACATGCGCACAATGGAGTGGACTCTGTGACCTACTGCCAGCATGGCTTTCCGGCCCAAACCAGTTCCACAAAGACACTTTTTACTCATTTCTGAACCCCTGGTCTAACTCGTACCGTTTTTGGATATGTTGTTCCCCTGAATGGATTGATGATTAATATGTAATTTTTATTGAAATCCCATGCATAGTTTTGAAGTTAGGAACGTTGTATAAAACTGTATATTTTCCTGTCAGTGATAATAAGTTCGTCCATTGTGTTTAGTAATTATATCACTGGCAGAGGGGAGGGAATGTGTACTCTGTGCGGGAGGGTCATTCCTTTGTTATTTTATGATTGGTTAATGTAGAAGTCCAGGGGGTATTCCTCTGGACTGAACATGTGATTAAAAAGAGGCTGTATGGGCCAGTACATGTGGTCTGCTTAACCCTCAAGCGAAGTGACGTCTCGTTCTTGGGGGGAATTGGAGTGTATGCGGTGTGGTAAGGTGCAGGGTGCCGTCGTGGATGGCAGGTATGTGTCACCGAGGTTCATAGCCTCGGTGAGGTAAGAGCCCGTTTTTGTTGATGTCAGCAGCAGCTAGTGCTACTGACAGAGTTTAAATAGCATGGCTGCAAAGCCGATCCGAGCCGGCTCTTACCGGGAGCAGCTAAAGTGTAGGGTGGGTGGCTGCTCCCCACGACCCAGTCCTGGTTTTGGGCTGGGTTTAAAAGCTCAGCCAGCTCAGCAGCTGGAGGCTGTGATTATCCTGGAGCTGCTAACAGGGCTGAGGAGTTCTCTGTCCTGGAGGAAAGAGCTCAGCAAGGAGGTGTTTTGTTCCTGGCTACCTGAAGCTGGATTCTCCTGCGGCTGGGCCGACAGCGTGGTGCGAACCTGCACCTACACCTCCCAGGTGACTGAACCTGTGTTGGCCTGTTTCTGTTTTGCCACGTTATTTCCGTTGTGTGTGAACTGTCACCAAAGAGACTGTTTTTCATTTATGGTGTGCAAGTGTGAATAAAACACTGTTTGTTGCACAATCTGGACTCCTTGTTTTGCCTCTAAACTGCACCCGCACCGCTGTCTACCAGAGCGACTCCCCACAGCGGTCACAGTGCGACTGCCAGGAGTGTAAACTGTTCCTAGGGTTTTTCCTGTTCGGCTGTATACTATTTCCGGTTCGGGAGTCTGGAGCATTCATGTGCTTGCAGTTCGGGAAATTGGTGCTTGCAGTAACTGCCGGTGTGTCAGAAAAGGGAATATCGCCTAAACGGAGCAGTGTGTGCGTAACGGTCCGTTACAGTGATCCAATATATTTAATATTATATAACTAATATATTTATATTCGCAATTAATGATGCAAATATTTTGGCGCAATACATGCAACTTCACTTTTTCACAGGTCTGACTACATATTAGTGATTGGTGCACTAAGTATTGTTGTGAACTTGTGACATCACAGCACTATGTCTGTAGCATGTATGTATGGACAGCAGAACCTATCACACTACCTAACACCCCGCACTGGAACCTATCAGCTACACTGTATCACTATCTAACCTACACTGACTATCTCCCACTAACTATCTGTATTATATATATATAACCTACACTGACTATCTCCCACTAACTATCTGTATTATATATATATAACCTACACTGACTATCTCCCACTAGCTATCTGTAATATATATATATTGTGGGGAGTCGCTCTGGTAGATAGCGGTGCGGGTGCAGTACTGAGGCAAAACAAGGAGTCCAGAATGTGCAATAAACAGTGTTTTATTCACACTTGCACAACATAAATGAAAAACAGTCTCTTGGTGATAGTTCACACATAACAGAAATAATGTGGCCAAACAAAACAGGCCAACACAGGGTTCAGTCACCTGGGAGGTTTAGGTGAGGGTTCACACCTAGCAGTCGGCCCAGCCGCAGGAGATTCCACCTTCAAGTTGCAGGGAAAAACACCACCTTGCTGAGCTCTTTCCTCCAGGTCATAGAACTCCACAGGACTGTTAGCAGCTCCAGGACAATCACAGCCCCAGCTGCTGGTGCTGGCTGAGTTTTTAAACCCAGCCCAAAACCAGGACTGGGTCGTGGGGAGCAGCCACCCACCCTACACTTTAGCTGCTCCCGGTAAGAGCCGGCCCGGATCGGCTTTGCAGCCATGCTATTTAAAACTATGTCAGTAGCACTAGCTGCTGCTGACATCAACAAAACGGCTCTTACCTCACCGAGGCTATGAACCTCGGTGACACATACCTGCCATCCACGACGGCACCCTGCACCTTACCACACCCCCCTTTGTTCAACCCTGAGGGGTGGACACATGTGAGGCAGTGGACGCGGGACAGGGCATCTGCATTCCCCTGCAAGCGGCCTGCCCTATGTTCCACGGAGAACTTGAAGTTCTGCAGGGATAGGAACCACCTGGTGACCCGAGCATTCCTCTCCTTGGCCTGGCTCATCCACTTGAGAGGGGAATGGTCGGTCACCAGACGGAACCTCCTCCCTAACAGGTAGTAGCGGAGAGATTCGAGTGCCCACTTGATAGCCAGGCACTCCCTCTCCACTATGCTATACCTGGTCTCAGCGGGACTGAGCTTACGGCTCAGGAAGACAACGGGATGTTCTTCCCCGTTGACCTCCTGAGACAGCACAGCACCGAGGCCTACCTCCGAGGCGTCGGTCTGTACGACAAACTCCCGGTTGAAGTCGGGTGTCACCAAAACCGGGGACCCACAGAGGGCCGACTTCAACGCGGAGAAAGCCTCCTCCGCCTTCTCACTCCAGCTAACCTTCCCAGACTTTCGCCCCTTCAATAGGTCTGTCAACGGCGCTGCTATTGTGGCAAAGTGGGGCACAAACCGCATGTAGTACCCTATCATTCCCAGGAAGGACTTTACCTGCCTGGCAGTGACCGGTCGGGGCCAGTTACGTATGGCTTCCACTTTAGTTACCTGCGGCTTGATGACTCCCGCCCAATTACATATCCCAGGTATTTGGTCTCTTCCAACCCAATCGCACACTTCTTTGGATTGGCGGTTAGACCAGCTTTCCTCAGGGCATCCACTACCGCCTGCACTTTGGGCAAATGGCTTTCCCAGTCGGTGCTGTGGATGATTACATCGTCTAAATAGGCCGAGGCGTACCTACGATGAGGTCGCAGCACAATATCCATTAACCTTTGGAAGGTGGCGGGGCGCCATGCAGGCCAAAGGGTAACACCTTATAATGATACAGGCCCTGCGGGTAACAAAAGCAGTTTTTCCTTGGCCGACTCCGTTAAGGGTACTTGCCAGTATCCTTTAGTGAGGTCTAGCACAGAAAAATAACGGGCTTGCCCTAAATTCTCAACAAGCTCGTCTACCCGGGGCATGGGATACGCATCGAACTTGGACACTTCATTTAATTTGCGAAAATCGTTGCAGAACCGCAGCGTCCCATCCGGCTTAGGTATTAGGACTATGGGACTGGCCCACTCACTTTTCGACTCCTCAATGACATCGAGCTTCAACATTAATTGCACTTCCTCCGCGATGGCCCGTCGCCGAGCCTCGGGTACCCGGTATGGTTTTAACCGGATCTTGGCCTGATGGCTCAGTGGCGATGTCATGTTGGATGAGAGACGTGCGGCCAGGGAGGTCCGAGAACACATCCGTGTTCCGACTGATGAACTCCTGACTTCCTGAACTTGTTTGGAAGACAGGCTGTCTGCAATTTTACCGTGGTTACTGCTTCACAGGCCTCGAACTGTGGGGCTGGACCCTTCTCACCTAGAAGCCCTGGCCGGGGGCTGTTGTCGTCGGCCATGTTCCTATCTTTCCACGGCTTTAGTAAATTCACGTGGTACACCTGCTCCGGCTTGCGCCGCCTGGCTGGTGTACCTTGTAATTACTTCCCTACCTTCTCGATCACCTCATAGGGGCCCTGCCACCTAGCTAGGAACTTGCTGTCAAGGGTGGGTACCAGAACCAAAACCCGATCTCCCGGATTGAAGTCCCGTACCCGAGCCTGACGATTATACACCCTACTTTGGGCTTGTTGCGCTGCCTCCATATGCTCCCGGACCAGCGGCAACACCTTTTCCATCCGTTCCTGCATCTGTGTGACATATTCAATGACACTTTTGTGGGGGACAGGTTGCTGTTCCCACGCTTCCTTGGCAATATCCAACAGGCCTCAAGGGTGTCTGCCATAAAGCAGTTCGAAGGCGAGAACCCAGTAGAGGCCTGGGGCACCTCTCGCACTGCGAACATGAGATAGGGCAGAAGCAGGTCCCAGTCCTTCCCATCTCTAGACACCACCCTTTTTAACATATTTTTTAAAGTTTGGTTAAACCTCTCGACAAGACCGTCTGTTTGCGGATGGTAAACGGACGTCCGTAACTGCTTTATACGCAACAATTTACACAGTTCCCTCATAACTTTGGACATAAAGGGGTCCCTTGGTCTGTCAGAACCTCTTTTGGCAGGCCCACACGGGAAAACATTTCCATTAACTCTTTGGCGATGAGCTTAGCTGAGGTATGTCGCAGAGGCACCGCCTCCGGATACCGAGTTGCATAGTCGAGAACTACCAGAATGTGTTGGTGGCCCCTGGCAGACTTTGGTACAGGCCCAATTAGATCCATAGCGATTCGCTCAAGCGGGACCTCAATAATTGGAAGAGGTACCAGAGGACTACGGAAATGTGGCTGGGGGCTATTTATCTGACAGGTCGGACAGGACTTACAATAATTTTCTACCTCCTTGAACACACCGGGCCAATAAAACCGCTGCAGTATGCGGTCCTGGGTTTTCTGCCACCCCAAGTGTCCCCAAAGAACATGTTGGTGGGCAAGCTCCATAACCAGCTTGCGATATGCGGTGGGCACCACCAGCTGTTCAACGGGCTCACCTCGGATTTGGTTCACCCGATACAACATATCCTGAAGAACAATAAATCGTGGGAACATTAATTCAGCCCCAGGTTTCTGGGGTTTACCATCAATTATTACGACACTTTCCCAGGCCCTGGTTAGGGTTTGGTCCCGGTGTTGTGCGGTCCCAAAATTTTCCCCGGAGACATTGAGGTCTGCCAACTCAGGTCCCGGTGGCAAGTCCTCCGTGTCTCCCACCATTACACTCAGTGGGGTTGTCTCCCCCTCTACCGCAGCAGTGGTGGTCACCCCTACCGCAGGCCCTTCGGACTCGGGCTCCCAGGGCTCTGGCCTCCCACTGGAACCAGGCCACTCTGCTAGGGTTACCCCTGTCTCAGGGCTATTAGTCACTTTCACCTCAGGCCATAGTGACGGAAAACCAGGAAGTCTCTCCCAATTATTAGTTCATAAGGTAGCTTTGTGGAGATCGCCACTTCATAAGTCCATGTGCCGGCCGCCGTGGATAGAGACATTACAGCAGTGGGATAGTCCTTTAAGTCTCCGTGTATGCACACCACACCAACTTTCCGGCCCGTATACTGGGTGGGCTGTACCAGGGCAGCACTTACCAAGGTTACTAGGCTCCCTGAGTCCAACAGCGCCACTGCCAGGTTATCACCAACTTGCACCTGGCACAGATGACGATTGTCTATTATCTCGGGGTTGCCGGTCGCACACAGTCTCCGGGCATACATGGAAGCCCAATACCCATAATTAGTCTCCATGGGCTCTCCCGGCGTGGACAGTCGGCCCTTATGTGTTCAGGCTCCCGACACTGCCAGCAGACCACTGGGGATGGGTCTGCAAGGGGTACATCCCAGGCGGGTTTGGCCTGCCGCCGGGTCTGGGGTGGAGATTTCCTGGGTTTGACTGGTCCCCTCCCAAAGAACCCCCTGCAGGTTTCTGGTGGCCTCATATCGCTCCACCAGGTCGACCATCTCTAAGGCATTCCCAGGTGACACCTGGCCGATCCAGTGCTGGAGAGGGTATGGCAAAGCCCTCTAGAATACATCGGCTAACAGACGGTCGAGCATAGCAGTGGGAGTCAGTATGTCGGGCTGCAGCCATTTTTGCAACCGTTGTAGCAAGTCATAATATTGTGGTCTGGCGGGTTCAGCCGGGTTGAACTCCCACTGATGCACCCGCTGGGCCCGGACCAAAACATTCACCCCCAGTCTTGCCAGGATCTCACCTTTCACGGTCGGGTAGCCAGCTGCTTGGTCATCTGGGAGGTCAAAAAATACTTGCTGGGGTCCAGACGCCAGGAACGGAGCGACGACCTCTGCCCACTGTTCTCGGGGTAATTTCTCCCTCACGGCCACCTTCTCGAATACCGCCAGATAGGTCTCAACATCATCCGAGGGGGTCATCTTAGGGATCGCTGCACGGACAGCTTTCCGGGCATCGTGGACGTGGTGGGACGCTCCTGCCGCTTGTAACTAACGCCATCACGTGCTGTAGCAGTAGCTGGTTGGTCTCCTGCTGCTGCACGTTAGCCTCTATGAGGGCTTTCACAGCCGCCTCCATTTTGTCAGGGAACACAGGCTGCAACTTTGCCGGCCGAATATATGACATCCAGTCGTGCCCAGCAAAAACAAACTTCGGCGTTCACGCCAGCCTCACTGCGCATGCCCGCATCCTCCACCAAATGTGGGGAGTCGCTCTGGTAGACAGCGGTGCGGGTGCAGTACTGAGGCAAAACAAGGAGTCCAGAATGTGCAATAAACAGTGTTTTATTCAAACTTGCACAACATAAATGAAAAACAGTCTCTTGGTGATAGTTCACACATAACAGAAATAATGTGGCCAAACAAAACAGGCCAACACAGGGTTCAGTCACCTGGGAGGTTTAGGTGAGGGTTCACACCTAGCAGTCGGCCCAGCCGCAGGAGATTCCACCTTCAAGTTGCAGGGAAAAACACCACCTTGCTGAGCTCTTTCCTCCAGGTCATAGAACTCCACAGGACTGTTAGCAGCTCCAGGACAATCACAGCCCCCAGCTGCTGGTGCTGGCTGAGCTTTTAAACCCAGCCCAAAACCAGGACTGGGTCGTGGGGAGCAGCCACCCACCCTACACTTTAGCTGCTCCCGGTAAGAGCCGGCCCGGATCGGCTTTGCAGCCATGCTATTTAAAACTATGTCAGTAGCACTAGCTGCTGCTGACATCAACAAAAACGGCTCTCACCTCACCGAGGCTATGAACCTCGGTGACACATACCTGCCATCCACGACGGCACCCTGCACCTTACCACAATATATATATATATATTGTGGGGATCCGCTCTGGTAGGCAGTGGTAGCGAGTGCAGTATAGAGGCAACATAGACAGGTCTTGGTGTTAAACGGTGCTTTCTTTATTCACACGGTGAACACAAGTGAAAAGGCAGTGCAGTTCATAGGGAGGGTGGTCACACACAACGGCAAAACAATAGTTCAGTCCCAAACCAGCTGCAGGCTCCTTGAGGCCTGGATCCATCACAACAAGAAAAGTCTAATCAAAGCCAGGAGCAATGTCACCTCTTTATCCTTGGGGAAGCAAGCCCCTGGGTCCGGCTTCTAGCCACGGAATACGGATCCCTCCTGGCTTCAGCTGGGGTTCCCCGCACAGTCCTTTACAGGCCTCAGTACACAGCCCAGCCCAGCTCACCTTCACCTCTCACTCTCACAGCAAGAGAACAACAGCTTCCACACACCACACCCTTGCTGCTGGTCGGGTTTTAAACCCTCCCTGCAAACCTGGCCTGGACCGTGGGGAGACAGGCACCCACCCGCATATCTGCCTGCTCCCAGTAAGAGCCGGCCCGGATCCGCTGTGTTAACAGCATAACCGCTGTAAAACACACTTTTCCGGCTCTTACTCCACCGGGACCAGGACCCCCGGTGGCACGTACCTACCGTCTATTACCACCCCAGGTACTCTCCTACAATATATATATATAATAACTAACTAACTATCTAATGTAATGTGACACAGGAAAGCACAAAGCACATCAATGACACTGCTGTCTCTCTCAGAACTGCAAAAAACAGCAGAAAATGGCTGCTGGGGAGGTTCTTATAGATTAAGGGGGAGGAAACTTTCCTATTGGTTGCTAGGGATGTTGTTAAGCTCAGACAAAGATATTGCAGCCTTCTCAGTGGCCCACAAGCAAGAAGGGAGGTTACTAATTAAAATAGAAAATCTAGAATATTCGAAATTACGAATATGTAGCACTATATTCTAAATATTCTCAGATTCTCGAAGTGCCGATATTCCAGATTAATATTCAGAATTCGAATATTCGCGCCCAACACTAATAAGGATTAATTGTCCATGTATTAATCCAATACAGCTTCCTCTTGATTAGGGAGATTATACTCCAGGAATTAACTATAGGGAGTCCGTCAGGCAGGTTACGGCCACCAAACCACTGGGATGAACAATTAACTACACATAAATTAGAAATGAGCAAACCCTGTCATAGAGTGGGGAGGGTGGTATCTGCATGAGGAGTCAACATGGTGGCTCAGTTACAGAGTGGTGAGGTTGGCAACAGCAATGGCAGTAACAACAACGTGTGGTGGGTGGCAGTAGGAAAAGTTGGCAGCAGAGGCAGCAGGTGTGTGGTATCAGACCGGTGGCAGCATCACAATAGAGATGGCCCGAACTATCCGCCGGCGAACAGTTCCCGGCGAACATAGCTTGTTCGCGTTCGCCTCAACGGGCGAACACATGCGATGTTCGGTCCGCCCCCTATACATCATCATTGAGCAAACTTTGACCCTGTACCTCACAGTCAGCAGACACATTCCAGCCAATCAGCAGCATACCCTCCCTCCCAGACCCTTCCACCTCCTGCACAGCATCCATTTTAGATTCATTCTGAAGCTGCAGTCTTACCCTGGGAACACACCTGAGCGTTTTTCAGCGCGTTCAAACGCGCTGAAAAACGCACAACAAGTGAAAACCCATGTATTCCAATGGACATGGTTCACACTTGAGCGTTTTACAGCGCTTTTGAACGCGCTGAAAAGCGCGAGCATAAGCAGCTTGTGCATGAGCTTCTTTGGGCGTTTGCCCAGCGTTTGCACCCATTGAAAAGCATGGGAACGCACATATAAGAAAATATGCGCGTTTTCCGCTTCAAAAACGCGCATATGATCGCGCGTTTTTGTAGTAAAACCCAGCAGAAAGGCAGAATCTCCAACCACCATTGCTGGGTGGGGATTCTTTTTTTCTGCAAACTGTAAGCTGTCAATCAAAAAACGCCCCAAATACGCTCGTTGCAAAAATACAAAAACGCCTAAAAAATGCGCGTTTTCCGCGGAAAAAACGCTCAAAAAAACGCCTGATCCAAAAACGCCTAGGTGTGTTCCCAGCCTGAGTGAGAGGAGAGAGAGTGTAGTTGCTGCTGATTTAATAGGGAAATCGATAGCTAGGCTAGTGTATTCAGTGTCCACTCCAGTCCTGAAAGACTCATCTGATCTCTGCTGTATGGACAGCGTCCTGACAGCACCCCAAAAAGCCCTTTTTAGGGCTGCAACATTAGTCTGCTTTTTTTTCCCCTTTATATACATATTGCAGTTGCATGGCCTGCCTGTGTGTGAGGAGCTGCAGGCCCACAGACTGTAGTGTGCCCACTGCCAGTGCCCACCCCTGTCATCCCGTGTGGCACAGGACTTTGCATAAAAAAAAGGCATTTAATTTTTAGACAGTAGTCTAAATTCAGTTGCTTGCCTGCTGCCAGTGTGTGTCAGGCTGACTTCCACTGACTGTAGTGTGCCCACTGCCAGTGCCCACCACTCATACCGGCTGGCACAGGACTTTGCATAAAAAAGGCATTTAATTTTCACACTTTAGTGTAATTTCAGCTGCTCACCTGCTGCCAGTGTGTGTCAGGCCGACTTCCACAGACTGTAGTGTGCCCACTGCCAGTGCCCACCCCTGTCATCCCGTGTGGCACAGCACTTTGCATAAAAAAAAGGCATTTAATTTTTAGACAGTAGTCTAAATTCAGTTGCTTGCCTGCCAGTGTGTGTCAGGCCCACTTCCACTGACTGTAGTGTGCCCACTGCCAGTGCCCACCACTCATACCGGGTGGCACAGTAGCTTGCCGATAAATAAGGCATTTAATTTTTACACATTAGTCTAAATTCAGTTGCTTGCCTGCTGCCAGTGTGTGTCAGGCCCACTTCCACTGACTGTAGTGTGCCTACTGCCAGTGCCAACCACTGATACCGGGTGGCACAGTAGCTTGCCGATAAATAAGGCATTTCATTTTTACACATTAGTCTAATTTCAGTTGCTTGCCTGCTGCCAGTGTGTGTCAGGCCCTCTTCCACTGACTGTAGTGTGCCCACTGCTAGTACCCACCACTGATACCAGGTGGCACAGTACCTAGCACGCGTAGTACCACTTATCTAAAAAAAAAATGACCGGCAGAGGCAGGCCACCCCGCAGGGGCCGTCGTGGTCGTGGTGCTGTGATTTCCACTGTCCCTGGAATAATGCCCAGTGTTCAGAGGCCACGTACAGTGAACCCGAAAAATTCTGAGGACGTAGTTGACTGGCTTAGACAGGACACCCAATCTTCAACAGCTTCCGCTAAGAACCTTGACGCACCATCCTCCTCCAGCTCAGCTTTGGTCACCTGCTCTCAAGTTACCACGCACCCGCCCGCCGCCACCACTACCACCACAGCCACCACAGCCGCTTCACTTGATCCGTCAGAGGAGTTATTTACACATCAGTTGGATGCAATTAGTGATGCGCAACCATTATTGCCAGATGATGTAGATTACGGGGATATGTCTCAGTCAGGCAGGATTACACACATGGACGTACAGTGTGATGATGATGATGATGATGATGTTGTACCTGCTGCTGCTTCCTTTGCTGAGGTGTCAGATACAAGTGAAGCGTTTGATGATGATGATGTGTCCACGGATGCCACGTGGGTGCCTGCTCGAAGAGAAGAAGAGGGGGAAAGTTCTGAAGGGGAGACAGAGAGAAGGAGACGAGTTGGAAGCAGGGGGAGGTCGTCGCAAGGAGTTAGTGGCACAGTCAGACAGCATGTATCGGCACCTGGGGTCAGCCAGACAGCACGCCAGTCAACGCATGCTGTTGCCACCACCAGAATGCCGTCATTGCAAAGCTCAGCAGTGTGGCATTTTTTTTGTGTGTCTGCCTCTGATAACAGCAATGCCATTTGCAACCTGTGCCAAAAGAAACTGAGTCGTGGGAAGTCCAACACCCACCTTGGTACAACTGCTTTGCGAAGGCACATGATCTCACATCACAAACGCCTATGGGATCAACACATGAGTACAAGCAGCACACAAACTCAAAGCCACCATGCTCCTCCTGGTCCAGCACCTTTAGCCACGTCAACCACTGCTGTCCTCCCTGCCCCCTCTCAACCACCCGCCACTCCATCTCTCACCTTCAGCAGTTCCTGCTCATCTGCCCACAGTCAGGTGTCTGTTAAGGAAATGAATGAGCGTAAAAAGCCAATGTCACAGAGTCACCTCCTTGCCCGGCGACTGACAGCTGGCTTGTCGGAACTCTTAGCCCGCCAGCTTTTACCATACCAGCTTGTGGAGTCTGAGGCCTTCAAAAAATTTGTCGCTATTGGGACACCGCAGTGGAAGGTACCCGGACGAAAATTTTTTTCACAAAAGGCAATCCCTGATATGGGATGTAACAGGGATTAAACTGATGAGAATAGTACTACAGAAAATACCACTCATATCGGGTGTGACAGTAAATTGCACGGCGCAGACGCAGTCACCGTGGATTAAAACAGAGTGGATGGAGCCAGCGTTTTTTAACCATCTCCCCGTTCGAAAAATCTATTCAATAAATGGCCCCCAGATTGGGGACGTTAGAGGGATTAAACTGATGAGAATAGTACTACAGAAAATACCACTCATATCGGGTGTGACAGTAAATTGCACGGCGCAGGCGCAGTCACCGTGGTTTAAAACAGAGTGGAGGAGCCAGCGTTTTTTAACCATCTCCCCGTTCGAAAAATCAATTCAATAAATGGCCCTCAGATTGGGGACGTTAGAGGGATTAAACTGATGAGAATAGTACTACAGAAAATACCACTCATATCGGGTGTGACAGTAAATTGCACGGCGCAGACGCAGTGACCGTGGATAAAAACAAAGGGGAGGGAGCCAGCGTTTTTTTAACCATCTTCCCGTTCGAAAAATCTATTCAATTCACCTTTCGGGGACCCTTGGTGTTGTACGTGGCTGGGTGGAGGAAGAAACCTTCAATGACATCACCGGGACGTGGCTAGCTTGGTATCCAACCTTGTGCAAATGAACTGTTTGCGGTTGTTTGCGGTGCATTAAAAGGGGAGTTTGGTCTGTCAATGTCTGTGAAGCGGGCGTGACCCTTACACTACCTGATCGATACAACATCATACCTGATCGTATACACACACTGGATGTTTTAAAGCACGTTATTCCAAACAATTTAGGAATGTTAGTTGATTTATGCCCTTTATGGATTAAAACCCGACTCTGCGTCCACTACGTAATTTTCCATGGGAGTTTTGCCATGGATCCCCCTCCGGCTGCCACAGTCCAGGTGTTAGACCCCTTGAAAGAACTTTCCCATCACCATTGTGGCCAGAAAGAGTCCCTGTGGGTTTTAAAATTCGCCTGCCAATTGAAGTCTATGGCGGTTCGCCCGGTTCGCCCGTTCGCGAACATTTGCGGAAGTTCGCGTTCGCTATTCGCGAACGGAAAATTTTATGTTTGCAACATCACTACATCAGAATAGTGGCTGAAGCAGGTGAGTAGAAGAAACGGGTCTTTTTTTGCACAGTTTTTCTGTGGCACCCAGAATGATCTAGTCTGATGTATCAGGCACTGGCGAGTGGAAATCCTGGCTGATCCACACCGGATTCATCTTTACAAAGGTCAGTCTCTCAAGGTTAAGGATGGGGAGGGAGGGGAGGACACTGGTGCAGGACTCATACAGTGACTTGTGAACTCGGAGGCGGCAATGCTGTCACCCGACCAAGTAACTGGTGTGTTTGGGCAGGAACCACATTTACCCAGAGGGTCGTAAAGCACATATACAGTATTGTGCTTGTCCATAGTCATAGCTCCATATGTCGGCGCTGTCATGAACTTTAGCAGACACCGACAGGATCAAGGACTTACCCACCTTCTGTTCTACATGTGTATACAGGTCTGGTACAGCCTTTTTGGTGAAGTAATAATTGTTTGGGTCTCTCTACCTTGCTTGGGCACAAGCCATCAGTTCTCTGAAAGGTGCAGAGTCTACCACATGTAAAGAGAAGAACTGTAGTACCAGCAACTTGACCTGGAGCACGTTCAGGTTCTGCACTGTTGGATGAGTGCACGCATACTGTTGTCTTTTTGCAATCACCTTGGTGATGGATTGCTGGCAAAAGGAGTGACTTTATGGTCACGCTGCTTGTATTGACGCAGGGCCATGATGCCAATATTGGCACCCTGGCCATGCATCACCCACAGATTTTACAAACTGCCAGGATGACATCCTCCAGTGACTTGATGAAATGTTCCCACATCGGAGATTATGGCATTTTCCCCCCACCACTGTGTGCTGACTGCCTGATGCCGCTGCCTACGTAAACCTGTGTACTGCTAATTCTTTCCAGGTAGGCTACTGAGTAGTGGCCATTCTACCCTGGGTACATTTGGCTCCAGACCTCATATTGCTAACACTCTGCTGACTCACGGCCATGCTACCATCCTGTCGGCTCAGCTGCTGCCACCCTCCTCCCCTAATGATGAGCAGAAGGAACATAAAGGAAAATGACAGAGATAGGTTAAGGACAGGTGGGGGCACAGAACTTGTTCCCGTGTCATTGCAACTAAGTGTGGTTTCAGAGGAACCCACCAACTCCTGGATGGGGGTGTCCAATGTAATTTTAAGATGATGTTGAAGACTGAGTCAACCGTTCAAGGACAACTGGGTTGCTGGTCAAAACAAGACTGCAGGATGACATTGGCAGCTCTGCCCTGTCACTGCAACTGCTCCTACCCCACCCTCTTCTTCTGCCAGCTCTATAGACATTTTGGCCACAGCCCCTAGCTCTCCGATGTGAACTGTAACTTTAACTGTGAAGTCTTTGTAATGAGTAGCCAATAATTCTTTTGACCTAACACAAACAAACAATCTAACTAACTGACTACAGGCCAGGTCTCAATCTCTAGGATTCTAGGTGCCCAAAAATGTATGAGATGCGTGAATGATTAGTCTTACTGACCCAGGCCTGCTCTGCATAAGCTGGTGGGCGGAACAAGGGTTTCTCCAACCAGTGTGCGGTACCTCAGTGTCTTTGGCTTTACTCTCAGCTCTCATCTGGATTCCTGGCAGCAGTTCCCCTTCCTCTGGGCAAGATCAGGCTAATGGACACGATCAGCAACCCTTGGCTGCATCTATGGTTCCTGGAGGATGCTCTCCCACTTGGATGTCAAGGAATTCTCCTCAAATAGCTCCTGTATGCCTCTTTCAAGCTCACCCTAAGATGGCTGTTGCATTCCTTCCACCCCAGACTTTGTTAATCCACACCTTTTTCAACATCAGATGAATCTAGAAATGCAGTCCTTTTAGCTATGCTTAGGAAGCAGCAGCTTCTTGTGGCCAAAAAGCAAAATGTCAGCCGAAATCATTTAACTTAATTTACAAAAATGTTATCATCGGTAGTTGCAAGCCTAGTGGAGTCCACAGTGGACCTCTCCTACAAGTCTGTGCTGGCTTGTAACAGCTGAGAAGTCCTCAAAAAGCTCATCCTCATTGAAAAGTGGAGCAGATCATACATTACTTGGCTAGCAGAAGGAGCAGCAAAAGTGAGAGGCAGGTTCACGACAGATGAGGGCACAGTGGCAGTTCCTGGGCCATGGTAACTAATCATCTTGTCGGAGAAACCCTCCCCATATCGCTGTGTGTATCTGTTGTCACTTGAGACAAGTGCACAAGTACTGTTCCACCATGTTGCTGAAATGCTATCTTATGCTAAGACGGTCCATATCAGATGGAGATGCTAGATGTTGTGGCGTGCTGACAAAGCTCTTTCACATTTTGGCCATTCTAATGCTCCTTTCTGAGGTGGTGCTGTTACCCTAGCTCCATTGGTGACTTTCTTCTCTGTCCAGTGATTCCACTGAGCCCCCGCTGTCAGGTAGGAATGCTCTCAGGAGTGTGTCTACCAGTGTGCGCTTGTATTCACCCATCTTCCGATCACGCTGTAGTGACAGATGTAAGGACGGCACATTGTCCTTGTAGTGGGGATCCAGCAGGGTGGCCCCCCAGTAATCAGCACTGGTAACAATCAGGGCAAATCGGAGGCTGTTTAACAAGCACTGCAGCACATAGTCGCTCATGTGTGCCAGGCTGCCCAGAATCAACAACAAGCTGTCTTCGGTGAGAGGAGTATTGTCTGTGTCCTCTGTATCCCCCCAGTGTTAAAGGAATCTTTTTTTACCGAGGAAGGATCACAATATAAGGTTAAATGAGGTATTTTCTATTTGTTCTTATATAAGAAGAGTGTCATGTTACACATGCATGGTTTGCCTTTTCATTATGTGTGTCCCTTCTGTCTTCCCCTAGCTTTGCTCTCTCTTTTGTCTCCTCCCTTCTTCTTCAGTCTGGCTTCATCCCTCATCTCAGCTACATGCTCCTGTTAGCTGCAAATGACTTTTTGACCTATCCATCTGTTCATCGGTGTATGATCTGTACAGTTTGGAATAAACTTCTTCAGGATCTACAAGGTGTCCTTTGGATCGAGTCACTGTCGGCCAATTCACCTAAGACTGCAGTTATAGCCATCTCACCAACTGTAAGATCAGAGATCACATTGTAGTGCTTAGACTGGAGAGGCAGAACAGTCAAAAAATCAGTGAAGGGATCCTTCAAGATCTGCCAAATACAGATGTAGCAAGGTTAGCACTCCCGCTGTTAACTCAAATTTCATAACTCATTTCATTATCTTGAGAAAAAAGCCATTGAAAAGCAATTGAAGGTGTTTGCTTAGATTAGATAACCAAACTCAGAAATCTCAGAAAAAAGGAGTGCTAACCATGCTACATCTGTATCTTTCAAGGGATCTTTGCTAGCTCTGCATGTATAGTGAGATGTATATGGACACTGGAATATAGCAGGATATATGTACAAGCCTGTATACTCCAGCCAGCAAGTAAATCTCAGCATAAGATTCATCAGTTTTCTGCACAGATTATTGAGGAAACTGTTCATGCAACTGTCACATAATCAGATCCTAGACTGACTGTATTGTCTCATGTATTCTGCCTGCAAGTCAATCTAAGCTCTGTATGCAATCCACACTAACATTGCAGCAGCCATTGCTAAACTTCTCTCTGACCCCTCCCACTGGTTGCGTAGGAAACCCTCTCCCAGAGCCAGAAGATTGATCCATTTCTATGCAAACACATACCTTGTGATTTAACCCTCTGCTGTCACAATGCACCAGCAAGGCAATGTACAATCTGAGGAGCCTAATACACAGCAAGGACCTGAACCTCCTACAGATCAGGAATCAGATCCTCAAAGCCACATGAAACAAAAACGTTCAGTGAAACCAACCTGGAAAGTCCAACAGATCAGATCCCATCTTCCACAACTTCTAAGTCCTCCACACGATCTTCCAAATCCTTAAGATCAACATCTTCTACTCTCAGCCAACAACTCATCAAAGCCCGCGCTGATGCAGAAGCTTCTAAAATCCAGGCAGCTTTCGCCCAAGAGAAAGCTAAGATGGAAGCTGAAGCTGCACACAAGAAAGCAGAAATGGAAGCTGAGGCTGCACGGAAGAGAGCAGAAATGGAAGTTTTTGAAAAACAATGTGAGCACGCCAAAGACATGGCAAGACTAAGAGTCTTAGAGCAAGCTGCAAGTGACAATGAAAGAGGTGTCAGTAGCAATCACTCTGTTACATCTCATGCATCAGTGTCATCACAGACCTCATCAAAACTCCATCAATCTGTCATAGCAGCCAAAGAACTCAACCAAGCTGTTTTCTCTGCATCTACTACACCTTCTCAAGTGGCAGAAACGGGTATGGATAGAAATGACCCATCACACTATCGCACTAACCTGCCATCCTCTAACCAATCCATTATAAGGCTACAAACCAACACACCTTTGGACCGCACACCAGCTCCAGTGTTAAACGCCGTAGCACCATCTTATGTTCCCCAAGTCACTCAACGTCAATGTACCAGCTCCTGCAACTAACGCAGTCCCGCCTGCAATTGTATATCCAAAGTCTGAAAACACAGACATGTCGCAGTTTGCCAAGTACATCCTTCGCAGAGAACTCACTAGGACAGGCCTCACCGTGTTTGATGACAAACCCGAAAATTACCGAGGATGGAAATTCACCTTTAAGGCCACAATCAGTGAGCTAGACATCACTGCTGCAGAAGAATTGGATCTACTCATCAGATGGCTAGGTCCTCAGTCAGCTGAACGTATTAAGAGACTTAAAACAGTTTACACTTCCAATCCTGCTGCAGGTCTCGACGCTGCTTGGGACGGACTTGAATGTAGCTTTGGCAGCTCTGAGGCCAACGAAGATCCCTTACTCAAAAGGTTGCAAGGCTTCCCAAGGATTACAGCTAAAGACAATCTAAAGCTTCAAGAACTTAGTGATCTTCTACTAGAGCTTCAACTAGCTAAGGCTGACACCCGCCTACCCGGGCTTAGTTACCTTGACACCCCTCGTGGCATCAACCCTATTGTTCTTAAGCTACCATATGGCATCCAAGAAAAATGGGTTAGTCAAGGATCTACTTACAAGAAAAGGTATGGAGTTGCCTTTCCTCCCTTTTCCTACTTCTGTACTTTCGTAAAGGAAATCGCGGACTCTAAGAATGACCCAAGTTTCTTCTACGGTGACTGTAACCCTCTTAGTCCACCTTCTCCAGTACTTGCAAACACGCGCATAATGCACAGAGACCGCACGGGTCCAGTGTCAGTGAAAAGGACTGATGTTCAACCTGCGCCTGCTACGGTTCTTTCGAAGACTGGACAAAACAAGAAACTTGAGGATCCAAATCGCCAATGTCCCATACATAACAAGCCACACCCACTTAAGAAGTGCATCGGTTTCAGAAAGAAACCTCTACAGGAACGCAAGGAACTCTTAAAAGAATTTGGAGTTTGTTTCAGATGCTGTGCTTCCACAGAACACATGGCAAAAGACTGTAAGGCCATCATTAAATGCATAGAATGCGGTAGTGACAACCACGTTCAAGCCCTTCATCTGTACCAACACAGCACCACTCCATCCACTGACTTTCCCCAGGGCAAAGCTTGGCGGGGAGAACGCTGAACAAACAGCAACCTCCACCCCAGTGTTCTCAACATGCACTGAAGTCTGTGGGGAAGGACTTTGTGGGAAATCCTGCGCTAAGATATGCTTGGTTCGTGTATACAAAAAGGGAAAACCTGAAAGAGCTGTAAGACTGTATACCATTCTTGATGACCAGAGTAACCGATCTCTCGCAAGTACAAAGTTCTTTGATCTCTTAGGCATAGCAGGAGGTGCTCTACCTTATACCCTGGGTACTTGTGCAGGCATTACAGAAGTCTGGGGTAGAAGAGCCAGTGACCTTGTAGTTACTCCTCTCAATGGCAACTTGGAAATACCCTTGCCTACTATCATTGAGTGTAATCAGATCCCAACTAACAAGGATGAGATCCCCACTCCTGAAGCTGCCTTGCAACATACTCATTTAAGGGACATAGCTGATAAAATACCAGCCTTTGAGGAAAATGCTGATATCCTGTTGCTACTCGGGAGAGACATCCTAAGGGTGCACAAGGTGTGCCATCAAATCAACGGCCCACATGATGCACCTTACGCCCAGCGCCTGGATCTAGGCTGGGTCATTATCGGCAACGCCTGTCTTAGCAATGCCAGGAAACCTCTCTCGGTTTCTTCCTTCAAAACACATGTCCTGCCCAATGGACGCACTACTTGCTTTCCAAGACAACATCACTATAGTGTGAAAGAAAGGCTGTGTGACAAAGGCACGCCAGAGCGCATCATACTCAATGAAAAGAAAGCATTTATCTTTCGGGATGACAACATTGGTAACACAGTGTTTGAAGTAACCACAGAAGACAATGAGTTAGCAGCCACAATGGAAGACAAGGAATTCTTGAGAACCATGAGTAAAGAGTTCTATCAAGATGATTCTAACAGCTGGGTGGCGCCGCTACCATTCTGCACTCCAAGGAAGAGAATTCCAAATAATAGACAACATGCAGATTCACGGTTCATCTCTTTAGAGCGCAACCTGAACCGGAAACCGGAGATGAAGAAACATGTTGTCGACTTTATGCAGAAGGTGTTTGAGAGAGATCATGCTGAACCTGCACCCCTCTTACACAAGGAGAAGAATGCTGGTACCTTCCGTGTTTTGGTGTCTACCATCCTCGTAAGCCTGACCAGATTAGAGTGGTCTTTGACTCAAGCGCTCGTCATGAAGGCGTTTCTCTCAATGACAATCTTCTCTCTGGACCCAATCTGAACAACAACCTCTTAGGAGTCCTACTCCGCTTTAGACAAGAGCCAATTGCCATTATGGCCGACATTCAACAAATGTTTCATTGTTTCATCGTCCGTGAAGATAACAGAAACTTTCTCAGGTTCCGATGGTATCGCAATAATGATGTCAACAACGAGGTCATAGACTATCGGATGAAAGTTCACGTGTTCGGCAATAGCCCTTCCCCTGCAGTTGCCATTTATGGACTGAGAAAACTGCCCAAGAAGGAGAACAGGAGTTCGGGACGGATGCACGTCAGTTTGTAGAAAGGAACTTCTACGTGGATGACGGTCTTAAGTCCCTACCTACGGAAGAAGAGGCCATTGACCTTCTCACCAGAACCCAGGACATGCTTGCCACTGCCAACCTCAGACTACACAAAATCATCTCCAACAGCAATAAGGTAATGGGAGCATTTCCTTCCGATGATCATGCTGTCAGTGCCAAGGAATTCCAACCAGAGTCTGACCTTTCCTTCACACAACGCAGCCTTGGATTGCTATGGGATGTTAAACAAGACACGTTCACATTTCAAACATCAGCCTGCGACAAGCCCTTCACAAAAGAGGAGTACTGTCCGCAGTGAACAGTATCTACGACCCTTGGGATTCATTGCACCCTTTACTATTCAGGGTAAGATATTACTCAGACAACTCACTACAGAGAACACTGACTGGGATACCCCGTTACCCAAGGAGAAACAACAAAGGTGGGAATCCTGGAAACAGTCCCTCCAGGCATTGAAACAGTTTAAGATACCACGCTGTTACACTCCTGTGTACTTGAAGAATGCCACCAGACTAGAGATCCATGTCTTTTCTGATGCATCCATGGAAGCCATAGCTGCAGTAGCTTATCTCCGAGCCGTACACTCCAACGGTGAAATAGGAGCAGGATTTGTCATGGGCAAAACCAAGCTAACACCAAAGCCTGCACATACCATCCCAAGGCTTGAACTCTGTGCAGCCATGTTAGCTGTTGAAATTGCTGAGCTTATAAAGCACGAAATAGACCTTGACATTAATTCCTTCGACTTTTACACAGATAGCAAAATCGTGCTAGGATACATACATAATCAAACAAGACAGTTCCATGTGTATGTCGGCAATCGAGTGGAACGCATCAGGAAATTCTCCACGCCAGACCAATGGCACTATGTACCCACCGACCTTAACTCTGCCGACTTAGGCAGTCGTGCAGTGCCTGCTGCTGCGTTTCTGGATACATCATGGATATCTCCACCAGTACTCTTGAATGAAGCATTCTTCTCAAGGCCTGTAGAGTCTACCTTTGAACTTATCACAAGGACTATTCCAATTAACGATGGCAAGGTACGGAAAGCAGAAGTCAAAGTAATAAAAGAAGGTTCTTCAGACCCATAAACGAGCTAGTACTGCTTCTGCCTAAACAGGAAAATGAACTCCGTACACCGGCTTGATACAAAGGGAGGTAAGAAGGACTGGTGCTGTTGCTGCCTTCCCCTCTGAAGATGACGCATGGAACTATATCTTTCCTACTGTTGTCTAATGTTTTTCTTGTCCATGCTCTTTTTTGTTGTTCTTTTTGTTGCAGGTGTTCCAGTAGGAAAACATCTATTATTCATGGACTTGAACAAAGTTAATTTTGATAAATGTTATTAGAAATCATAGATTTCGACGGGGAGTGTCATGTTACACATGCATGGTTTGCCTTTTCATTATGTGTGTCCCTTCTGTCTTCCCCTAGCCTTTGCTCTCTCTCTCTTGTCTCCTCCCTCTTCTTCATTCTGGCTTCATCCCTCATCTCAGCTACATGCTCCTGTTAGCTGCTCACAGCATGACTTTTTGACCTATCCATCTGTTCATCGGTGTATGATCTGCACAGTTTGAAATAAACTTCTTCAGGATCTACAAGGTGTCCTTTGGATCGAGTCAATGTCGGCCAATTCACCTAAGACTGCAGTTATTGCCATCTCACCAACTGTAAGATCAGAGATAACATTGTAGTGCTTAGACTGGAGAGGCAGAACATGCTTCATGGTTGAGATCTGGTGAGAGACTCCCCTCCTCAGACCCTTTCTTTATTTACATAGACCAAGGGATAACAAATAGGAAGTGGGCGGGCCCAACACCTGACCACTCCCTTCAGGTACAGTACAGTCATACAGGAAGTGATGACACACACACACAGAAAGAATACCACAACATGTCTCTTAGTCACCACTAGGGGGGAATCTTGTTCAGCATCGATCAGTGATTAATGCTCAACAAGGCTCACCAGGATTCTTATGTGGGCCTGTCACCAACTATGGATCCGATCGCTCCAGATCCCACAGCTGTGACGTAGTGGTCTGTGACGGAGTCTGCGCACTCACAGAGACCTCACGTGACCGGGGTATTACCTTCCGGCTAATACCCCCCACTACACTTCGGTAACTGCCACCACGTGGGTTCCCGGTCCACGAGCCGACTATCCGGGTCATTCACTATCACACAGATCAGTGGATGAACCGGATATCACTTACTGACCAACCGCAGTCAATCGCCCCCAGCTACAATTCCTAAATACAATTTAACTAACTATCTGGTAACGTCTCTTCAAAGGCAAGGTACGTCGTTCAGCAGCTTAGAATATGGAAGACTTCGCCATTTAGATTTTATAATCTTTAATAAGAGGTAAAAAACAGTGCGTACAAATCTAATGAAAAATGACTATAAATCTACAGAATAATAATAACAATATAAATAATCACGACAGTTCAAATAAAAGGGAAAAAGATGAAAGAATACTTAATTTCTCTGGAGGGTTTCAGATGGTCGTTCATATGCCCTTTTAAAATCCTTGCAAAAACCGTTCAGTATGTATCAGGGGAGACCCTCAAAGTTCTTCTGATACAGGGATATGCTGTCAATGTCCAATTAGGTGCCTGGTGATGTTCCAGGGGTCTCCCTCGTCTGTCCTCGTACACAGACTTTTATGAACTCTCACCTGGGCAGGAGACTTACTCCTGTCAGCCAATGGCAGCAGAGTGACTGCGAAGCCTAGGGATTGGCCTCCAAGTGTTTTATGACCCCATCAAAGTTCAGTTCATACAATGAGGATTATACTTAAGCCCGTATCCCCCTGATACATCAGCATATTTTTATAAAGAATACATATTTGCGATCCTTATTTATTTACACACAGAATGAGACCACACACGGTAATGCTGGGACCTGTAGTTCTTCTACCACCCATAGGTCAGCTACAGAATCACATCCTCTGGTCATATTTGATACCAAATTAACCACAATACTCTGTAGAGCCTGGATCTGGTGTCAGAAAGGGCATAAGTGGATTCATACCTGAAATATGAGAGTGGACTGGTTTTATGCCCAGAGCTAATTAAGGGCTATTAGTTCTCCTCAAACCAGACCTCAAAATTAATGACGTCACGCTCCAGCCAGGCTTGACAGGAGCCAATCTTTATCTTATAGGGCAGGATGAGCTGGGGCCTGGTATAGCCTTTATGACCTTTTATAGCCGGCCTCAAAGAGTAGTGGTAATAAAAGTGACCATCTATATCATACTGGCCGGTGGTGACCCAGGCTTCAGGAAGGTGAGAGTTCACTGTCTTTTACATATGCCAGAGACATACAAAATGGCTACCCAGAGGAATTATGTATTTATGCCGGCACAGGACTACTTATAGGAACAGCGTCACCATCTCCAGCGGTTGATCAGGCACACTGGAAATAACGAATGCACGTTCCTTTCCGTATATTGTTCTCTTAATAAATGCATACACGCCAAGCCAATAAATCCGCCTTTTGGGCGGAGGGCCCCAGCCGGCATCTATCCATTCGGCAAGAAAACACTGCTTACTGCGTCTCTATATCCGCAGCAAGATATCCACTTCCGGTGGTTTACACACTGAGAGACACGATGACAATATTAGAAAACACATCATAATAATTTCCACAACACCCCCAAACATATGAGTTTCAGAATGGCCTGCTGACGTTTACCCCGGGCTGTGCTGAAGTTGGTGGTGAAGGTGTGTGGCTGACTGGATGAGCTGGTGGAAGCAGAGGAGGAGGAAGCCGAGTAGGAGGAGGAGGCTACAGGAGGCAAAGAATGATGCACTGCGATCCTTGGCGGCGGAAGGACGTGCGCCAAGTAACTCTCCGCCTGCGGCCCAGCCGCCACTACATTTACCCAGTGTGCAGTTAGGGAGATATAGCGTCCCTGGCCGTGCTTACTGGTCCACGTATCTGTGGTTAGGTGGACCTTGCCACAAATGGCGTTGCGCAGTGCACACTTGATTTTATCGGATACTTGGTTATGCAGGGAAGGCACGGCTCTCTTGGAGAAGTAGTGGCGGCTGGGAACAACATACTGTGGGACAGCCATGGCCATCAGCTGTTTGAAGCTGTCTGTGTCCTCCAGCCTGAATGACAGCATTTCAAAGGCCAGTAGTTTAGAAATGCTGGCATTCAGGCCCAGGGCTCGAGGGTGGCTAGGTGGGAATTTACGCTTTCTCTCCAAGGTTTGTGAGATGGAGAGCTGAACGCTGCCGTGTGACATGGTGGAGATGCTTGGTGACGCAGGTGGTGTTGTCGGTGGCACATCCTCTGTTTGGTGGGCGGCAGGTGCCAACATTCCTCCCGAGGCGGAGGAAGAGGCCGAGGCAGCAGCAGAAGAGGGAGCAGGGGGAGCCTGAGTGAGTTCCTTGCTTTTAAGGTGTTTACTCCACTGTAGTTCATGCTTTGCATGTAGATGCCTGGTCATGCAGGTTGTGCTAAGGTTCAGAACGTTAATGCCTCGCTTCAGGCTCTGATGGCACAGCTTGCAAACCACTCGAGTCTTGTCGTCAGCACATTGTGTGAAGTACTGCCATGCCAGGGAACTCCTTGAAGCTGCCTTTGGGGTGTTCGGTCCCTGGTGGCGGTGGCCAGTAGCAGGCGAACTCTCTTGGCGGCGGCTGTTCTGCTTTTGCCCCCTGCTCCCTCTTTTGCTACGCTGTTGGCTCGGTCTCACCACTGCCTCTTCCTCTGAACTATGAAAGTCAGTGGCACGACCTTCATTCCATGTGGGGTCTAGGACCTCATCGTCCCCTGCATCGTCTTCCACACTGTCTTCCTCCCTGACCTCCTGTTCGGTCTGCACACTGCAGAAAGACGCAGCAGTTGGCACCTGTGTTTCGCTATCATCAGAGACGTATGGACTCCGATGAGGTGGTATTCCCATGTCCTCATCATCAGGAAACATCAGTGGTTGTGCATCAGTGCATTCTATGTCTTCCACCACTGGGGAAGGGCTAGGTGGATTCCCTTGGGAAACCCTGCCAGCAGAGTCTTCAAACAGCATAAGAGACTGCTGCATAACTTGAGGCTCTGACAGTTTCCCTGATATGCATGGGGGTGATGTGACAGACTGATGGGCTTGGTTTTCAGGCGCCACCTGTGCGCTTTCTGCAGACGACTGGGTGGGAGATAATGTTGTGAACATGCTGGATCCACTGTCTGTCACCCAATTGACTAGAGCCTGTACCTGCTTAGGCCTTACCATCCTTAGAACAGCATTGGGCCCCACCAAATATCGCTGTAAATTCTGGCGGGTACTGGAACCTGAGGTAGTTGGTTCACTAGGACGTGTGGCTGTGGCAGAATGGCCACGTCCTCTCCCAGCACCAGAGGGTACACTAACACCACCACGACCGCGTCCGCGTCCGCGTCCCTTACTAGATGTTTTCCTCATTGTTACAGTTCACCAAGCACCACAATAAGAAAAATATTTGGCCCAATGTATTGATTTCAAATTCAGGCCTTTTTTTACAGGCACCTAACACTATCTGCCTATTTATTTATGTAGCCTATTACACTAATACAGGCACAGCGGTAGCCACTGATTTAGGGGAATATCTCTTTTAGGGCTAGTATTTAGGCTCTGGATGAAAGGTATCCTTTTATGGACGGATTTACACTTGGAGATGCACAGTAGTGTGTGAAAAAATATGTAGGATTATGCCTTCAGCAATTGTATTTTAACACTTTGTGTAATATACCCTTTAACGGACAGAAATACAATGGAAGATGCACGGTAGCGTGTGAAGTTATTGAGGATGACCCTCTCAGCACTTGTATATACACTTTTGGCAATTGAATTTCACCCCAGAACAAAATATATGTTTTGGCGGACACTATTATACTTTGCCAGCCAGTGCTGGGACACCAGACTTTGGTTGAAGTTCAACAAAGCTTTTACTTGCATGAACTGGTATCCAGATAACAGACAGCTTTTGTAGTGGTACTTTGGTTTGTTCAACAGGCTTTGGCAAGGCATTGGCAGGTAAGGGTTCTGTGCTTTGCTTAGTACCTTGTGCTCTGTGGTAGTACACTAGCTTGGATGAGATGAACTTTGAGTTGGTACAGGTCTTGGAATGCAGGGGAGGCACAAGCGAAGGTAGATAAGGAGGTTGTCCTGGGTCGTAGGGCTGGTCTTTTCGAGGAGCCTCTGTTTGCCAGTTTACGGTTATCTCTTCTTGGTGTAGCCCCCAAGAAGGAGCCAGGTAAATTTATATTAATCCACCATTTATCTTTTCTGAAAGGGGATTCCGTCAATGATGCGATCCCTATGGAGGAGACGGCTGTTTCCTATAGCTCTTTTGATGCGGCTTTACGCCTAATTGTGAAAACAGGCTCTGGGGCCCTCTTAGCTAAGTCAGACAGAGAATCAGTCTTTCGGCTTCTGCCGGTTCACCCGGATTGCTTCCATTTGCTGGGTTGCCAATTGAATGGTTCCTTCTACTTTGACATGTGTCTTCCCATGGTTGCTCCATTTCTTGTAAGTAAGATGCTTAGTTGTTTTCTAGAGTGGGTAGTTAAAGTTGAGACTGGTAACACTTTGGTCGCACATTATCTGGACGATTTCCTTTTTATAGGTCCGAGTGGGTCTGAGGTCTGCGTGACCATGCTGGCGACTTTTCATTTTTTCACAGTGCGGTTCGGAGTTCCATTAGCTAAGGACAAGAATAAAGGTCCCATGTGTTGTCTTTCATTTCTAGGTATTCAAATTGACACAGAGAGGGGCTTGATCAGTTTGCCGCCAGATGAACCTGCGTGCTGATGTCAATAACTGTCTGGATGCACGAAAAATTATGATTAGGGAATTACAATCCCTCCTAGGTAAATAAAATAAATAAATAATTAGATACCTCAATAAATACATTAAAAACAATGCAGTTTTGGAGGGAGAGAGTAGTAGAGGGATGGAGAAGGGACCCTTCAGCTCCCTGAACCGACAGCAAGGGCCGAGAAGTCACTGCCGATCCAGGACTCGTTCATCTTGATAAATGTCAGTCTGTCCACAGAGTCAGTGGACAGACGGGTCCACTTGTCGTTGACCACCCCACCTCCTGCGCTAAATGTCAGCTCAGACAGCACGCTGAAGGGGGGGCAAGACAGAAACTCCAGCGCATACTTAACGAGCTCACGGCAGGTGTCCAGCCTGGCAACCCAGTACTCCATGGGGTCGTCGGTGCTGATGCTGTCGGAAGCACCAATGGACCCCATGTAGTCTGCCACCATGCGGGCCAGCCACTGGTGGTGACTGATGCTGCTGCTACTGGGCTGTGCAGACTGGAAGAACAACCGCATCTCATCCATAAGGTCACCTGCTCAGCTGGTGCTGCTGGGGCCAGCCACCTGCTGGGTGAGATGTGCGGGGAGAACTGGAGCATGAGGCTGAGGGTTTGCCTGCTCCAGCTGCTTTATCAGACATGCCCGCAGTTGATCCATCCAGGCCTCACTCTGGCTGGCTGGGATGAACTGCCCCAGTTTCCCCTTGCAGCGTGGGTCTAAAAGGGTGGCCAACTAATAATCATCCTTCTCCTTAATTTTCCTGATACGGGGGTCCCTCCTGAGGCATTGCAGCATGTGGGCAGCCATGGGGAAGAGGACAGCCTGCTGTGACTCTTCATGGCTGTCCGGGACCATGACCTCTTGGTCCTCCTGCTGCTGTTGCTGCTGCTCCCAGTGAGAGCTGCCCCACCCCCAGACTAATGGTGCCCCCAGCACCGGCTCTCACTCCTGACCAGGCCCAGACTCCTGAATGTCATCAAACTGCTCAACCAATTCCTCCTCCTCATCCTGGTCTTGGTGGAGCAGTGTTGCCTCTTCTTGCTCCACCAATGCACTCTCCTCAGCCTTCGAGCAGGCGATCTAGTGTCCTGTCCAGCAGGAAGAGTATGAGGAGCAGATCATTGAAGCTGACATGCTCCCTGATGACCATCTTGGTTGCCTGCTCAAATGGGGCCAACATGTGGCAGACCTGCTGTATCTGCACCCACTCCGCATTAGTGATATAGGGGAATGGGTGTGATGGCCCTGGAGTGCCTAGATCTAGCAGGTATTCCCTCACCGCCCATCGCTGATCCCACAACCTCTCCAGGATATGGAGGGTGGAGTTCCACCTCGTCGCGCTGTCCACAATCAGCCTGTGTGGGAGCAAGCTGTTGTCCTGCTGTAGTTTGGACAGGGACACGGTGGCGGTTGGGGAGCCTCGGAAGTGGCTGGCAATCCTCCGTACCCTTTGCTCAATGTCACTCAACCTTGTGCGGAGTAACTTCTGTACCACAAGGTTGAGGACATATGCCATGCAGAGTGTAAGACTGCCAGCATGGAGGGCGGCGAGGAGGTTGCTGCCTTTCTCACAAACAACCTTACCTGCCTCTAACTTGTGGGGTGTCAGCCAATTCTGGACCTGAGCCTGTAGTGCGGTCAGAACATCATGTCCAGTGTGTCTCTGGTCCCCTAAGCTCACAAGCTGGAGCACGGCCTGGCAGCAGATATGCCCCACACTTGTGTAGCTATGGGGACGCTTGCTGCGGGGCTCAGCAGCCGTGGAGACAGTGGCTTGTGGGAGAGCAGCAGTTCTCTCCTGGACACCCAGGGCGGCACCACAAACTCTGATGCCGCTGATCCCTCCCTGGCGCCTCGGAGGGACACCCAATGGGCTGTCAGACTGATGTATCTTCCCTGCCCATGTCTGCTGGTTAACAACGTGCTGGTGTAGGGCAGGGACTCTGGTCCTGGCAAAGAAATAGCGTCTGGGGACACGCCATCTGGGTTGGGCCTGCTCCAATATCTGCCAGAATGGATTGCTGTCCACAAGATTGAAGGGCAGTAGATGTTGGGCGATATTCCTTGCCCGGAGCCTATTCAGTAAATGCACATGTCGTTCCCCGGGGGCATAAGGGGCAGTGCATTCAAATGCGCCGGCAACCAACGGCTGACGCCGGACGGCAGTGGAGGACATAGAGGAGGGGGCAGTGGAGGCAGAGGTATGGCCCCTGCACACTGCTGGTGGCGCTGCTACGACCACCCTGCATTAGTTCCCAGTTCCCGCCAGTGGTTGACTCTCAGGTGTTGGGTAAGTGCAGTGGTACCCAACCAAGCTACAGACCTCCCTCTCCTCATCCTGGCATAGCTGACAGATGGCTATAGTTTAGTTGCATCTTCTGGTGCCAGGATGAAGTAAGCCCAAACAGGCTACTTACACACCAGCTTCCTGTCAGATGGGTTGGTGCTGACTTGCGCCTGTTTTGGCTCGGTGCACACAGGTGGAGCTGGCTGCTGCCCCCTCATGCTGCCATTACCAGTGAAGCCCCTGACGCTGGGCTACCTGGCAACCTCTTGTTCCGTTTGCCTTGGGTGTCTATCTTCCTCCTCATCAGTGCTGCTAATGCCTGACAAGGGAGGTGACACCCATTCTTTGTCAATCTCCTCTTCGGACCCTGTAATGACAGACCCAGGGCCAACCAGTGGTGGACTGAGGGGAACAGCAGATGTGGAGCCCCTGACCTGGCTCTGCTGTCCCATCGCTGCCGCCTGCAGGGGTTCGCTGGCTGAAACCACCCGCACCAGTTGGAAGGGATGTCACTGGGGTACTGACAGGCGCTTCCCCCTCCTTCTCCTCCATCCCTTCCAAAAGTTCCTAAACATGAGGAGGACTGAAATTTAATTCAGCCTACTGCATTACCTCCCCCAAGATATCCCTCCCTCTCACTGTCGCTTGTCAAACAGGAGCAGGGTAGATTATTGGGGGCTGGGGGTTAGTCCTGCAGGAGGCAGAGTGCTGCTGCTAGGAGCCAGGGCAGAGGTCTCCATGGCACTGGCTTGTGCCACGAGTGCCACTACTTTCTTGGCATGCCGAAAAAGTAGCAAATGAGAAGTATGCACATGACACCTTCTCCCGCCTCTCCGCAGGTAGAGGAACGGCCCAACTCTCAGACCAATGCTGCCTGAATGCCCATGTGAAGTACTCAAAAACAACAAAAAATAAGGGAATTTGGGGAAAACTTTATTTGGGATGGGGACTGACACAGACACTACACCAACTAACCAGTAAAAAACTAACACTAAAAACTAACACTAATAAACTTTTTTTGTTTTTTTTTGTTTTAACTAAGAAAAGACATAGGCACTGAAGCAGACACTAATCAAAACACCAACTAAACAGTAAAAAATTAACAGTAAAAACTAACACTAATAAACTTTTTTTCTTTTCTTTTTCTTTAACTAACAAAAGACGCAGACACTACACCAACTAAACAGTAAGAAACTAACAATAATAATAAAAACTTAAAAAACTAATGCAGACACTAAACTAAAACACTAAAATACAACTAAAGCCTACACTATGCTATACCTAACCTACACCCTGTACTTGAACCTATCATACTAAATAAATGGATATACCCAAAACTAGAACCTATCTGCTACACTAACCTACCCTATCTAACACTATCAGTTCAGTATATAGCAATCAAATATGTGATTTGCACAGCACAGTATTCAGCTCCTATCACAGCCAACACCACATGAATCTGCACAAAATGGCTGCTGGGAATGGATCTTATATAGTAAGAGGTGGGACCCTTTTCTATTGGATGCTAGGGATGTTGCTAACCTCTTTGCCTCCTTCTCATTGGCCCACAAGGTAAAAGAAGGGAGGGATCAGTGTCCTCTCGAAGTGACGATATTCGCATCGCAATAAATATTCAGGTTATGAATTTTCTCGCTGCACTCACTGTAAGTAATATTGGAGCATTTGGACCACAAGCTAGAAGCAGGGAGGGATGATCACATTTTTTTTACACAGTATACATCATTGTGATGTGTACTGTGTAAAAAAAAATGAATATTCGTCATTACAAATATATATTGCTATATTTGAAATATTTGCGAAATCGCAAAGTGCCAATATTCTCGATAAAAATTCACTTTTCGAATATTCACGCTCAACACTTCAGTGGATATGGACGGTATATCTCTGTGTATATGGACGGTATAGCTCTGTGTATATGGACAGTATAGCTCTGTGTATATGGATGGTATAGCTCTGTGTATATGGACGGTATAGCTCTGTGTATATGGACGGTATAGCACTGTGTATATGGACGGTATGGCTCTGTATATTTGGACGGTATAACTCTGTGTATATGGATGGTATAGCTCTATGTATATGGACGGTATAGCTCAGTGTAAATGGACGGTATAGCTCTGTGTATATGGACGGTCTAGCTCTGTGTATATGGTCAGTATAGCTCTGTGTATATGGACGGTATAGCTCTGTGTATATGGACGGTATAGCTCTGTGTATATGGACGGTATAGCTCTGTGTATATGGACGGTATAGCTCTGTGTATATGGACGGTATAGCTCTGTGTATATGGACGGTATAGCTCTGTGTATATGGACGGTATAGCTCTATGTATATGGACGGTATAATGTGTATATGGACGGTATTGCTCTGTGTATATGGACGGTATAGCTCTGTGTATATGGACGGTATAGCTCTGTGTATATGGATGTTATAGCTCTGTGTATATGGACGGTATAGTTCTGTGTATATGGACGGTATAGCTCTGTGTATATGGACGGTATAGCTCTGTGTATATGGATGGTATAGCTCTGTGTATATGGATGGTAGAGCACTGTGTATATGTACGGTATAGCTCTGTGTATATGGACGGTATAACTCTGTGTATATGGATGGTATAGCTCTGTGTATATGGATGGTAGAGCACTGTGTATATGTACGGTATAGCTCTGTGTATATGGACGGTATAGGTCTGTGTATATGGACGGTATAGCTCTGTGTATATGGACGGTATAGCTCTGTGTATATTGACGGTATAGCTCTCTGTATAAGGTCGGTATAGCTCTATGTATATGGATGGTATAGCTCTGTGTATATGGACGGTATGGCTCTGTGTATATGGACGGTATAGCTCTGTGTATATGGATGGTATAGTTCTGTGTATATGGACAGTATGGCTCTGTGTATATGGACGGTATAGCTCTGTGTATATGGATGGTATAGCTCTGTGTATATGGACAGTATGGCTCTGTGTATATGGATGGTATAGCTCGGTGTATATGGACGGTATAGCTCTGTGTATATGGTCGGTAAAGCAGCTGTGTATATGGACAGTATAGCTCTGTGTATATGGACGCTATAGCTCTGTGTGTATGGACGCTATAGCTCTGTGTGTATGGACGGTATAGCTCTGTGTATATGGACGGTATAGCTCTGTGTATATGGACGGTATAGCTCTGTGTATATGGACCATATACCTCAGTGTATTGACAGTATAGCTCTGTGTATATGGACGGTATAGCTCTGTGTATATGGACGGTATAGCTCTGTGTATATGGACGGTATAGCTGCTGTGTATATGGACGGTATAGCTCTGTGTATATGGACGGTATAGCTCTGTGTATATGGACGGTATAGCTCTGTGTATATGGACGGTATAGCTCTGTGTATATGGACGGTATAGCTCTGTGTATATGGACGGTATAGCTCTGTGTATATGGACGGTATAGCTCTGTGTATATGGACGGTATAGCTCTGTGTATATGGACGGTATAGCTCTGTGTATATGGACGGTATAGCTCTGTGTATATGGACGGTATAGCTCTGTGTATATGGACGGTATAGCTCTGTGTATATGGACGGTATAGCTCTGTGTATATGGACGGTATAGCTCTGTGTATATGGACGGTATAGCTCTGTGTATATGGACGGTATAGCTCTGTGTATATGGACGGTATAGCTCTGTGTATATGGACGGTATAGCTCTGTGTATATGGACGGTATAGCTCTGTGTATATGGACGGTATAGCTCTGTGTATATGGACGGTATAGCTCTGTGTATATGGACGGTATAGCTCTGTGTATATGGACGGTATAGCTCTGTGTATATGGACGGTATAGCTCTGTGTATATGGACGGTATAGCTCTGTGTATATGGACGGTATAGCTCTGTGTATATGGACGGTATAGCTCTGTGTATATGGACGGTATAGCTCTGTGTATATGGACGGTATAGCTCTGTGTATATGGACGGTATAGCTCTGTGTATATGGACGGTATAGCTCTGTGTATATGGACGGTATAGCTCTGTGTATATGGACGGTATAGCTCTGTGTATATGGACGGTATAGCTCTGTGTATATGGACGGTATAGCTCTGTGTATATGGACGGTATAGCTCTGTGTATATGGACGGTATAGCTCTGTGTATATGGACGGTATAGCTCTGTGTATATGGACGGTATAGCTCTGTGTATATGGACGGTATAGCTCTGTGTATATGGACGGTATAGCTCTGTGTATATGGACGGTATAGCTCTGTGTATATGGACGGTATAGCTCTGTGTATATGGACGGTATAGCTCTGTGTATATGGACGGTATAGCTCTGTGTATATGGACGGTATAGCTCTGTGTATATGGACGGTATAGCTCTGTGTATATGGACGGTATAGCTCTGTGTATATGGATGGTATAGCTCTGTGTATATGGACGGTATAGCTCTGTGTATATGGACGGTATAGCTCTGTGTATATGGACGGTATAGCTCTGTGTATATGGACGGTATAGCTCTGTGTATATGGACGGTATAGCTCTGTGTATATGGACGGTATAGCTCTGTGTATATGGACTGGTATAGCTCTGTGTATATGGACGGTATAGCTCTGTGTATATGGACGGTATAGCTCTGTGTATATGGACGGTATAGCTCTGTGTATATGGACGGTATAGCTCTGTGTATATGGACGGTATAGCTCTGTGTATATGGACGGTATAGCTCTGTGTATATGGACGGTATAGCTCTGTGTATATGGACGGTATAGCTCTGTGTATATGGACGGTATAGCTCTGTGTATATGGACGGTATAGCTCTGTGTATATGGACGGTATAGCTCTGTGTATATGGACGGTATAGCTCTGTGTATATGGACGGTATAGCTCTGTGTATATGGACGGTATAGCTCTGTGTATATGGACGGTATAGCTCTGTGTATATGGACGGTATAGCTCTGTGTATATGGACGGTATAGCTCTGTGTATATGGACGGTATAGCTCTGTGTATATGGACGGTATAGCTCTGTGTATATGGATGGTATAGCTCTGTGTATATGGACGGTATAGCTCTGTGTATATGGACGGTATAGCTCTGTGTATATGGACGGTATAGCTCTGTGTATATGGACGGTATAGCTCTGTGTATATGGACGGTATAGCTCTGTGTATATGGACGGTATAGCTCTGTGTATATGGACGGTATAGCTCTGTGTATATGGACGGTATAGCTCTGTGTATATGGACGGTATAGCTCTGTGTATATGGACGGTATAGCTCTGTGTATATGGACGGTATAGCTCTGTGTATATGGACAGTATAGCTCTGTGTATATGGACGGTATAGCTCTGTGTATATGGACGGTATAGCTCTGTGTATATGGACGGTATAGCTCTGTGTATATGGACGGTATAGCTCTGTGTATATGGACGGTATAGCTCTGTGTATATGGACGGTATAGCTCTGTGTATATGGACGGTATAGCTCTGTGTATATGGACGGTATAGCTCTGTGTATATGGACGGTATAGCTCTGTGTATATGGACGGTATAGCTCTGTGTATATGGACGGTATAGCTCTGTGTATATGGACGGTATAGCTCTGTGTATATGGACGGTATAGCTCTGTGTATATGGACGGTATAGCTCTGTGTATATGGACGGTATAGCTCTGTGTATATGGACGGTATAGCTCTGTGTATATGGACGGTATAGCTCTGTGTATATGGACGGTATAGCTCTGTGTATATGGACGGTATAGCTCTGTGTATATGGACGGTATAGCTCTGTGTATATGGACGGTATAGCTCTGTGTATATGGACGGTATAGCTCTGTGTATATGGACGGTATAGCTCTGTGTATATGGACGGTATAGCTCTGTGTATATGGACGGTATAGCTCTGTGTATATGGACGGTATAGCTCTGTGTATATGGACGGTATAGCTCTGTGTATATGGACGGTATAGCTCTGTGTATATGGACGGTATAGCTCTGTGTATATGGACGGTATAGCTCTGTGTATATGGACGGTATAGCTCTGTGTATATGGACGGTATAGCTCTGTGTATATGGACGGTATAGCTCTGTGTATATGGACGGTATAGCTCTGTGTATATGGACGGTATAGCTCTGTGTATATGGACGGTATAGCTCTGTGTATATGGACGGTATAGCTCTGTGTATATGGACGGTATAGCTCTGTGTATATGGACGGTATAGCTCTGTGTATATGGACGGTATAGCTCTGTGTATATGGACGGTATAGCTCTGTGTATATGGACGGTATAGCTCTGTGTATATGGACGGTATAGCTCTGTGTATATGGACGGTATAGCTCTGTGTATATGGACGGTATAGCTCTGTGTATATGGACGGTATAGCTCTGTGTATATGGACGGTATAGCTCTGTGTATATGGACGGTATAGCTCTGTGTATATGGACGGTATAGCTCTGTGTATATGGATGGTATAGCTCTGTGTATATGGACTGGTATAGCTCTGTGTATATGGACGGTATAGCTCTGTGTATATGGACGGTATAGCTCTGTGTATATGGACGGTATAGCTCTGTGTATATGGACGGTATAGCTCTGTGTATATGGACGGTATAGCTCTGTGTATATGGACGGTATAGCTCTGTGTATATGGACGGTATAGCTCTGTGTATATGGACGGTATAGCTCTGTGTATATGGACGGTATAGCTCTGTGTATATGGACGGTATAGCTCTGTGTATATGGACGGTATAGCTCTGTGTATATGGATGGTATAGCTCTGTGTATATGGACGGTATAGCTCTGTGTATATGGACGGTATAGCTCTGTGTATATGACGGTATAGCTCTGTGTATATGGACGGTATAGCTCTGTGTATATGGACGGTATAGCTCTGTGTATATGGACGGTATAGCTCTGTGTATATGGATGGTATAGCTCTGTGTATATGGACGGTATAGCTCTGTGTATATGGACGGTATAGCTCTGTGTATAGGGAAAAATCCGTACCTGGGATTTTACTTTCCTTGAGTCCGGAGGCAGCACACATGGGGTTAAGCTTGGCTTCACTCTCCTAGGACCGCCCACCTAGATAAAACAATTAGAATAATCAATTAGCTATCATATATAACTGAGCTCCTGCAAGCCCTCCTCGTGTTAAAAAAAATAGAATCAGACAAGTTCATGCAGAAAGAATAATAGTTTATTAGGGAGGGTATACTTGTGCTGCCTCCGGACTCAAGGAAAGTAAAATCCCAGGTACGGATTTTTCCCTTTCCCATTTCGTCCTCCGGCAGCACACATGGGGATTTTCATAGATCACAAGAGGGTGGGTCTGCTAATCTAATACTGCCGATAATACCCCGCGTCGAAGGCTGAGCCCTTGGTATTGATGTCTAAACGATAGTGTTTCAAGAAGGTTGAAGACGATGACCATGAGGCTGCATTACATATCTCCTGGATGGAGACTTGCGCCCTTTCCGCCCAAGAAGCTGCTGTTGCTCTGGTTGAGTGCGCTCTCAGAGGGAATGGTGTAGGTGCTCCCTCTAAATTGTATGCTTCCAGTATAGTATTCTTCAACCACCTTGCCAGCGTATCCTTAGATGGTTGAAGACCTTTCCTTGGACCGGTGAAGAGGACAAATAGATTTTCAACTTTTCTAAACTCTTCCGTCCTTCTGAGATAGA
This sequence comes from Bufotes viridis, assembly GCA_033119425.1. Lineage (NCBI taxonomy): Eukaryota > Metazoa > Chordata > Amphibia > Anura > Bufonidae > Bufotes > Bufotes viridis. The sequence continues at coordinate 607,716,139 of CM065589.1, forward strand.
TCTCTAAGGCACACTTCAAATCCAAAGTATGGAGGAGGTTTTCTTGATCATTTTCCGGTTCCGGATAAAATACTGGGAGAAAAGCCTCTTTATTTACATTGGTAGATGATGAGATTTTTGGAACAAAAGTGGGAATAGTGCGAAGGAGGACACCATCTGGCAGGAATCTCAAATATGGGTATTTTGACGATAAAGAGACTTGAAGTCTGCATGTTCCAGAGGTTCAAAGGGTGCCGATGTTAGTCTTCTGAGCACAAGAGAAAGATCCCACACCGGTGTCGGGTCTTTAACTACAGGCCTCAACCTCTTTACTCCTTTAAAGAATCTTAGGATAAGCGGATGATTCAAGAACTTATTTCCTGTCATGGCATTCAACGCAGTCATTTGAGACTTCAGAGTATTGAGTTTGAGACCCAGCTGGAGACCTTACTGCAGAAACTGGAGAATTTCTGATATATTTACGCTTGTTTGATCCGTCCTCTTGGTCCAGGCAGAGAATTTATTCCATACTTTAGCATACTTTTTCATGGTAGAATCTTTACGTGAGCAGAATAGGGTGGTCACGACAGCTTCTGATAAACCTTCCTCCTTCAGTCTATTCCTTTCAACCTCCACGCTGTAAGGTGTAATTTGGTTAGGTTCTGCATGGCACCTTCTCCTGCCTCTCCGCAGGTAGAGGAACGAGCCCAACTCTCAGACAAATGCTGCCTGAACGCCCCAGTATGAAGTACTCAAAAAACAACAAATAAAGGGAATTTAGGAGAAAACTTTATTTGGGATGGGGACTGACACAGACACTGCACCAACTAAACATTAAAAACTAACACTAAAAACTAACACTAATAAACTTTTGTTTTTGTTTTAACTAAGAAAGACATAGGCACTGAAGCAGACACTGATCAAAAACACCAACTAAACAGTAAAAATTAACAGTAAAAACTAACACTAATAAACATTTTCTTCTTTCTTTTTCTTTAACTAACAAAAAGAGGCGTGAGACACTACACCAGCTAAACAGTAAGAAACTAACAATAATAATAAAAACTTAAAAACTATTGCAGACACTAAACTAAAACACTAAAATACCAACTAAAGCCCACACTATGCTATACCTAACCTACACCCTGTGCTTGAACCTATCATACTAAATAAATGGATATACCCAAAACTAGAACCTATCTGCTACACTAACCTACCTATCTAACACTATCAGTTCAGTATATAGCAATCAAATATGTGATTTGCACACTATTATTCAGCTCTATCACAGCCAACACCATGAATCTGCACAAAATGGCTGCTGGGAATGGATCTTAACATATAGTAAGGGAATTGAGCGACTTTTCTGTGGATGCTAGGGATGTTCTGCTAACCTCTTTGCCTCCTTCTCACATTGGCCCACAAGGTAAAGAGAAGGAGGGGATCAGTGTCCTCTCAGTGACGATATTCGCATCATGCAATAAATATTCACGTTATGAATTTTCTACGCTGCACTCACTGTAAGTAGTATTGGAGCATTTGGACCTGAAAGCTAGAAGCAGGAGGAGGGAGTGATCATTATTTTTTACACAGTATACATCATTGTGATGTGTACTGTGTAAAAAAATATGACTATTCGTCCATTACAAATATATATTGCTATATTTGGAAATATTCTGAAATACTTAAAATGCCAATCTTCCCGATAAAAATTAACTTTTTAGAATATTCACGCTCCAACACTTCTGTGTATTATGGGCGGTATATCTCTGTGTATATGGGCGGTATAGACTCTGTGTATATGGACAGTATAGCTCTGTGTATATGGACGGTATAGCTCTGTGTATATGGACGGGTATAGCTCTGTGTATATGGACGGTATAGCTCTGTGTATATGGGCGGTATAGCTCTGTGTATATGGGCGAGTATAGCTCTGTGTATATGGATGGTATAGCTCTGTGTATATGGATGGTATAGCTCTGTGTATATGGGCGGTATAGCTCTGTGTATATGGAGCGAGTAATAGCTCTGTGTATATAGACAGTATAGCTCTGTGTATATGGACGGTATAGCTCTGTGTATATGGGCGGTATAGCTCTGTGTATATGGACGGTATAGCTCTGTGTATATAGGACGGTATAGCTCTGTGTATATGGACGGTATAGCTCTGTGTATATAGACGGTATAACTCTGTGTATATGGGCGGTATAGCTCTGTGTATATGGACGGTATAGCTCTGTGTATATGGGCGGTATAGCTCTGTGTATATGGACGGTATAGCTCTGTGTATATGGACGGTATAGCTCTGTGTATATGGACGGTATAGCTCTGTGTATATGGACGGTATAGCTCTGTGTATATGGACGGTATAGCTCTGTGTATATGGGCGGTATAGCTCTGTGTATATGGACGGTATAGCTCTGTGTATATGGGCGGTATAGCTCTGTGTATATGGACGGTATAGCTCTGTGTATATGGACGGTATAGCTCTGTGTATATGGACGGTATAGCTCTGTGTATATGGACGGTATAGCTCTGTGTATATGGACAGTATAGCTCTGTGTATATGGACGGTATAGCTCTGTGTATATGGACGGTATAGCTCTGTGTATATGGACGGTATAGCTCTGTGTATATGGACGGTATAGCTCTGTGTATATGGACGGTATAGCTCTGTGTATATGGACGGTATAGCTCTGTGTATATGGACGGTATAGCTCTGTGTATATGGACGGTATAGCTCTGTGTATATGGACGGTATAGCTCTGTGTATATGGACGGTATAGCTCTGTGTATATGGACGGTATAGCTCTGTGTATATGGACGGTATAGCTCTGTGTATATGGACGGTATAGCTCTGTGTATATGGACAGTATAGCTCTGTGTATATGGACGGTATAGCTCTGTGTATATGGACGGTATAGCTCTGTGTATATGGACGGTATAGCTCTGTGTATATGGACGGTATAGCTCTGTGTATATGGACAGTATAGCTCTGTGTATATGGACAGTATAGCTCTGTGTATATGGACGGTATAGCTCTGTGTATATGGACGGTATAGCTCTGTGTATATGGGCGGTATAGCTCTGTGTATATGGGCGGTATAGCTCTGTGTATATGGACGGTATAGCTCTGTGTATATGGACGGTATAGCTCTGTGTATATGGACGGTATAGCTCTGTGTATATGGGCGGTATAGCTCTGTGTATATGGACGGTATAGCTCTGTGTATATGGACGGTATAGCTCTGTGTATATGGACGGTATAGCTCTGTGTATATGGACGGTATAGCTCTGTGTATATGGACGGTATAGCTCTGTGTATATGGGCGGTATAGCTCTGTGTATATGGGCGGTATAGCTCTGTGTATATGGACGGTATAGCTCTGTGTATATGGACGGTATAGCTCTGTGTATATGGACGGTATAGCTCTGTGTATATGGACAGTATAGCTCTGTGTATATGGACGGTATAGCTCTGTGTATATGGACGGTATAGCTCTGTGTATATGGACGGTATAGCTCTGTGTATATGGACGGTATAGCTCTGTGTATATGGACGGTATAGCTCTGTGTATATGGACAGTATAGCTCTGTGTATATGGACGGTATAGCTCTGTGTATATGGACGGTATAGCTCTGTGTATATGGACGGTATAGCTCTGTGTATATGGACGGTATAGCTCTGTGTATATGGACGGTATAGCTCTGTGTATATGGACGGTATAGCTCTGTGTATATGGACGGTATAGCTCTGTGTATATGGACGGTATAGCTCTGTGTATATGGACGGTATAGCTCTGTGTATATGGACAGTATAGCTCTGTGTATATGGACGGTATAGCTCTGTGTATATGGACGGTATAGCTCTGTGTATATGGACGGTATAGCTCTGTGTATATGGACGGTATAGCTCTGTGTATATGGACGGTATAGCTCTGTGTATATGGACGGTATAGCTCTGTGTATATGGACGGTATAGCTCTGTGTATATGGACGGTATAGCTCTGTGTATATGGACGGTATAGCTCTGTGTATATGGACGGTATAGCTCTGTGTATATGGACGGTATAGCTCTGTGTATATGGACGGTATAGCTCTGTGTATATGGACGGTATAGCTCTGTGTATATGGACGGTATAGCTCTGTGTATATGGACGGTATAGCTCTGTGTATATGGACAGTATAGCTCTGTGTATATGGACGGTATAGCTCTGTGTATATGGACGGTATAGCTCTGTGTATATGGACGGTATAGCTCTGTGTATATGGACGGTATAGCTCTGTGTATATGGACGGTATAGCTCTGTGTATATGGACGGTATAGCTCTGTGTATATGGACGGTATAGCTCTGTGTATATGGACGGTATAGCTCTGTGTATATGGACGGTATAGCTCTGTGTATATGGATGGTATAGCTCTGTGTATATGGACGGTATAGCTCTGTGTATATGGACGGTATAGCTCTGTGTATATGGACGGTATAGCTCTGTGTATATGGACGGTATAGCTCTGTGTATATGGACGGTATAGCTCTGTGTATATGGACGGTATAGCTCTGTGTATATGGACGGTATAGCTCTGTGTATATGGACGGTATAGCTCTGTGTATATGGACGGTATAGCTCTGTGTATATGGACGGTATAGCTCTGTGTATATGGATGGTATAGCTCTGTGTATATGGACGGTATAGCTCTGTGTATATGGACGGTATAGCTCTGTGTATATGGACGGTATAGCTCTGTGTATATGGACGGTATAGCTCTGTGTATATGGACGGTATAGCTCTGTGTATATGGACGGTATAGCTCTGTGTATATGGACGGTATAGCTCTGTGTATATGGACGGTATAGCTCTGTGTATATGGACGGTATAGCTCTGTGTATATGGACGGTATAGCTCTGTGTATATGGACGGTATAGCTCTGTGTATATGGACGGTATAGCTCTGTGTATATGGACGGTATAGCTCTGTGTATATGGACGGTATAGCTCTGTGTATATGGACGGTATAGCTCTGTGTATATGGACGGTATAGCTCTGTGTATATGGACGGTATAGCTCTGTGTATATGGACGGTATAGCTCTGTGTATATGGACGGTATAGCTCTGTGTATATGGACGGTATAGCTCTGTGTATATGGACAGTATAGCTCTGTGTATATGGACGGTATAGCTCTGTGTATATGGACGGTATAGCTCTGTGTATATGGACGGTATAGCTCTGTGTATATGGACGGTATAGCTCTGTGTATATGGACGGTATAGCTCTGTGTATATGGACGGTATAGCTCTGTGTATATGGACGGTATAGCTCTGTGTATATGGACGGTATAGCTCTGTGTATATGGACGGTATAGCTCTGTGTATATGGACAGTATAGCTCTGTGTATATGGATGGTATAGCTCTGTGTATATGGACGGTATAGCTCTGTGTATATGGACGGTATAGCTCTGTGTATATGGACGGTATAGCTCTGTGTATATGGACGGTATAGCTCTGTGTATATGGACGGTATAGCTCTGTGTATATGGACAGTATAGCTCTGTGTATATGGACGGTATAGCTCTGTGTATATGGACGGTATAGCTCTGTGTATATGGACGGTATAGCTCTGTGTATATGGACGGTATAGCTCTGTGTATATGGACGGTATAGCTCTGTGTATATGGACGGTATAGCTCTGTGTATATGGACGGTATAGCTCTGTGTATATGGACGGTATAGCTCTGTGTATATGGACGGTATAGCTCTGTGTATATGGACGGTATAGCTCTGTGTATATGGACGGTATAGCTCTGTGTATATGGACGGTATAGCTCTGTGTATATGGACGGTATAGCTCTGTGTATATGGACGGTATAGCTCTGTGTATATGGACGGTATAGCTCTGTGTATATGGACAGTATAGCTCTGTGTATATGGACGGTATAGCTCTGTGTATATGGACGGTATAGCTCTGTGTATATGGACGGTATAGCTCTGTGTATATGGACGGTATAGCTCTGTGTATATGGACGGTATAGCTCTGTGTATATGGACGGTATAGCTCTGTGTATATGGACGGTATAGCTCTGTGTATATGGACGGTATAGCTCTGTGTATATGGACGGTATAGCTCTGTGTATATGGACGGTATAGCTCTGTGTATATGGACGGTATAGCTCTGTGTATATGGACGGTATAGCTCTGTGTATATGGACGGTATAGCTCTGTGTATATGGACGGTATAGCTCTGTGTATATGGACGGTATAGCTCTGTGTATATGGACGGTATAGCTCTGTGTATATGGACGGTATAGCTCTGTGTATATGGACGGTATAGCTCTGTGTATATGGACGGTATAGCTCTGTGTATATGGACGGTATAGCTCTGTGTATATGGACGGTATAGCTCTGTGTATATGGACGGTATAGCTCTGTGTATATGGACGGTATAGCTCTGTGTATATGGACGGTATAGCTCTGTGTATATGGACGGTATAGCTCTGTGTATATGGACGGTATAGCTCTGTGTATATGGACGGTATAGCTCTGTGTATATGGGCGGTATAGCTCTGTGTATATGGACGGTATAGCTCTGTGTATATGGACAGTATAGCTCTGTGTATATGGACGGTATAGCTCTGTGTATATGGACGGTATAGCTCTGTGTATATGGACGGTATAGCTCTGTGTATATGGACGGTATAGCTCTGTGTATATGGATGGCATAGCCTGTGTATATGGACGGCATAGCTCTGTGTATATGGGCGGTATAGCTCTGTGTATATGGCGGTATAGCTCTGTGTATATGGACGGTATAGCTCTGTGCATATGGGCAGGCATAGCTCTGTGTATATGGACGGTATAGCTCTGTGTATATGGATGGTATAGCTCTGTGTATATGGGCGGCAGTAGCTCTGTGTATATGGACGGTATAGCCTCTGTGTATAGGAAAATCCGTGCCCGGGATTTTACTTTCCTGGAGTCCTGGTAGGCAGCACACATGGGGTTAAGCTTGGCTTCACTCTCCTAGGACCGCCCACCTAGATAAAACAATTAGAATAATCAATTAGCTATCATATATAACTGAGCTCCTGCAAGCCCTCCTCGTGTTAAAAAAATAGAATCAGACAAGTTCATGCAGAAAGAATAATAGTTTATTAGGAGGGTATGCTGTGCGCCTCGGGACTCAAGGAAAGTAAAATCCCAGGT
>CM065589.1:607723328-607759440 GCA_033119425.1 Bufotes viridis
AAAATTACGTAGTGGACGCAGAGTCGGGTTTTAATCCATAAAGGGCATAAATCAACTAACATTCCTAAATTGTTTGGAATAACGTGCTTTAAAACATCCAGTGTGTGTATACGATCAGGTATGATGTTGTATCGATCAGGTAGTGTAAGGGTTACGCCCGCTTCACTGACATTGACAGACCAAACTCCCCTTTTAATGCACCGCAAACAGTTCATTTGCACAACCGCAAACTCCCCATTGGCACAAGGTTGGATACCAAGCTAGCCACGTCCCGGTGATGTCATTGAAGGTTTCTTCCTCCACCCAGCCACGTACAACACCAAGGGTCCCCAAAAGATGAATTGAATTGATTTTTCGAACGGTGAGATGGTTAAAAAACGCTGGCTCCCTCCACTCTGTTTTAAACCACGTTGACTGCGCTCTGCGCCGTGCAATTTACTGTCACACCCGATATGAGTGGTATTTTCTGTAGTACTATTCTCATCAGTTTAACTCCTCTAACGTCCCCAATCTGGGGGCCATTTATTGAATAGATTTTTCGAACGGGAGATGGTTAAAAACGCTGGCTCCCTCCACTCTGTTTTAAACCACGGTGACTGCGTCTGCGCCGTGCAATTTACTGTCACACCCGATATGAGTGGTATTTTCTGTAGTACTATTCTCATCAGTTTAATCCTCTAACGTCCCCAATCTGGGGGCCATTTATTGAATAGATTTTTCGAACGGGGAGATGGTTAAAAACGCTGGCTCCCTCCACTCTGTTTTAAACCACGGTCACTGCGCCTGCGCCGTGCAATCTACTGTCACACCCGATATGAGTGGTATTTTCTGTAGTACTATTCTCATCAGTTTAATCCTCTAACGTCCCCAATCTGGGGGCCATTTATTGAATAGATTTTTCGAACGGGAGATGGTTAAAAACGCTGGCTCCCTCCACTGATATGAGTGGTATTTTCTGTAGTATTATTCTCATCAGTTTAATCCCTGTTACGTCCCATATCAGGGATTGCCTTTGTGAAAAAAATTTAGGCCGGGTACCTTCGACTGCCTTCACAGTGACAGACCAAACTCTCATACACTAAACTGAATTGATTTCAGGAACCGGGAGATGGAAAAAGCAGCTTGGTCGGTCCTCTTACTCCCAAATTGGGGCACTGCGCGTGCACAGAGCAATGTGCTGTGACACCCTATATGAGTGGTGTCTTAACTAGTACTATTCCTATCAGTTTAATCCCTGTTACGGACCCTATCCGGTCGAATTGATTAACCATTGTCGAATCCCCCATTGACATCCCCCTTATAAGCTGTGTAAAGCATATTTTTAGTTTGGTTTTGAACTGCTGCATCCTTTCCGACTTTCGGTAATTTGGTAACATTTCTGCCACTTTCTGCTTATACCGGGGTCAAGTAGCGTGGCCACCCGATCGCTTTTGGTCTGACCATAATGAAGCAACGGCCTTATCATCTGGGTGTGGCAACATTGCCAACACACTTATAGAGGTGATGATGATTGCTTCATTGTGATACGCAAGCCCCTTCACCACAACAAGGTAACGATCACGAAGGGGAATTGACACTTGTATGTGCCTTTTTTTTTGGTTTGTTTTTGCAGCCACAGTGCTGCACCATAGGACAGAAAAATTAGGCATGTACACATGCCTGAAAAATAATGGCACTGTTGCAGCCGCTATTGTAGCAGCGGCCGGAAAAATTTATGTTTTCCAGGCAGAAAAGTGACTAAAACATTGCGGCTTGAACCCTAGTTGGTGGTGGAGAATTCACGAAAGTCATCCGGTATGCAGACATTAAATACAGCAGCGTGGGGACCATTTTGAGGCCATGGCATGTAATCAGGCCTTTTGTTAGTCAAACGTATCCCCACTGTCAGTCCCTTCGGGATCCATGCCTCATTCATCTTTATGAAGGTGAGGTAATCAACACTTTTTTGACCGAGGCGACTTCTCTTGTCAGTGACAATGCCTCCTGCTGCACTGAAGGTCCTTTCTGACAGGACACTTGAAGCAGGGCAGGCCAGAAGTTCTATGGCAAACTGGGATAGCTCAGGCCACAGGTCAAGCCTGCACACCCAGTAGTGAAGGGGTTCATTGCTCCTCAGAGTGTCGATATCTGCTGTTAAGGCGAGGTAGTCTGCTACCTGTCGGTCGAGTCGTTCTCTAAGGCTGGATCCCGAAGGGCTGTGGCGATGAGTAGGACTGAAAAAGCTCCGCATGTCCTCCATCAACAACACATCTGTAAATCGTCCAGTCCTTGCCGCCGTGGTAGGAGGAGGATTACACTCACCTCTTCCCCTGTTAGATTCCCGTTGTGCTGTGACATCCCCTTATAAGCTGTGTAAAGCATATTTTTTAGTTTGGTTTTGAACTGCTGCATCCTTTCCGACTTTCGGTAATTTGGTAACATTTCTGCCACTTTCTGCTTATACCGGGGGTCTAGTAGCGTGGCCACCCAGTACAGATCGTTCTCCTTTATCCTTTTTATACGTGGGTCCCTCAACAGACATGACAGCATGAAAGACCCCATTTGAACAAGGTTGGATGCAGAGCTACTCATTTCCCGTTCCTCGTCCACACTGATGTCATTGACGGTCTGTTCTTCCCCCCAGCCACGTACAACACCATGGGTCCCAGATAGGTGACAACAACGAGCATCCTGGGGTGCCTGCTGTGGTTGGTCTTCCTCCTCCTCAAAGCTGCCACATTCCTCCTCTGACTCCTCTTCCTCATACTCCTCTTCCAGCGTTGCTGCAGGTCCGGCAAGCGATGATGACAAGGCTGTTTCTGGTGGTGATGGTGACCACAACTCTTCCTCTTCACGCTCATCTACAGCCTGATCCAGAACTCTTCGCAGGGCACGCTCCAGGAAGAAAACAAATGGGATGAGGTCGCTGATGGTGCCTTCGGTGCGACTGACTAGGTTTGTCACCTCCTAAAAAGGACGCATAAGCCTACAGGCATTGCGCATGAGTGTCCAGTAACGTGGAAAAAAGATTCCCAGCTCCGCAGAGGCTGTCCTAGCACCCCGGTCATACAAATACTCGTTGACGGCTTTTTCTTGTTGGAGCAGGCGGTCGAACATTAGGAGTGTTGAATTCCAACGTGTCGGGCTGTCGCATATCAAGCGCCTCACTGGCATGTTGTTTCGCCGCTGAATATCGGAAAAGTGCGCCATGGCCGTGTAGGAACGCCTGAAATGGCCACACACCTTCCTGGCCTGCTTGAGGACGTCCTGTAAGCCTGGGTACTTAGACACAAAACGTTGTACGATGAGATTCAACACATGTGCCATGCACGGCACATGTGACAACTTGCCCAAATTTAATGCCGCCAACAGATTGCTTCCATTGTCACACACCACTTTGCCGATCTCCAGTTGGTGCGGGGTCAGCCACTGATCCACCTGTGCGTTCAGGGCGGACAGGAGTGCTGGTCCTGTGTGGCTCTCTGCTTTCAGGCAAGTCAACCCCAAGATAGCGTGACACTGTCGTATCCGGGATGTGGAATAGCCCCTGGGGAGCTGGGGGGAATCAGTTGATGTGCAGCCAGACGCCGCAGCAGAAGAGGACTCAGCCGAGGAGGATATTGAAGAGGATGGAGTAGGAGTAGAGGAGGTGGCAGTAGGTCTGCCTGCAAGTCGTGGTGGTGTCACCAACTTTGCTGCGGAGCCACGCATTCCATGCTTGTCAGCTGTCAGCAGGTTGACCCAATGCGCAGTATACGTGATATACCTGCCCTGACCGTGCTTTGCAGACCAGGTATCAGTGGTCAGATGGACCCTTGCCCCAACACTGTATGCCAGACATGCCATGACTTCCTTTTCAATGACATGGTAGAGGTTTGGGATTGCCTTTTTTGAAAAAAAATTTCGTCCAGGTACCTTCCACTGTGGTGTCCCAATAGCGACAAATTTTTTGAAGGCCTCAGACTCTACCAGCTGGTATGGTAAAAGCTGGCGGGCTAAGAGTTCCGTCAAGCCAGCTGTCAGTCGCCGGGCAAGGGGGTGACTTTGTGACATTGGCTTCTTATGCTCAAACATGTCCTTGACAGACACCTGACTGTGGGCAGATGAGCGGGAACTGCTGAAGGTGAGAGATGGAGTGGCGGGTGGTTGAGAGGGGGCAGGGAGGACAGCAGTGGTTGACGTGGCTGAAGATGCTGGACCAGGAGGAGCATGGTGGCTTTGAGTTTGTGTGCTGCTTGTACTCATGTGTTGATCCCATAGGCGTTTGTGATGTGAGATCATGTGCCTTCGCAAAGCAGTTGTACCAAGGTGGGTGTTGGACTTCCCACGACTCAGTTTCTTTTGGCACAGGTTGCAAATGGCATTGCTTTTATCAGAGGCAGACACACAAAAAATGCCACACTGCTGAGCCTTGCAATGACGGCATTCTAGTGGTGGCAACAGCATGCGTTGACTGGCGTGCTGTCTGGCTGACCCCAGGTGCCGATACATGCTGTCTGACTGTGCCACTAACTCCTTGCGACGACCTCCCCCTGCTTCCAACTCGTCTCCTCATTCTCTCTGTCTCCCCTTCAGAACTTTCCCCCTCTTCTTCTCTTCGAGCAGGCACCCACGTGGCATCCGTGGACACATCGTCATCATCAACCGCTTCACTTGTATCTGACACCTCAGCAAAGGAAGCAGAAGCGGGTACAACATCATCATCATCATCATCACACTGTACGTCCATGTGTGTAATCCTGCCTGACTGAGACATATCCCGTAATCTACATCATCTGGCAATAATGGTTGCGCATCACTAATTGCATCCAACTGATGTGTAAATAACTCCTCTGACGGATCAAGTGAAGCGGCTGTGGTGGCTGTGGTGGTAGTGGTGGTGGTGGCGACGGGCGCGTGCGTGGTAACTTGAGAGCAGGTGACCGAAGCTGAGCTGGAGGAGGATGGTGCGTCAAGGTTCTTAGCGGAAGCTGTTGAAGATTGGGTGTCCTGTCTAAGCCAGTCAACTACGCCCTCTGAATTTTTCGGGTTCAGGGTACGTTGTCTCTGAAAACTGGGCATTATTCCAGGGACAGTGGAAATCACAGCACCACGACCACGACGGCCCCTGCGGGGTGGCCTGCCTCTGCCTGTCATTTTTTTAGATAAGTGGTACTACGCTGTGCTAGGTACTGTGCCACCCGGTATGAGTGGTTGGCACTGGCAGTGGGCACACTACAGTCTGTGGAAGTGGGCCTGACACACACTGGCAGCAGGCAAGCAACTGAATTTAGACTACTGTCTAAAAATTAAATGCCTTATTTATCGGCAAGCTACTGTGCCACCCGGTATCAGTGGTTGGCACTGGCAGTGGGCACACTACAGTCAGTGGAAGCGGGCCTGACACACACTGGCAGCAGGCAAGCAACTGAATTTAGACTACTGTCTAAAAATTAAATGCCTTATTTATCGGCAAGCTACTGTGCCATCCGGTATCAGTGGTTGGCACTGGCAGTGGGCACACTACAGTCAGTTGAAGTCGGCCTGACACACACTAGCAGCAGGCAAGCAGCTGAAATTACACTAAAGTGTAAAAATTAAATGCCTTTTTATGCAAAGTCCTGTGCCAGCCGGTATGAGTGGTGGGCACTGGCAGTGGGCACACTACAGTCAGTGGAAGTCAGCCTGACACACACTAGCAGCAGGCAAGCAGCTGAAATTACACTAAAGTGTAAAAATTAAATGCCTTTTTATGCAAAGTCCTGTGCCAGCCGGTATGAGTGGTGGGCACTGGCAGTGGGCACACTACAGTCAGTGGAAGTCGGCCTGACACACACTGGCAGGCAACTAACCTTAGATTAAAGTGTAAAAATTAAGTGCCTTTTTTTAAGCAAAGTCCTGTGCCACACGGGATGACAGGGGTGGGCACTGGCAGTGGGCACACTACAGTCAGTTGAAGTCGGCCTGACACACACTAGCAGCAGGTGAGCAGCTGAAATTACACTAAAGTGTAAAAATTAAATGCCTTTTTTATGCAAAGTCCTGTGCCAGCCGGTATGAGTGGTGGGCACTGGCAGTGGGCACACTACAGTCAGTGGAAGTCAGCCTGACACACACTGGCAGGCAACTAACCTTAGATTAAAGTGTAAAAATTAAATGCCTTTTTTTTATGCAAAGTCCTGTACCACACAGGATGACAGGGGTGGGCACTGGCAGTGGGCACACTACAGTCTGTGGGCCTGCAGCTCCTCACACACAGGCAGGCCAGGCAACTGCAATATGTATATAAAGGAAAAAAAAAAGCAGACTAATGTTGCAGCCCTAAAAAGGGCTTTTTGTGGTGCTGTCAGGACGCTGTCCTTACAGCAGAGATCAGATGAGTCTTTCAGGACTGGAGTGGACACTGAATTCACTAGCCTAGCTATCGATTTCCCTATTAAATCAGCAGCAGCTACACTCTCCCTCCTCTCACTAAGACTGCAGCTTCCGAATGAATCTAAAATGGATGTTGTCCAGGAGGTGGGAGGGTCTGGGAGGGAGGGTATGCTGCTGATTGGCTGGAATGTGTCTGCTGACTGTGAGGTACAGGGTCAAAGTTTGCTCAATGATGATGTATAGGGGGCGGACCGAACATCGCATATGTTCGCCTGCCGAGGCGAACGCGAACAAGCTATGTTCGCCGGGAACTGTTCGCCGGCGAATAGTTCAGGCCATCTCTATATATGGACGGTATAGCTCTGTGTACATGGACGTTATAGCTCTGTGTATATGGACGGTATAGCTCTGTGTATATGGACAGTATAGCTCTTTGTATATGGACGGTATAGCTCTGTGTATATGGAAGGTATAGCTGCTGTGTATATGGACAGTATAGCTCTGTGTATATGGACGGTATAGCTCTGTGTATATGGACGGTATAGCTCTGTGTATATGGACGGTATAGCTGCTGTGTATATGGATGGTATAGCTCTGTGTATATGGACGGTATAGCTCTGTGTATATGGACGGTATAGCTCTGTGTATATGGACGGTATAGCTCTGTGTACATGGATGGTATAGCTCTGTGTATATGGACGGTATAGCTCTGTGTATATGGACGGTATAGCTCTGTGTATATGGAAGGTATAGCTCTGTGTATATGGACGGTATAGCTCTGTGTATATGGATGGTATAGCTCTGTGTATATGGATGGTATAGCTGCTGTGTATATGGACAGTATAGCACTGTGTATATGGACGGTATAGCTCTGTGTATATGGACGGTATAGCTCTGTGTATATGGATGGTATAGCTCTGTGTATATGGACGGTATAGCTCTGTGTATATGGACGGTATAGCTCTGTGTATATGGACGGTATAGCTCTGTGTATATGGACGGTATAGCTCTGTGTATATGGACGGTATAGCTCTGTGTATATGGACGGTATAGCTCTGTGTATATGGACGGTATAGCTCTGTGTATATGGACGGTATATCTCTGTGTATATGACAGTATAGCTCTGTGTATATGGACGGTATAGCTCGGTGTATATGGACGGTATAGCTCTGTGTATATGGATGGTATAGCTCTGTGTATATGGATGGTATAGCTGCTGTGTATATGGACGGTATAGCTCTGTGTAATTGGATGGTATATCTCTGTGTATATGGATGGTATAGCTCTGTGTATATGGACGGTATAGCTCTGTGTATATGGACGGTATAGCTCTGTGTATATGGATGGTATAGCTCTGTGTATATGACGGTATAGCTCTGTGTATATGGACGGTATAGCTCTGTGTATATGACGGTATAGCTCTGTGTATATGGACGGTATAGCTCTGTGTATATGGACGGTATAGCTCTGTTTATATGGACGGTATAGCTCTGTGTATATGGACGGTATAGCTCTGTGTATATGGACGGTATAGCTCTGTTTATATGGACGGTATAGCTGCTGTGTATGTGGACGGTATAGCTCTGTGTATATGGACGGTATAGCTCTGTGTATATGGACGGTATAGCTCTGTGTATATGGACGGTATAGCTCTTTGTATATGGACGGTATAGCTCTGTGTATATGGATGGTATAGCTCTGTGTATATGGACGGTATAGCTCTGTGTATATGGACGGTATAGCTCTGTGTATATGGACAGTATAGTTCTATGTATATGGACGGTATAGCTCTGTGTATATGGACGGTATAGCTCTGTATATATGGACGGTATAGCTCTGTTTATATGGACGGTATAGCTGCTGTGTATGTGGACGGTATAGCTCTGTGTATGTGGACGGTATAGCTCTGTGTATATGGACGGTATAGCTCTGTGTATATGGACGGTATAGCTCTGTGTATATGGATGGTATAGCTCTGTGTATATGGACGGTATAGCTCTTTGTATATGGACGGTATAGCTCTGTGTATATGGACGGTATAGCTCTGTGTATATGGACGGTATAACTGCTGTGTATATGGACGGTATAGCTCTGTGTATATGGACGGTATAGCTCTGTGTATATGGACGGTATAGCTCTGTGTATATGGACGGTATAGCTCTGTGTATATGGACAGTATAGCTCTGTGTATATGGACGTTATAGCTCTGTGTATATGGATGGTATTGCTGCTATATATGGAATGTATTGTTACTGTGTATATGGACAGTATGGATGTCCCGATACCGGCATTTTCACTAATATTCACAATACCGATGCCAATACCGCAAGTCCCGGTCCAGCAGCTCCTATACACTATTGAAGTAAACCTAACCTCTATTAATGTGGCCGGAATTACTAACTATTGATGCGCAGTCTCCCTCAGGTCAGGCGCTCAGTCCCTCCATTCTCCTTCTGCCCCCCCCCGACATGAGGTGCATGGAGGAACTGAGAGCTCAAGCTGCCCGATTCCTCCAAGCACCTCACGTCCCTCCTGCGCGTTCCACCCACTTTATAAATTTAGAAGGCGCGCAGGGCAGGAGGAGCATGGAGGGACTGAGCGCCTGACCTGAGGGAGACTGTGCATTAATAGTTAGTAATTCCGGCCACATTAATAGAGATTAAATTTACGTCAATAGTGTATAGGAGCTGCGGAGCCGGTGTATAAAAGAGTCAAGCTACACCGGCCCCTGCGAGTGTAAATTGCCCCCCCACACACACTATGATGGCACTTATGGGGGTCTGTGGATGACACTAATGGGGGATCTGTGGATGACACGTATATAGCATAATATGCTATATGTGTGTCATCCACATAGCCCCCTGACAGTGTCATCCAGAGATCCCCCATAGTGTCATCCAGAGACCCCCCATAGTGTCATCCAGAGATCCCCCATTGGTGTCATCCAGAGATCCCCCCCATTAGTGTCATCCACAGATCCCCCATAACATTGTCATCCACAGATCCCCCATAACAGTGTCATCCACAGATCCCCCATTAGTGTCATCCACAGATCCCCCATAACATTGTCATCCACAGATCCCCCATTACAGCGTCATCCACAGATCCCCCATTACAGTGTCATCCACAGATCCCCCATAACAGTGTCATCCACAGATCCCCCATAACAGTGTCATCCACAGATCCCCCATTACAGTGTCATCCACAGATCCCTCCATAACAGTGCGTCCTCCTCAGATCCCCCCATAACAGTGTCACCCACAGACCCCATAACAGTGTCATCCACAGATCCCCCATAACAGTGTGTCATCCACAGATCCCCCCATAACAGTGTCACCCACAGACCCCCATAACAGTGTCATCCACAGATCCCCCATTACAGTGTGTCCTCCACAGATCCCCCACAACAATGTGTCATCCACAGATCCCCCCCCATAATAGCGTCATCCACAGATCCCCCATTACAGTGTCATCCACAGATCCCCATTACATTGTCATCCACAGATCCCCCATAACAGTGTGTCCTCCACAGATCCCCCATAACAGTGTGTCCTCCACAGATCCCCCATAACAATGCGTCAACCACAGATCCCCCCATAACAGCGTCATCCACAGATCCCCCATTACAGTGTCATCCACAGATCCCCCATAACAGTGTGTCCTCCACAGATCCCCCATAACAGTGTGTCATCCACAGATACCCCCATAACAGCGTCATCCACAGATTCCCCCATAACAGTGTCATCCACAGATCCCCCATAACAGTGACATCCACAGATCCCCCATAACAGTGTCATCCACAGATCCCCCATAACAGTGTCATCCACAGTGCCCCCATAACAGTGTCATCCACAGATCCCCCACAACAGTGTCATCCACAGATCCCCTATTACAGTGTCATACACAGATCCCCATAACAGTGTCATCCACAGATCCCCTATTACAGTGTCATCCACAGATCCCCCATAACTGTGTCATCCACAGATCCCCCATAACAGTGACATCCAAAGTGCCCCCATAACAGTGTCATCCACAGCTCCCCCATAACAGTGTGCCATCCACAGATCCCGCATAACAGTGTGCCATCCACAGATCCCCCATAACAGTGTCATCCACAGATCCCCGATAACAGTGTCATCCACAGATCCCCCATAACTGTGTCATCCACAGATCCCCTATTACAGTGTCATCCACAGATCCCCATAACAGTGTCATCCACAGATCCCCTATTACACTGTCATCCACAGATCCCCCATAACAGTGTCATCCACAGATCCCCCATAACTGTGTCATCCACAGATCCCCCATAACAGTGACATCCAAAGTGCCCCCATAACAGTGTCATCCACAGCTCCCCCATAACAGTGTGCCATCCACAGATCCCGCATAACAGTGTGCCATCCACAGATCCCGCATAACAGTGTCATCCACAGATCCCCCATAACAGTGACATCCACATATCCACCCATAATAGTGTCATCCACAAATCCCCCATAATAGTTTCATCCACAGATCCCCCATAACTGTGTCATCCACAGATCCCCCATAACAGTGCCATCCACAAATCCCCCATAACAGTGTCATCCACAGATCCCCCATAACAGTGCCATCCACAGATCCCCCATAACAGTGACATCCACAGGTCCCCCATAACAGTGACATCCACAGATCCCCATAACAGTGACATCCACAGATCCCCCATAACAGTGACCTCCACAGATCCCCCATAACAGTGACATCCACAGCGCCCCCATAACAGTGTCATCCACAGATCCTCCATAATAGTTTCATCCACAGATCCCCCATAATAGTGTCATCCACAGATCCCCCATAACAGTGACATCCACAGATCCCCCATAACAGTGTCATCCCCAGATCCCCCATAACAGTGTGTCATCCACAGTGGCCCCATAACAGTGTCACCCACAGATCCCCCATAACATTGTCACCCACAGATCCCCCATAACAGTGACATCCACAGATCCCCCATAACAGTGACATCCACAGCGCCCCATAACAGTGTTATCCACAAATCCCATAACAGTGTCATCCACAGATCCCCCATAACAGTGACATCCACATATCCACCCATAATAGTGTCATCCACAGATCCCCCATAATAGTTTCATCCACAGATCCCCCATAACAGTGTCATCCACAGATCCCCCATAACAGTGTCATCCACAGATCCCCCATAACAGTGTCATCCACAGATCCCCCATACCAGTGACATCCACAGCGCCCCATAACAGTGTCATCCACAGATCCCCCATAACAGTTTCATCCACAGATCCCCCATAACAGTGTCATCCACAGATCCCCCATACCAGCGACATCCACAGATCCCCCATAACAGTATCATCCACAGATCCCCCATAACAGTGACCTCCACAGATCCCCCATAACAGTGACATCCACAGCGCCCCATAACAGTGTCATCCACAGATCCCCCATAACAGTTTCATCCACAGATCCCGCATAACAGTGTCATTGTGACAAACTGCCATGTATCCCTGGGCATTGGAGAGGCATGCTTGCTAGCCTCCTCCCCAGCTAACACCGTTACATTTGGTGGCAGGCGGCGGGATCATTTCCACAGCCCAGAAGGACATCTACAGGGCAACACCATTCCTTGGATTACAAAGTGAGGGCAACGTTAGTACCCGTACAGCACCCCTATCTACAAAAGAAAGAACTTCAGGAGAACAAGCATGGCACCCAGCTACACGCAGGAGGAATTTGACAGAGAGCTGAGATCACGGCTGATTTTCTTCGGACCCAACCCCCCGGAGAAATCTGTACAGTTCGTGAGGAGGATAACAGCAGAGTACCTGCAGTTCATGGCAGAAGGTATCGTCCGCCCTCCCCAGCGGCAGTGTGTACCCCAGGGAGCTGAAGGTGTCGTCCTTCCTCCCCAGCGGCCGTGTGAGTTACAGGGGCCGAAGGTGTCGTCCTTCCTCCCCAGCAGCCGTGTGAGTTACAGAGGGCCGAAGGTGTCGTCCTCCCCCAGCGGCAGTGTGAAGTCCAGGGGCCGAAGGTGTCGTCCTTTCCCCCAGCGGCAGTGTGTCCTACAGGGAGCAGAGACAGTTGGTCTCTCTCTCCAGCAGCAGGACAATGTTACGGGAGTGGAGACAGGCGGTCTCCCACTCCAGCAGCAGCCTGTGTTTCAGGGAGAGGAACACAGCACCCCTCTCCCCAGCGGCAGCTTACCCTAACAAGGGGAGACACCAATCTCCCAGACGGCGCAGATGGGACCGTGGTCTCTGTGCCTGACCTACAGGGATGCTGGACAGCCTGTCCAGATCCCCAACTACCCGCACCGGGACAACAGGAGGAGGGGGTAAGTACAAACTCTCCTCCCCAGCTAACACCTAACTTGGCACCAGGGTTAACAGAGGCGATGTTAACCCCCACTGGCGCCCATGTTCCCTGGCTACTAAGCCGGACTATGTTCCCAGCCCCCAGCAGAAGAGCTGGCAGCTGGGCAGAGTGCAGTCGGCCTCTGCCCTCCCTTTGTCCCCTGTCCAGAGCCTGAGGTCCTGCAGGTTATACCAGTAGGAGAGCTGGCAGCTGGGCAGAGTGCAGTCGGCCTCTGCCCTCCCTTTGTCCCCTGTCCAGAGCCTGAGGTCCTGCAGGTTATACCAGTAGGAGAGCTGGCAGCTGGGCAGAGTGCAGTCGGCCTCTGCCCTCCCTCAAGTCCCCACAGCATGTTGCCCCAGCACCCCAGAGGAATATCCGGGTGCAGTAACTGCTTCTTGTGGGTGGGTCACTCTTGTACCTGTTTGTTGTGGGTGGGCTACTCTGGCATTTGTCTATTGTGGGTTGGTGGATCGACTAACGTAGGCACTGACCGACAGGAGGTCAGGTGCCTGGTTAGTCTTCCCCCCAAAGGGGAGATATGTGACAAACTGCCATGTATCCCTGGGCATTGGAGAGGCATGCTTGCTAGCCTCTTACCCTGCGACTATGGCCCCAATGACAGTTGGCATTCACAATGGACATTGCTGTGACCTAATCAACATTCACAATGGACATCGCCTGTGACCTAATCAATATTCACAATGGACATTACCTGTGACCTAATCATCATCCACAATGGACATTACCTGTGACCTAATCAGCAAGCACAATGGACATCGCCTGTGACCTAATCAGCATCCACAATGGACATTGCTGTGACCTAATCAACATTCACAATGGACCAGCCATGTGGGATTGTGATATATCTGGCTGTATGTTGATTGGTCGCTGTATTTTGTGTGGGAGTGTCTGTGTTTATTGTACGGATTGATTGGTTGTATTTCAAACCCCTGTGGGCCGTACTATGTTTGTGGAGTGTAAATAAAAGAGGCTGTATGCCCCAGGAGAGAGCTCCTGCTTGACCCTCAAAACGAAGTGTCGTCTCGTTATTGGGGGGGATCTGACTGTATGCTGATTGCCAGGAGTGTAAGCTGTTCATACTGCTTTTCCTGTTCGGCTGCTTCCAGGGTTCGTGTGTCTCTTGTTCGGAAGTTGGTGAATTCGTGTGGTTTGCAGTTCGGGAAGTTGGTGATTGCAGTAGCTGCTGGTCTATCCGGAAAAGGGAATATCGCCTAAACGGTGTTGTGTGCGTAACGGTCCGTTACAGTCATCCACAGATCCCCCATAACAGTGTCATCCACAGATCCCCCATAACATGGTCATCCACAGATCCCCCATAACAGTGTCATCCACAGATCCCCCATAACAGTGACCTCCACAGATCCCCCATAACATTGACATCCACAGCGCCCCATAACAGTGTCATCCACAGATCCCCCATAACAGTTTCATCCACAGATCCCCAATAACAGTTTCATCCACAGATCCCCCATAACAGTGTCATCCACAGATCCCCATAACATTGTCATCCACAGATAACCCCATAACAGATCCCCCTGGTGGCACATTGGTTGGAAAACACCATTATATTCCCATTTATTAATTTATTAACACTTGTACAAAGGAAAAGAAAAGCCGTTGTCCACAGCAACCAAATTCCAGCTTTAATTTTTTTCTTCGCTATTAGCAACTGCGCCGCTGTTTATACGAGGTATCGGTAATTGGTATCGGCGAGTACTTTTAAAAAAGTATCAGTACTCGTACTCGGTCTTAAAAAAATGGTATCGGGACATCCCTAGGCATGGTATTGCTGCTGTGTATAATGACGGTATTGCTTGTTTTCATATGGACGCTATTGCTACTCTGTAATTGGACGATATAACTGCTGTGTATATGGACGGTATAGCTGCTGTGTATATGGACAGTATAGCTCTGTGTATATGGACGGTATAGCTCTGTGTATATGGACGGTATAGCTCTGTGTATATGGACGGTATAGCTCTGTGTATATGGACGGTATAGCTGCTGTGAATATGGACGGTATAGCTCTGTGTATATGGACAGTATAGCTCTGTGTATATGGATGGTATAGCTCTGTGTATATGGATGATATAGCTCTGTGTATATGGACGGTATAGCTCTGTGTATATGGACGGTATAGCTCTGTGAATATGGACGGTATAGCTCTGTGTATATGGACGGTATAGCTCTGTGTATATGGACGGTATAGCTCTGTGTATATGGACGGTATAGCTCTGTGTATATGGACGGTATAGCTCTGTGTATATGGACGGTATAGCTGCTGTGTATATGGACGGTATAGCTCTGTGTATATGGACGGTATAGCTGCTGTGTATATGGACAGTATAGCTCTGTGTATATGGACGGAATAGCTCTGTGCATATGGACGGTATAGCTCTGTGTATATGGATGGTATAGCTCTGTGTATATGGACGGTATAGCTGCTGTGTATATGGACGGTATAGCTGCTGTGTATATGGACGGTAAAGCTGCTGTGTATTTAGACGTATAGCTGCTGTGTATATGGATGCTATAGCTCTGTGTATATGGACGGTATTGCTCTGTGTATATGGAAGGTATAGCTCTGTGTATATGGACGGTATAGCTCTGTGTATATGGACGGTATAGCTGCGGTGTATATGGACGGTATAGCTTCTGTGTATATGGATGGTATTGCTGCTGTGTATATGGATGGTATTGCTGCTGTGTATATGGACGCTGTTGCTGCTCTGTAATTGGACGGTATAACTGCTGTGCATATGGACGGTATAGCTACTGTGTATATGGACGGTATAGTTACTGTGTATATGGACGGTATAGCTGCTCTGTATATGGACGGTATAGCTGCTGTGTATATGAATGGTATTGCTGCTGTGTATTTAGACGGTATAGTTTCTTTGTATATGGATGGTATAGCTCTGTGTATATGGATGGTATAGCTCTGTGTATATGGACGGTATAGCTCTGTGTATATGGAAAATATAGCTCTTTGTATATGATGGTATAGCTCTGTGTATATGGACGGTATAGCTCTGTGTATATGGACGGTATAGCTCTGTGCATATGGACGGTATTGCTGCTGTGTATATGGACGGTATAGCTCTGAGTATATGGATGGTATTTCTGCTGTGTATATGGACGGTATAGCTGCTGTGTATATGGACGGTATAGCTCTGTGTATATGGACGGTATAGCTCTGTGTATATGGACGGTATTTCTGCTGTGTATATGGACGGTATAGCTGCTGTGTATATGGACCGGATAGCTGCTGTGTATATGGACGGTATAGCTCTGTGTATATGGACGGTATAGCTTTGTGTATATGAAATGTATAGCTCTGTGTATATGGACGGTATAGCTCTGTGTATATGTACAGTATAGCTCTGTGTATATGGATGGTATATCTCTGTGTATATGGACGGTATAGCTCTGTGTATATGGACGATATAGCTCTGTGTATATGGAATGTATTGTTGCTGTGTATATGGATGTTATAGCTCTGTGTATATGGACGGTATAGCTCTGTGTATATGAACAGTATAGCTCTGTATATATGGACGGTATAGCTCTGTGTATATGGACGGTATAGCTCTGTGTATATGGACGGTATAGCTCTGTGTATATGGACGGTATAGCTCTGTGCATATGGACGGTATTGCTGCTGTGTATAATGACGGTATAGCTCGGTGTATATGGACGGTATAGCTATGTGTATATGGATGGTATTGCTCTGTGTATATGGACGGTATTTATGCTGTGTATATTGACGGTATAGCTGCTGTGTATATGGACGTAATAGCTCTGTGTATATGGATGGTATTTCTGCTGTGTATATGGACGGTATAGCTCTGTATATATGGACGGTATAGCTCTGTGTATATGGAGGGTATAGCTCTGTGTATATGGACGGTATAACTGCTGTGTATATGGACGGTATAGCTCTGTGTATATGGACGGTATAGCTCTGTGTATATGGACGGTATAGCTCTGTGTATATGGACGGTATAGCTCTGTGTATATGGACGGTATAGCTCTGTGTATATGATGGTATAGCTCTGTGTATATGGATGGTATAGCTCTGTGTATATGAACAGTATAGCTCTGTGTATATGGACGGTATAGCTCTGTGTATATGGACGGTATAGCTCTGTGTATATGGATGATATAGCTTCTGTGTATATGGACGGTATAGCTCTGTGTATTTGGATGGTATAGCTCTGTGTATATGGACAGTATAGCTCTGTTAATATGGACGGTATAGCTCTGTGTATATGGACGGTATAGCTCTGTTAATATATACGGTATAGCTCTGTGTATATGGACGGTATAGCTCTGTGTATATGGACGGTATAGCTCTGTGTATATGGACGGTATAGCTCTGTGTATATGGACGGTATAGCTGCTATGTATATGGACATTATAGCGGCTGTGTATACGGACGGTATAGCTCTGTGTATATGGACGGTATTGCTCTGTGTATATGGACGGTATAGCTCGATGTATATTGATGGTATAGCTCTGTGTATTTGGACAGTATAGCTCTGTGTATATGGATGGTATAGCTGCTGTGTATATAGATGGTATGGCTCTGTGTATATGGACGGTATAGCTCTGTGTATATGGACGGTGTGGCTCTGTGTATATGGATGGTATAGCTCTGTGTATATGGACGGTATAGCTGCTGTGTATATGGACGGTATAGCTCTGTGTATATGGACGGTATAGCTCTGTGTATATGGACGGTATAGCTCTGTGTATATGGATGGTATAGCTCTGTGTATATGGACGGTATAGCTCTGTATATACGGACGGTATAGCTCTGTGTATATGGACAGTATAGCTCATTGTATATGGACGGTATAGCTCTGTGTATATGGATGGTATAGCTCTGTGTATATGGACGGTATAGCTGCTGTGTATATGGACGGTATATCTGCTCTGTATATGGACGGTATAACTGCTGTGTATATGGACGGTATAGCTGCTCTGTATATGGACGGTATAGCTGCTGTGTATATGGACGGTATAGCTTGGTGTATATGGACGGTATAGCTGCTGTGTATATGGACGGTATAGCTGCTGTGTATATAGATGGTATAGCTCTGTGTATATGGACGCTATAACTCTGTGTATATGGACGGTATAGCTCTGTGTATATGGACGGTATTGCTCTGTATATATGGACGGTTTGGCTCTGTGTATATGGATGGTATAGCTCTGTGTATATGGACAGTATAGCTGCTGTGTATATGGACGGTATAGCTCTGTGTATATGGATGGTATAGCTCTGTGTATATGGACGGTATAGCTCTGTGTATATGGACGGTATAGCTCTGTATATATGGATGGTATAGCTCTGTGTATATGGACGGTGTGGCTCTGTGTATATGGATGGTATAGCTCTGTGTATATGGACGGTATAGCTCTGTGTATATGGACGGTATAGCTCTGTGTATATGGACGGTATAGCTCTGTGTATATGGACGGTATAGCTCTGTGTATATTGACGGTATAGCTGCTGTGTATATGACGGTATATCTCTGTGTATATGGACGGTATAGCTGCTGTGTATATGGACGGTATAGCTCTGTGCATATGGACAGTATATCTCTGGTTATGTGACGATATATCTCTGCTATTTGGACCGTATAGCTCTGGGCATATGGACAGTATAGCTCTGTGTATATGGACGGTATAGCTCTATGTATATGGATGGCATAGCTCTGTGTATATGGACGGTATAGCTCTGTGTATATGGACGGTATAGCTATGTGTATATGGATGGTATGGCTCTGTATATATGGATGGTATAGCTCTGTGTATATGGATGGTGTGGCTCTGTGTATATGGATGGTATAGCTCTGTGTATATGGACGGTATAGCTCTGTGTATATGGATGGTATAGCTCTATGAATATGGACGGTATAGCTCTGAGAATATGGACGGTATAGCTCTGTGTATATGGATGGTATAGCTCTGTGTATATGGACGGTATAGCTCTGTGTATATGGATGGTATAGCTCTCTGTATAGGGACGGTATAGCTCTGTGAATATGGATGGTATAGCTCTGTGTATATGGACGGTATAGCTCTGTGTATATGGACGGTATAGCTCTGTGAATATGGATGGTATTACTGCTGTGTATATGGACGGTATAGCTGCTGTGTATATGGTTGGTATAGCTCTGTGTATATGGACGGTATAGCTCTGTGTATATGGACGGTATAGCTCTGTGTATATGGACAGTATAGCTCTGTGTATATGGACTGAATGGCTCTGTGTAAATGGACGGTATAGCTCTGTGTATATGGACAGTATAGCTCTGTGTATATGGACGGTATAGCTCTGTGTATATGATGGTATAGCTCTGTGTATATGGACGGTATAGCTCTGTGTATATGGACAGTATAGCTCTGTGTATATGGACGGTATAGCTCTGTGTAAATGGACGGTATAGCTCTGTGTATATGGACAGTATAGCTCTGTGTATATGGACGGTATAGCTCTGTGTATATGGACGGTATAGCTCTGTGTATATGGACGGTATAGCTCTGTGTATATGGACAGTATATCTCTTTGTATATGACGGTATATCTCTGCTATATGGACGGTATAGCTCTGTGTATATGGACAGTATAGCTCTGTGTATATGGACGGTATAGCTCTATGTATATGGACGGTATAGCTCTGTGTATATGGACGGTATAGCTTCTGTGCATATGGACGGTATAGCTCTGTGTATATGATGGTATAGCTCTGTGTATATGGACGGTATAGCTCTGTGTATATGGACGGTATAGCTATGTGTATATGTATGGTATGGCTCTGTATATATTGTTGGTATAGCTCTGTGTATATGGATGGTATGGCTCTGTATATATTGTTGGTATAGCTCTGTGTATATGGACGGTATTGCTCTGTGTATATGGACGGTATAGCTCTGTGTATATTGATGGTATAGCTCTGTGTATATTGATGGTATAGCTCTGTGTATATGGACAGTATAGCTCTTTGTATATGGACGATTTTGCTCTGTGTATATGGACGGTATAGAGCTGTGTATATGGACGGTATAGCTCTGTGTATGTGGATGGTATAGCTCTGTGTATATTGACGGTATAGCTCTGTGTATATGGACGGTATAGCTCTGTGTATATTGACGATATAGCTGCTGTGTATATGACGGTATATCTCTGTTTATATGGATGGTATAGCTGCTGTGTATATGGACGGTATAGCTCTGTGTATATGGATGGTATAGCTCTGTGTATATGGACAGTACATCTCTGTGAATATGACGGTATAGCTCTGCTATATGGACGGTATAGCTCTGTGTATATGGACAGTATAGCTCTGTGTATATGGACGGTATAGCTCTATGTATATGGACGGCATAGCTCTGTGTATATGGACGGTATAGCTTCTGTGCATATGGATGGTATAGCTATGTGTATATGGACGGTATAGCTCTGTATGTGATAGTATAGCTCTGTGTATATGGACGGTATAGCTCTGTGTATATGGACAGTATATCTCTTTATATATGACGGTATATCTCTGCTATATGGACAGTATAGCTCTGTGTATATGGATGGTATAGCTCTGTGTATATGGATAGTATAGCTCTGTGTATATGGACGGTATAGCTCTTTGTATATGGACGGTATTGTGGCAAACCTAGCCACTTCAGTGCGGCAAAGACTGGGTTCATGTGTTCATTTTGCCCTCTGGAACACTGAGGGCTTTCGTATGCTAGTTCCATGATCAGATGTTGTATGCCACACATCCCATCCCCTCAGCCTGGAAGATAACTCCATTAACATTGTATCCATTGTGTTTCATGGAACAATACCGCCTAGAGAATTGTACATTGTCTAATCAGGAACTGGTTACAGGCCACACAACACCTCCCCTCGGCCTAGGTGATAACCGCATTAATATTGTATTCTTTGTGTTGCTACTGAATAACCAGACGAATGCTCAGCAGGTCACTGATTACTTTTGTCTTACAAGTAACGAACCATAAGAGAATAGCATTGCAGGTTAAGTTCAACAGAGTCCACCAGGAGAAAACCCCTGGAATGTCTTTATGGAAACCCCTTGCACGGGGACGTGTATATAAACTGTTATATTGCAATAAAAGTTAGTTGACTCCCAGGCTATGTGTCGTCTAGTCCTTGGGAAAAAGGGATCCTTGTAAGGCTACCTGGATTATTGTATGCTGTTCCAGTCTACCAGCGGAGATACCGTGGATTATACCATTACTCCGCTACAATTGGTGGCAAGCGACGGGATTCAAACCTCACAGCAGTCCGTGGTTCGGCAGTTACAGACACTTGGAGAATTTGCCATTTTCGTATGGAACCGAAAGGAAAGGGTAGGTGAATATACCCGAACGGACAGTGAATGGGGACAGACTATACCAACTTGAAACGGGCCACGCTAAAAGAACTATTGGAAGCAAGGGGAATTATTGCCAGCAATAAAACCAAAGCTACCCTTATTGCTGAACTCATGGAGGGAGACCAGGCAGCTGCTGCAGCACCTCTTCGGGACAGCACACAGAATGAGTTTGGAAGAGAACTCCAAAGCAGACTGGCCTTCTTCCCAGGTACGCCTCCCACAGAAACCTTGGAAAGGATTATGGCGGATGTCCACGAATACATAATGGAAAAGCAGCGGGCAGACCGGAGGTCCAGAGAGGGCCCCAACCCCACCACACATAGTACCAGGGAAACCTAAAATCCCATACCATGCTTTTAAAAACTATGTGGAGACCGAGGACATCGATGGCTACTTGCATGACTTTGAGAGGTTATGCCAATTACATGAGATCAACGCCTCCGACCAGGTACCTCTGCTGGTGGGTAAGCTAGCGGGCCGGGCAGCAGAAGCCTACCGCACCATGCCAGACGAGGATAGCAGAGACTACCAGAAGGTAAAGCAGGCGATCCTGGACAGGTATGCAATTACCCCGGAGGCATACCGGCAGCGGTTCGAGAAAGCCGAAGACGGAGAAAGATACTCACATGGAGTGGGCACACCGCTTAACTAGGGCGGGCAAAGGTTGGGTGCAAGCCGCACAAGCAACCACAGTGGAGGACATGCTACAATTACTGCTACTGGAGCAATTCTTCCAGGGGTTAACCCCAGATTTACAAAACTGGCTGAGGGATCGGAAACCGCGCATCTTAACGGACGCAGCCAGGTGGGCAGATGAGTACCAAGATGCCAGGAGGGCGCAGCGGGCACAGGCACGATCCATCTTGGGAGCTGCTAACACATCTCCCACCATTACCCCCGCCCCAGCCCTACGTCCCGGTGGTGGGAACTACCAAACCCCTCCACGGTACAACAATGCCCGATCTTTCATCAGGTGCCACACGTGTAACCAGCAGGGCCACATGCAGAGAGACTGTCCCAGGAACAGAAACCGCTCCACGTGGAATACTCCAACTAATTCCCCTGCAAACCGGGCAGCAGTACACTGCTACCAGAATGAGCCTCGACAACCTTTCTTCGGGATCCGGGCTAATGAAGAACCTTTGGGCACACTCCACGAGGTCAACCCAGTACAAGCGGCCGCAGACAACCGACAGGGGCACCGCCAAGGAGTGCGCGTAGAGGGCAAACGCCTTCAGGGTCTGCGCGATTCTGGGGCCACCATAACCCTAGTTCGCAATCACCTAGTCCCCAAGCACCAGCTCACTGGAGAATATGTGGCCGTCCGGGTGGCAGGGGAGCTATTTACAAAATTCCCACTGCTAAAGTCCATTTGGATTGGGAAGCGGGGTCGGGAATGTGGAAGTGGGCCTCATGCAGGACTTACCAGCTGATGTCATCCTGGGTAACGACTTGGGGAGCTGACCTCCGCTTTTGTTCCTCAACACCCGCGCAGGAAGCGCTACCCGTTGTAACACGGCAGCAGGCCCACACCACCGCATCTTCTGAACACTCTGAGGCTCCGGTAAGTAACAGTACTGACCCCCTTTCGTCCCTGGGCTCCCCCTTAGAATTTGGTACTGAAGTAGTCACCGACCCGTCCCTGCAGGTATACCGGGATAGGGTTACACAGAATCCGGCAGGGGTGGAGGGGAAAGATTCGGTTGGGAGAAAGGATTATTGTATAGATATGCTGAAAAGGTAGTAGCAGGATCTGTACCCATGGCCCTCACGCAATTAGTCGTG
Organism: Bufotes viridis; assembly: GCA_033119425.1. NCBI lineage: Eukaryota > Metazoa > Chordata > Amphibia > Anura > Bufonidae > Bufotes > Bufotes viridis. Next base: position 607,746,232 of record CM065589.1, read on the forward strand.
CCCAGAAAGTACAGGCAAGAGTTATTACGTATTGCCCATGACATTCCTTTATCAGGACATCTAGGCGTCAGTCGGACGAAGCATCGTTTGACCCAAAACTTCTTCTGGCCAGGGGTCTCCAAAGATATTCGACAGTATTGCCAAACTTGTGACACATGCCAGAGAGTAGGGAAGAGAGGGACCGGTACAAGGCAAAAATGCACTCCCTACCCATAATAGATGAACCCTTCAGTAGAGTGGCAGTAGATATAATCGGACCCCTAAGCGAAACCCAGCCCGTCGGGGAAAAAGTATATACTGACCGTAGTGGACTATGCCACCCGGTACCCAGAGGCCGTAGCCTAACTAATATCCATGCGGAAACTATAGTGGATGCCCTAATCCGGATATTCTCCAGGATGGGGTTCCCCAAAGAGATTATCTCAGACCGGGGTACCCAATTCACTGCCGAGGTCACTCATCAGTTATGGAGAACATGCGGGGTGAAACCTATTGTAAACTCAGCGTATCACCCCCAGTCCAATGGGCTCTGTGAACGGTTCAACGGAACCCTAAAGCAAATGCTCCGCACATTCATGGATACCCAGAAGGACTGGGAGAGGTTTCTTCCCCATCTACTCTTCGCGTACCGCGAGGTACCCCAAGAGTCCACGGGGTTCTCGCCATTCGAATTGCTATTCGGAAGGAGAGTACGAGGTCCCTTAGACCTCATTAGGGAACACTGGGAGGAACGGTCACCAGTAACGGTACCCCTATCGTCCCATATGTACTAGAGTTCCGGGAGCGCTTGGAGACCCTAATCCAGGCGGTACGGTCCAATCTTCAGGCGGCCCAGCAACGACAGCGCAGATGGTACGATAGGGAGCCAGGGACCGCAGTTTTCAAATAGGGCAAAAGGTGTTAATCTTGAAGCCAGTCCAAAATGACAAACTGCAGGCCTCCTGGCAAGGTCCGTATAAGGTGGTGGAACAGGTATGTGACACCACCTATATCATTGCCCCATGTACCGGAGCAGGCGGTAGACGCATGCTCCACGTTAACATGCTGAAACCCTATCACGAGCGGACCGAGGAAGTAACTGCCATATGTGCCTCGGCCACTGAGGACCCGGATAATCTACCCCTACCAGACCTATTAGCCCAAGGGGGCCAACACCGAATTAGGGAAGTACAGCTAGGAGACAGGCTGAGCACTAGAGAGCGAGCTCAAGTACTAGAGCTGATCCGGGAAAAAGGGGATACATTCTCTAACCAGCCTGGATATACCCCGCTGGCTACCCACAGGGTAGAAACCCCAGGGCAACCCCCTCTTCGACAAACCCCCTACCGCATACCAGAATCGGTAAAGGATCATATGCGGAAGGAGATTGACGAAATGCTACAACTAGGAGTGATAGAACACTCAGATAGCCCATGGGCCTCTCCGGTAGTGCTGGTGCCGAGCGGGACGGAACCACCCGCTTCTGCGTCGACTACCGGAAACTTAACGATAAAACCATTTCCGATGCCTACCCCATGCCCCGAATCGATGAGCTATTAGATAGAATGGCCAGGGGCCAGTACCTCACCACAATAGACTTGTGCAAAGGGTACTGGCAGATCCCACTAGCCGAGGATGCCATCCCAAAATCCGCATTCGTCACCCCGTTTGGGCTGTACCAATTCAAGGTGATGCCATTCGGGATGAAGAATGCGCCGGCTACCTTCCAGCGGATGGTGGACCGGTTACTGGACGGATCCCAGGAGTATGCTTGTGCCTATTTAGATGACATAGCGATATTTAGCAACTCCTGGGACGAACATTTGACCCATATAGGAGCCATCCTCGACCGCATCAGGGAGGCAGGTCTCACGTTAAAACCCAGCAAGTGCCACGTAGGGATGGCCGAAGTGCAGTACTTAGGCCACAGGGTAGGCAGTGGGCAGCAAAAGCCGGAACCCGCTAAGATAGAGGCCGTAGCTAAGTGGCCAACCCCTCGCACGAAAACTCAGGTCTTAGCTTTTCTAGGGACTGCCGGTTATTACCGTAAATTTGTACCTAATTATAGTGCCCTAGCCAAGCCCCTTACGGACCTGACCAAAAGAACCTACCCAAAGTAGTGACCTGGAGCCCAGAGTGTGAGAAGGCATTCCAAGAACTGAAGACTGCCCTAATTCATGCCCCTGTACTGGCCGCTCCCGATCCCACTAAACGCTTTCTCGTTCATACAGACGCTTCTATGTTTGGATTGGGAGCAGTGCTGAGCCAAGTCGGGGCCGATGGCGGCGAGCATCCAGTCGCTTACTTAAGTCGGAAACTACTACCCGGGAAGTAAGCTATGCCGCCATCGAAAAAGAATGCCTGGCGGTGGTGTGGGCCCTCAAGAAACTACAGCCCTACTTATATGGACAACAATTTGCTTTGCTCACAGATCACAACCCGCTGGTGTGGCTAAACCGGGTGTCAGGGGACAACGCTAGACTGCTGAGATGGAGCTTGGCCCTACAGCCATTTGATTTCACCATTGCGTATCGCCCAGGGAAACAAAATGGTAACGCCGACGGGTTGTCCAGACAGACAGAACTCGAGAAATGATCTGTGAGCACTCCTCCGGACATCCTCAAGCCGATCCGTTGGGATCAGACTGTGTATGCCGGCTTGTGGTTCTGGGGGAGCATTGTGGCAAACCTAGCCACTTCAGTGCGGCAAAGACTGGGTTCATGTGTTCATTTTGCCCTCTGGAACACTGAGGGCATTCGTATGCTAGTTTCATGATCAGATGTTGTATGCCACACATCCCATCCCCTCAGCCTGGAAGATAACTCCATTAACATTGTATCCATTGTGTTTCATGGAACAATACCGCCTAGAGAATTGTACATTGTCTAATCAGGAACTGGTTACAGGCCACACAACACCTCCCCTCGGCCTAGGAGATAACCGCATTAATATTGTATTCTTTGTGTTGCTACTGAATAACCAGACGAATGCTCAGCAGGTCACTGATTACTTTTGTCTTACAAGTAACGAACCATAAGAGAATAGCATTGCAGGTTAAGTTCAACAGAGTCCACCAGGAGAAAACCCCTGGAATGTCTTTATGGAAACCCCTTGCACGGGGACGTGTATATAAACTGTTATATTGCAATAAAAGTTAGTTGACTCCCAGGCTATGTGTCGTCTAGTCCTTGGGAAAAAGGGATCCTTGTAAGGCTACCTGGATTATTGTATGCTGTTCCAGTCTACCAGCGGAGATACCGTGGATTATACCATTACTCCGCTACAGGTATAGCTCTGTGTATATGGACGGTATAGCTCTATGTATATGGACGGCATAGCTCTGTGTATATGGACGGTATAGCTTCTGTGCATATGGACGGTATAGCTCTGTGTATATGGACGGTATAGCTCTGTGTATATGGACGGTATAGCTGCTGTGTATATGGACGGTATAGCTCTGTGTATATGGAAGGTATAGCTCTGTGTATATGGACGGTATAGCTATATGTATATGGATGGTATGGCTCTGTATATATGGATGGTATAGCTCTGTGTATATGGATGGTATTGCTCTGTGTATATTGATGGACGGTATAGCTCTGTGAATATGGACGGTATAGTTCTGTGAATATGGATGGTATAGCTCTGTGAATATGGATGGTATAGCTCTGTGTATATGGTCAGTATAGCTCTGTGTATATGGATGGTATTGCTGCTGTGTATATGGACAGTATAGCTCTGTGTATATGGACGATTTTGCTCTGTGTATATGGACGGTATAGAGCTGTGTATATGGACGGTATAGCTCTGTGTATGTGGACGGTATAGCTCGGTGTATATGGACTGTATAGCTCTGTGTATATGGACGGTATAGATCTGTGTATATGGACGGTATAGATCTGTGTATATGGACAGTATAGATCTGTGTATATGGACAGTATAGCTCTGTGTATGTGGACGGTATAGCTCTGTGTATATGACGGTATAGCTCTGTGTATATGGACAGTATAGCTCTGTGTATATGGATGGTATAGCTCTGTATATTGACGGTATAGCTCTGTGTATATGGACCGTATAGCTCTGTGTATATTGACGGTATATCTCTGTGTATATGGACGGTATAGCTCTGTGTATATTGACAGTATAGCTGCTGTGTATATGACGGTATATCTCTCTGTATATGGACGGTATAGCTCTGTGTATATGGACGGTATAGCTCTGTGTATATGGACGGTATAGCTCTGTGTATATGGACGGTATAGCTCTGTGTATATGACGGTATATCTCTGTGTATATGACGGTATAGCTCTGCTATATGGACGGTATAGCTCTGTGTATATGGACAGTATAGCTCTGTGTATATGGACGGTATAGCTCTATGTATATGGACGGCATAGCTCTGTGCATATGGACGGTATAGCTTCTGTGCATATGGACGGTATAGCTATGTGTATATGGACGGTATAGCTCTGTGAATATGACGGTATAGCTGCTGTGTATATGGACGGTATAGCTCTGTGTATATGGACGGTATAGCTCTGTGTATTTGGATGGTATAACTCTGTGAATATGGACGGTATAACTCTGTGAATATGGATGGTATTGCTGCTGTGTATATGGACAGTATAGCTGCTGTGTATATGGACAGTATAGCTGCTGTGTATATGGACGGTATAGCTGCTGTGTATATGGACGGTATAGCTCTGTGTATATGACGGTATAGCTCTGTGTATATGGACGGTATAGCTCTGTGTATATGACGGTATAGCTCTGTGTATATGGACGGTATAGCTCTGTGTATATGGATGGTGTTACGGTATAACCCGGTATAGTGAGGGTTAATACCGTTCGGGCGATTCCCCTGGAGAAGAGCACAGCAACCCACAACCGCTGGAATCCACTGGCACTGAACTGGAACCATACGAAGTCCTCCTTTCCTGGAACAGGGAAGAGAAGGTTCTGACGTAGCAGTTCCCCCCAAGTACGAGACGAGGCTCCGTATTAATGGATAAACAGGAATTCTAACTTTATTGAGGGCTACCTGCCCGGTATTTATGCAGGTCTCCCACCTGGTGGACACTCCCCTATGGGACCAGAAGGAAGACTGCAACACAGGGGATACAGCAGCCAATCACACACAATGGGACAATACAGACGCCCCCAGCATATCCCTCCCCTCTGCCTGTGATACAATTACCCTACACAGGTTAATGTAATCATCACAGGCAGGAGAACACACAATGTCTTCTGTCCTGGAGACAATCGAGGACTCATTCAATTATCTCTCAGGACAAAGGGAAATTGCCAATACACACGTGGGGACAATAGGACAGACATCACTATTCACTTAAAAACTACATATTCACAATCAGTCCATTCAGGTTAACAACATATTCAAAAATGACACAAATCAGACCAGGGGTTAACAAGTTAAGGGAAAGTCCTATTTGACCAAATGAAGCATGGCTTTTCTGGTTCAAACTGGTTTTACAGAGCCCTCTCTCCTGGAGACAATGGGGAAAATAATCCAATTATATCCAGGGATAGAGGCAGACTCCATTGAGCACATGGTTGCAAAAGGACATAAAATTACACAATGTTACAATTACTACATAAAACATATACATGCAACATATCCCCAGATAGCTTAGGTCTGAGCGCTCAATATATCCAAACAGCGCTCAGATGCCACAAACACAGTCAAATCGCCATGGGGTTTAAGTTTAGCGTGGGCTGATGAGAGGGCCCATAATCCTGGGGCAAGAGGCTGGCAATCTGTCCCCTCCAAAACCCAGTGGCGAGTTTGGTTTCGCCACAGATGGTATAGCTCTGTGTATATGGATGGTATAGCTCTGTGTATATGGACGGTATAGCTCTGTGTATATGGACGGTATAGCTCTGTGTATATGGACGGTATAGCTCTGTGTATATGGACGGTATAGCTCTGGGTATATGGACTGAATGGCTCTGTGTATATGGGCGGTATAGCTCTGTATATATGGACGGAATAGCTCTGTATATATGGACAGTATAGCTCTGTGTATATGGACGGTATAGCTCTGTATATATGGACGGAATAGCTCTGTATATATGGACAGTATAGCTCTGTGTATATGGACGGTATAGCACTGTGTATATGGACGGTATAGCTCTGTGTATGTGGACGGTATAGCTCGGTGTATATGGACAGTATAGCTCTGTGTATATTGACGGTATAGCTCTGTGTATATTGACGGTATAGCTGCTGTGTATATGAAGGTATAGCTCTGTGTATATTGACGGTATAGCTCTGTGTATATGGACAGTATATCTCTGTGTATATGACGGTATAGCTCTGTGTATATGGACCGTATATCTCTGTGTATATGGACAGTATATCTCTGTGTATATGACGATATAGCTCTGTGTATATGGACGGTAAAGCTCTGTGTATATGGACGGTATAGCTCTGTGTATATGGATGGTATAGCTTCTGTGTATATGGACGGTATAGCTCTGTGTATATGGACGGTATAGCTCTCTGTATATGGACGGTATAGCTCTGTGTATATGGACGGTATAGCTCTGTGTATATGGACAGTATAGCTCTTTGTATATGGACGGTATAGCTCTATGTATATGGACGGTATTGCTCTGTGTATATGGACGGTATAGCTCTATGCATATGGACGGTGTAACGGACCGTTACGCACACAACTCCGTTTAGGCGATATTCCCTTTTCCGGATAGACCAGCAGCTACTGCAATCACCAACTTCCCGAACTGCAAACCACACGAATTCACCAACTTCCGAACAAGAGACACACGAACCCGGGAAGCAGCCTGTGACAAACTGCCATGTATCCCTGGGCATTGGAGAGGCCTGCTTGTCAGCCTCTTACCCTGCGACTATGGCCCCAATGACAGTTGGCATTCACAATGGACATTACCTGTGACCTAATCATCATCCACAATGGACATTACCTGTGACGTAATCAATATTCACAATGGACATTACCTGTGACCTAATCAATATTCACAATGGACATTACCTGTGACCTAATCAACATCCACAATGGACATTACCTGTGACCTAATCATCATCCACAATGGACATTGCTGTGACCTAATCAGCAAGCACAATGGACCATGCATGTGGGATTGTAATATATCTGGCTGTATGTTGATTGGTCGCTGTATTTTGTGTGGGAGTGTCTGTGTTTATTGTACGGATTGATTGGTTGTATTTCAAACCCCTGTGGGCCGTACTATGTTTGTGGAGTGTAAATAAAAGAGGCTGTATGCCCCAGGAGAGAGTGCTGTTTAACCCTCAAAACGAATTGTCGTCTCGTTATTGGGGGGGATTGGACTGTATGCTGATTGCCAGGAGAGTAAGCTGTTCATATGGCTTTTCCTGTTCGGCTGCTTCCCGGGTTCGTGTGTCTCTTGTTCGGAAGTTGGTGAATTCGTGTGGTTTGCAGTTCGGGAAGTTGGTGATTGCAGTAGCTGCTGGTCTATCCGGAAAAGGGAATATCGCCTAAACGGAGTTGTGTGCGTAACGGTCCGTTACATTTGGTGGCAGGCGGCGGGATCATTTCCACAGCCCAGAAGGACATCTACAGGGCAACACCATTCCTTGGATTACAAAGTGAGGGCAACGTTAGTACCCGTACAGCACCCCTATCTACAAAAGAAAGAACTTCAGGAGAACAAGCATGGCACCCAGCTACACGCAGGAGGAATTTGACAGAGAGCTGAGATCACGGCTGATTTTCTTCGGACCCAACCCCCGGAGAAATCTGTGCAGTTCGTGAGGAGGATAACAGCAGAGTACCTGCAGTTCATGGCAGATGGTATCGTCCGCCCTCCCCAGCGGCTGAGTGCGTTACAGAGGGCCGAAGGTGTCGTCCTTCCCCAGCGGCAGTGTGAGTTACAGAGGGCTGAAGATGTCGTCCTCCCCCAGCGGCAGTGTGAGTTACAGAGGGCTGAAGATGCCGTCCTTCCTCCCCAGCGGCCGTGTGAGTTACAGAGGGCTGAAGGTGTCGTCCTTCCTCCCCAGCAGCCGTGTGAGTTACAGAGGGCCGAAGGTGTCGTCCTTCCTCCCCAGCAGCCGTGTGAGTTACAGAGGCCCGAAGGTGTCGTCCTCCCAGCGGCAGTGTGAGTTACAGAGGGCCGAAGGTGTCGTCCTCCCCCCCCAGCGGCAGTGTGAGTTACAGAGGGCTGAAGATGTCGTCCTCCCCCCCCAGCAGCAGTGTGAGTTACAGAGGGCCGAAGGTGTCGTCCTTCCTCCCCAGCGGCCGTGTGAGTTACAGAGGGCTGAAGATGTCGTCCTCCCCCCCCAGCGGCAGTGTGAGTTACAGAGGGCCGAAGGTGTCGTCCTTCCTCCCCAGCGGCCGTGTGAGTTACAGAGGGCCGAAGGTGTCGTCCTTCCTCCCCAGCAGCCGTGTGAGTTACAGAGGGCCGAAGGTGTCGTCCTACCCCCAGCAGCCGTGTGAGTTACAGAGGGCCGAAGGTGTCGTCCCTCCCCCAGCGGCAGTGTGAAGTCCAGGGGCCGAAGGTGTCTTCCTTTCCCCCAGCAGCAGTGTGTCCTACAGGGAGCAGAGACAGTTGGTCTCTCTCTCCAGCAGCAGGACAATGTTACGGGAGTGGAGACAGGCGGTCTCCCACTCCAGCAGCAGCCTGTGTTTCAGGGAGAGGAACACAGCACCCCCTCTCCCCAGCGGCAGCTTACCCTAACAAGGGGAGACACCAATCTCCCAGACGGCGCAGATGGGACCGTGGTCTCTGTGCCTGACCTACAGGGATGCTGGACAGCCTGTCCAGATCCCCAACTACCCGCACCGGGACAACAGGAGGAGGGGTAAGTACAAACTCTCCTCCCCAGCTAACACCTAACTTGGCCCCAGGGTTAACAGAGGCGATGTTAACCCCCACTGGTGCCCATGTTCCCCTGGCTACTGAGCCGGACTATGTTCCCAGCCCCCCAGCAGAAGAGCTGGCAGCTGGGCAGAGTGCAGTCGGCCTCTGCCCTCCCTTTGTCCCCTGTCCAGAGCCTGAGGTCCTGCAGGTTATACCAGTAGAAGAGCTGGCAGCTGGGCAGAGTGCAGTCGGCCTCTGCCCTCCCTTTGTCCCCTGTCCAGAGCCTGAGGTCCTGCAGGTTATACCAGTAGAAGAGCTGGCAGCTGGGCAGAGTGCAGTCGGCCTCTGCCCTCCCTTTGTCCCCTGTCCAGAGCCTGAGGTCCGGAAGGTTATACCAGTAGGAGAGCTGGCAGCTGGGCAGAGTGCAGTCGGCCTCTGCCCTCCCTCAAGTCCCCACAGCATGTTGCCTCAGCACCCCAGAGGAATATCCGGGTGCAGTAACTGCTTCTTGTGGGTAGGTCACTCTTGTACCTGTTTGTTGTGGGTGGGCTACTCTGGCATTTGTCTATTGTGGGTTGGGGGATCGACTAACGTAGGCACTGACCGACAGGAGGTCAGGTGCCTGGTTAGTCTTCCCCCCAAAGGGGAGATATGTGACAAACTGCCATGTATCCCTGGGCATTGGAGAGGACTGCTTGTCAGCCTCTTACCCTGCGACTATGGCCCCAATGACAGTTGGCATTCACAATGGACATTACCTGTGACCTAATCATCATCCACAATGGACATTACCTGTGACGTAATCAATATTCACAATGGACATTACCTGTGACCTAATCAATATTCACAATGGACATTACCTGTGACCTAATCAACATCCACAATGGACATTACCTGTGACCTAATCATCATCCACAATGGACATTGCTGTGACCTAATCAGCAAGCACAATGGACCATGCATGTGGGATTGTAATATATCTGGCTGTATGTTGATTGGTCGCTGTATTTTGTGTGGGAGTGTCTGTGTTTATTGTACGGATTGATTGGTTGTATTTCAAACCCCTGTGGGCCGTACTATGTTTGTGGAGTGTAAATAAAAGAGGCTGTATGCCCCAGGAGAGAGTGCTGTTTAACCCTCAAAACGAAGTGTCGTCTCGTTATTGGGGGGGATTTGACTGTATGCTGATTGCCAGGAGTGTAAGCTGTTCATATGGCTTTTCCTGTTCGGCTGCTTCCAGGGTTCGTGTGTCTCTTGTTCGGAAGTTGGTGAATTCGTGTGGTTTGCAGTTCGGGAAGTTGGTGATTGCAGTAGCTGCTGGTCTATCCGGAAAAGGGAATATCGCCTAAACGGAGTTGTGTGCGTAACGGTCCGTTACACAGCCGAACAGGAAAAGCAATATGAACAGCTTACACTCCTGGCAATCAGCATACAGTCAAATCACCCCCAATAACGAGACGACACTTCGTTTTGAGGGTCAAGCAGGAACTCTCTCCTGGGGCATACAGCCTCTTTTATTACACTCCACAAACATAGTACGGCCCACAGGGGTTTGAAATACAACCAATCAATCCGTACAATAAACACAGACACTCCCACACAAAATACAGCGACCAATCAACATACAGCCAGATATATCACAATCCCACATGCATGGTCCATTGTGCTGGCTGATTAGGTCACAGGCGATGTCCATGGTGGATGCTGATTAGGTCACAGCAATGTCCATTGTGAATATTGATTAGGTCACAGGTAATGTCCATTGTGAATATTGATTAGGTCACAGGCGATGTCCATGGTGGATGCTGATTAGGTCACAGCAATGTCCATTGTGAATATTGATTAGGTCACAGGTAATGTCCATTGTGAATATTGATTAGGTCACAGGCGATGTCCATTGTGAATGTTGATTAGGTCACAGCACTGTCCATTGTGAATGCCAACTGTCATTGGGGCCATAGTCGCAGGGTAAGAGGCTAGCAAGCATGCCTCTCCAATGCCCAGGGATACATGGCAGTTTGTCACATATCTCCCCTTTGGGGGGAAGACTAACCAGGCACCTGACCTCCTGTCGGTCAGTGCCTACGTTAGTCGATCCACCAACTCACAATAGACAAATGCCAGAGTAGCCCACCCACAACAAACAGGTACAAGAGTGACCCACCCACAAGAAGCAGTTACTGCACCCGGATATTCCTCTGGGGTGCTGGGGCAACATGCTGTGGGGACTTGAGGGAGGGCAGAGGCCGACTGCACTCTGCCCAGCTGCCAGCTCTCCTACTGGTATAACCTTCAGGACCTCAGGCTCTGGACAGGGGACAAAGGGAAGGCAGAGGCCGACTGCACTCTGCCCAGCTGCCAGCTCTTCTGCTGGGGGGCTGGGAACATAGTCCGGCTCAGTAGCCAGGGGAACATGGGCACCAGTGGGGGTTAACATCGCCTCTGTTAACCCTGGGGCCAAGTTAGGTGTTAGCTGAGGAGGAGAGTTTGTACTTACCCCCTCCTCCTGTTGTCCCGGTGCGGGTAGTTGGGGATCTGGACAGGCTGTCCAGCATCCCTGTAGGTCAGGCACAGAGACCACGGTCCCATCTGCGCCGTCTGGGAGATTGGTGTCTCCCCTTGTTAGGGTAAGCTGCCGCTGGGGAGAGGGGGTGCTGTGTTCCTCTCCCTGAAACACAGGCTGCTGCTGGAGTGGGAGACCGCCTGTCTCCACTCCCGTAACATTGTCCTGCTGCTAGAGAGAGAGACTAACTGTCTCTGCTCCCTGTAGGACACACTGCCGCTGGGGGGAAAGGACGACACCTTCGGCCCCCTGGACTTCACACTGCCGCTGGGGGGGGAGGACGACACCTTCGGCCCCCTGTAACTCACACGGCTGCTGGGGAGGAAGGACGACACCTTCGGCCCTCTGTAACTCACACGGCCGCTGGGGAGGAAGGACGACACCTTCAGCTCCCTGGGGTACACACTGCCGCTGGGGAGGAAGGATGGCACCTTCAGCTCTCCGGAACGCACTCAGCCGCTGGGGAGGGCGGACGATACCATCTGCCATGAACTGCAGGTACTCTGCTGTTATCCTCCTCACGAACTGCACAGATTTCTCCGGGGGGTTGGGTCCGAAGAAAATCAGCCGTGATCTCAGCTCTCTGTCAAATTCCTCCTGCGTGTAGCTGGGTGCCATGCTTGTTCTCCTGAAGTTCTTTCTTTTGTAGATAGGGCGCTGTACGGGTACTGGCGTTGCCCTCACTTTGTAATCCAAGGAATGGTGTTGCCCTGTAGATGTCCTTCTGGGCTGTGGAAATGATCCCGCTGTTTGCCACCAAATGTAACGGACCGTTACGCACACAACTCCGTTTAGGCGATATTCCCTTTTCCGGATAGACCAGCAGCTACTGCAATCACCAACTTCCCGAACTGCAAACCACACGAATTCACCAACTTCCGAACAAGAGACACACGAACCCTGGAAGCAGCCGAACAGGAAAAGCAATATGAACAGCTTACACTCCTGGCAATCAGCATACAGTCAAATCCCCCCAATAACGAGACGACACTTCGCTTTGAGGGTCAAGCAGGAACTCTCTCCTGGGGCATACAGCCTCTTTTATTACACTCCACAAACATAGTACGGCCCACAGGGGTTTGAAATACAACCAATCAATCCGTACAATAAACACAGACACTCCCACACAAAATACAGCGACCAATCAACATACAGCCAGATATATCACAATCCCACATGCATGGTCCATTGTGCTGGCTGATTAGGTCACAGGCGACGTCCATTGTGGATGCTGATTAGGTCATAGCAATGTCCATTGTGAATATTGATTAGGTCACAGGCGATGTCCATGGTGGATGCTGATTAGGTCACAGCAATGTCCATTGTGAATATTGATTAGGTCACAGGTAATGTCCATTGTGAATATTGATTAGGTCACAGGCGATGTCCATTGTGAATGTTGATTAGGTCACAGCACTGTCCATTGTGAATGCCAACTGTCATTGGGGCCATAGTCGCAGGGTAAGAGGCTAGCAAGCATGCCTCTCCAATGCCCAGGGATACATGGCAGTTTGTCACAGACGGTATAGCTATGTGTATATGGACGGTATAGCTCTGTGTATATAGATGGTAAAGCTCTGTGTATATGACGGTATAGCTCTGTGTATATGGACGGTATAGCTCTGTGTATATGGACGGTATAGCTCTGTGTATATGGACGGTATAGCTCTGTGTATATGGAAGGTATAGCTCTGTGTATATATGGACGGTATAGCTCTGTGTATATGGACGGTATAGCTCTGTGTATATCGATGGTATGGCTCTGTGTATATCGATGGTATGGCTCTGTGTATATGGATGGTATAGCTCTATGTTTATGGACGGTATAG
>CM065589.1:607759940-607820175 GCA_033119425.1 Bufotes viridis
CGGTGCCCCAGGATGACGGAGGCTTGGGGGCTCCTGATCACAGTCCTGCGGCGTTGGAGGCCCCTATTGCCCGCGCTGGGAGCCCCAGCGGCGGTTCTTCTTCTGGACGGAGCCTGGAAGAGGGCGAATTGGCGATGGAGGAGTCCCCATTGGCGGCAAGTGTCCGGTGTGAGGAGGAGATCCGGAGGGCTGTGCCTGTTGCGGCTGCGGTGGTGTCATCTGGGAACGTTGGAGGTCCGGCGGCCGCTGGGACCACCTCCCAGGGACGGCCAGGTGAGGAGACGGCTGGGGAATCTGTGGGGGGTTGTCTGTACCGTGTCAGCAGTCAGTTGGGGGTCTGCGGGTCTAGCGCAGGAGGTTTTGGCGGGTATGTTGTCTTTGCTGTCGCGCTTGGGTCCAGGGGTTACGCCCTCGCCGGCGTCAGTGTGGGCGCCGGTTGTGGTAAATGCTGGTCAGGTGGCGGGCTCAGGGGCGGCTGGGGGGCCGGTTTTGGATGCTTTTGGGGCTGCTGTGGGGGTTCGTCTGGGGTGCTTCAGGTGACGGGTGCGGCTGGCTGACGCCGCTAAGGGTGAGGTTTATGTGTGCTTTGAGGGGCCGTTGGGGGCACATTTAAAATCGGAGGTTAAGGAGCGGATTTGGCGGGACGAGTACGTTGAGATTTTCTCGTTGTTGCCGTTGGAGAAGTTTAATCTGGACAAGGGGAAGCCGGATGAGAGTAAGAGGGAGGAGGAGGAGAAGCGCAGGTTTAGGCTGATACCGCGTACTTTTCAGAATTGGCTACAGGCGTTTGCCATTCTGGCTAGTGTGATAGGGGAGAAGGCTCCTGAACATTGTTCGGCGCTGTTCTGCTATATGGATGCTGTTGGGGAGGCGCATCGGACCTACGGGGGTTTAGCGTGGCTCAGATATGATGAGCAGTTCCGTCAGAGGAAGGCGGTCAGGCCGTCTATTAGGTGGGACCACAAAGATATTAGTCTTTGGATGCGTTTAATGTCAGCGCCGAGAGGGGGCTCGGCGCCCTTTCGTGGGGGGGTGGGGGTTTCTCGGCCGGAGACGGGCAGGCGGCAGGAAGGAAAGGTTGCTGCTGGCAGTTTAACGAGGGTCATTGCCGGTTCATGTCGGAGTGCAGGTTCAAGCATGAATGCTCCGGTTGCGGAGGTTCCCATAGCTTGTCCAAATGCTTTAGGAAGGGGAAGGGCAAAGGACCCGAGGCTGCTTCGAAGAGGGGTGACGCCGGTGAGGGTGGAAGAGATGGCGCCATATTTAGGGAGGTACCCAAATAGGGACGGGGCCAAATTGTTGTTGGAGGGGTTTACTTGGGGGTTTCGTATCCCATGCCAGTTGGGGGGTGGTGGTGCAGTGCCGAGGAATTTGGCGTCTGCCTTGCGGTTCCCAGGGGTGGTTTCAGAAAAGATTGCTAAGGAGGTGGCGACAGGCCGCGTGGTGGGACCCTTTGATCATCGGCCGTTGCCGGATTTCTGGGTTTCGCCGCTTGGTTTGGTGCCTAAGAAGGAACCTAACAAGTTCCGTTTGATCCACCATCTGTCCTTTCCGCCTGGTGTGGCTGTGAATGATGGGATTGCGGAAGAGTTGTGTTCGGTTTCATACACCTCGTTTGATTCGGCTGTTCGGTGGGTCCGCCGTTTTGGGCAGGGGGCCCTGTTGGCCAAAACGGATATTGAAGCGGCGTTCCGGTTGTTGCCGATTCATCCTGACAGTTTTCGTTTGTTGGGTTTTCATTGGGACGGTAGTTTTTATGTGGATTGTTGTTTGCCTATGGGCTGTGCTATTTCTTGTTCACTGTTTGAACAATTCAGTACTTTTTTAGAGTGGGTTGTGAAACAGGAATCGGGTTGGAATTCTGTGTTACATTATTTGGATGATTTTTTGTTTATTGGCCCTGCGGGTTCGCGGGTATGTTCTGTTTTGCTGCATACGATGGAGAGGGTGGCGTCGCGCTTTGGTGTTCCCTTGGCGCCGGACAAGACTGAAGGGCCGTCGACGGTCTTGCGGTTTTTGGGGATTGAAATTGATAGTGTAGCGATGGAATGTCGACTGCCGGAGGATAAGGTACGGGACCTGAGGGAGGAATTGGTTTGCTTGGTGCGGGGTAAGCGGGTTCAGTTGAGGCGAGTTCAATCGGTGCTGGGTAAGCTGAATTTCGCATGCAGGATACTTCCTATGGGGAGGATATTTTGTCGACGGTTGGCTCTGGCGACTGCAGGGGTTAAGGTTCCTGCTCATTATCTGACGTTATCGCGGGAAGTTAAGGATGATTTGAGGGTGTGGCAGGCCTTTTTGGCGGATTTCAACGGCAGGGCCATGTGGATGGAGGCGCCTGTGTCGAATGCGGATTTGGAGTTGTTCTCGGATGCCTCCGGTTCCAGGGGGTACGGAGTGTATTGTGGGGGACAATGGAGTGCTGGCCCGTGGCCGGAGGAGTGGCGTAGGGCTGGGTTCCTGGGCAATTTGGTTCTCCTGGAACTTTTTCCCATAGTTTTGGCTACGATTCTGTGGGAGGATCGTTTGCGGAATAAGAGGGTGCGTTTTTATTGTGATAACATGGGGGTTGTACAGGCAATTAATAGTCAGAGTGCATCGTCACTCCCGGTGTTGCGGCTGTTGCGGTTGCTGGTTTTAATTGGTTTAAAGTTGAATGCTTGTTTTGTTTCTGTGCACCTGCCGGGGGTCGAGAACTCCGTGGCCTATTCGCTTTCTCGTTTTCAGTGGGAGCGTTTTCGTGGCCTGGCACCGGAGGCGGAATTGCACGGACTGGAGTGTCCTCAGTGGCTCTGGAGCGTGGCCTTGGGGTCTCGGCTGACTTGATCCGGGGGTCCGTGAGTAAAGGAACTTGGTCCTCCTATTCGGCGGTTTGGGCGCTTTGGGAAGGCCTGTTGGGACAGGTTGGGGGTTGTGACTCGGAGGACGGGTTTAGGACGGTGTTGGTTTATTGGTTGGGTCGGTCTTTTGGTGAGGGCTTGTCCTTTTCAGTGGCGTCCAAGAGGGTGGCGGCTGTGTCCTTTTGGCTGCGTTCTAGGGGTTTGGTGGATGTGACTAAGGGCTTCTTGGTTCGTCAGGCTCTGAAAGGGTATCGCCGGAGTAGGGCGCGCCCGGATTCTCGGCGGCCGGTGTCTATTGAGGTGTTGTCCCAGTTGTGGGACATGGCTGGGGGTGTTTGTGTTTCGCCTTTTGAGGCGAGTCTTTTCGGGCGGCTTTTTCTTTGGCCTTTTTCGGGGCTTTTCGTGTCTCTGAGTTGGTTTCACAGTCGCGTTCAGTGGCTGGCGGTTTGTTGCACGAGGATGTGGTTTTGCAGGACGGGGGTTTGCGGTGTCGGTTGCGGAGGTCCAAGACTGATCAAAGGGGGACAGGAGTTGTTGTGTGGTTGAGACCATTTTTGGGGTCTTCTCTCTGCCCGGTTCAGAATGTGGAAAGGTTTTTGGCGGTGCGACCGGTAGGTCCGAAGTCGTTGTTGGTGCACCAAGATGGTTCGTGTTTGTCGGTTTTCCAATTTGTGGCGGTTTTTCGGAAGTGTTTGGGGGCGGCGGGTCTGCCGGCCCTTGCCTACGGGTCCCACTCCTTTCGGATCGGTGCTGCCACGGAGGCTGCAAGGTGGGGCTTGGGGGAGGATGTTATTAAGAGGATTGGTAGATGGGAGTCGTCTTGTTATCGTACTTACGTTAGGCCACACTTGCTGTAAGTGGGTGTATGGCGTTAATTTACCTTGTTTGGTGGCTGATAATCGTTTGTTGTTTTGCAGGGCCCGTGGCATGTCTAGCTTGGATTTTTGGCCATTCCTACGTCCATTGGGGAGCGTTGCGGGCGGACGTGCGGCGGAACGGGCGCCAGTTGGGATTTTCCCTGCAGGACGTGCAAGTTCGGTGGATTGGCGTGCGTGGCCTGCTTTGGGGTAGGGTTTTGCCAGTTTTCCAGGATTATGTGGCGCTGGATCGTGCTCCCGACATTGTTGTGTTACATGTTGGGGGCAACGATTTGAGTGTCCGGCGATCCCGGGATGTTATTCGGGATATCAAACTTGATGTGCTCCGTTTGTTATCTGATTTTCCAGACCTCATTGTGGTCTGGTCTGAGGTGGTGGCTAGGAGGAGGTGGCGTGGGGCCCGGTCGGTGGCCCGAATTAACAAAGCTCGGGCTAAGCTGAATAAAGATGTGGGGAGGTTTGTGCGTCGCCAAGGGGGGGTTGTGGTGCGGCACCAGGAGTTGGAGGCTGCATCGCCTCAATTTCTTAGACCGGACGGTGTGCATCTCAATGACCTCGGCATTGATATGTGGGCGCTTGGGATTCAGGAGGGGTTGGAAACCGCTCTCAAGGTTTGGCGGGACGCCCACAGGTGAGGTGTCACCGGTGGTCGTTGGTGGCATTTTTGAGGTGAGGATCCTGGGGGGCAATTCATGGTTATAGAGGCTTACCTGGCGGAAGGCGAGTCTATTTAAGTAAGACGCTGGAGAATGGACTCCTTAGGGCCAAGTAGGCCTATTGGGAAGGACTAAATGGATACGGTGCCTTTGGGTCGGTGACTGCGGCCAAGGGCAAATGGGACATATGAAAATGGCGGATTGAGAACTGAGCTTGAATGGGTTGCCTCCCGGGATCTCTCAAGGGATAACAGCAGTTATTGTGTTAAAGGTTGAAGGTTATTATGGGAAGAAGATTGTTATTGTTATGTTTAATTAACTTGTTAAATTTTAATAAAGGTGGCCTGTACGGCCATATTTTGCCAACATGGTGGTCATTTGGTTTATTTGGGAAGGAAGGTTTCTGGGGGAGGTTACAGAGGCCGGAAGAAAATTCTTCCATCCCTTTAAGTCAGAATAGCAATGAAGCGGGGCGCAGACATAGCGTAATTGCGCCTTGACTTGGGGGGAAGACTGAAGGCAATAAGGGGTTAATTGCAGGTGGATTGCTAGGTGGTGGTATAAGGGGTGGAGCCAGGAGTCAGTTTGGCGGGCAGTATATGAGGGAGGGAGGGGCGGAGATACAGGCAGTGAGGAAGACAGCGTGAAGTTCCCGCCCACCCGCCCCCTTTTTTTTTTCTGTTCGGTTGTTTGTTTGGATTTCATTCAGGGTTTTGGGGTATAGAGGCATTTTTGAGGTGAGGATCCTGGGGGGCAATTCATGGTTATAGAGGCTTACCTGGCGGAAGGCGAGTCTATTTAAGTAAGACGCTGGAGAATGGACTCCTTAGGGCCAAGTAGGCCTATTGGGAAGGACTAAATGGATACGGTGCCTTTGGGTCGGTGACTGCGGCCAAGGGCAAATGGGACATATGAAAATGGCGGATTGAGAACTGAGCTTGAATGGGTTGCCTCCCGGGATCTCTCAAGGGATAACAGCAGTTATTGTGTTAAAGGTTGAAGGTTATTATGGGAAGAAGATTGTTATTGTTATTGTAACGGACCGTTACACACACAACTCCCTTTAGGCGATATTCCCTTTTCCAGATTGACCAGCAGCTACTGCAATCACCAACTTCCCGAACTGCAAACCACACGAATTCACCAACTTCCGAACAAGAGACGCACGAACCCTGGAAGCAGCCGAACAGGAAAAGCAATATGAAGAGCTTACACTCCTGGCAATCAGCATACAGTCAAATCCCCCCCAATAACGAGACGACACTTCGTTTTGAGGGTCAAGCAGGCACTCTCTCCTGGGGCATACAGCCTCTTTTATTTACACTCCACAAACATAGTACGGCCCACAGGGGTTTGAAATACAACCAATCAATCCGTACAATAAACACAGACACTCCCACACAAAATACAGCGACCAATCAACATACAGCCAGATATATCACAATCCCACATGGCTGGTCCATTGTGGGTGCTGATTAGGTCACAGCAATGTCCATTGTGGATGATGATTAGGTCACAGGTAATGTCCATTGTGAATATTGATTAGGTCACAGGTAATGTCCATTGTGAATGGTGATTAGGTCACAGCAATGTCCATTGTGAATGATGATTAGGTCACAGGCGATGTCCATTGTGAATGGTGATTAGGTCACAGGTAATGTCCATTGTGAATGATGATTAGGTCACAGGTAATGTCCATTGTGACTGTTGATTAGGTCACAGCAATGTCCATTGTGAATGCCAACTGTCATTGGGGCCATAGTCGCAGGGTAAGAGGCTAGCAAGCATGCCTCTCCAAGAAACTGGGGCAGACTCTGGTACAGGGTCCAGTCTGCTACATTTCTCCCCTTTACCAAAGAGACTAACAGGGTATCTGACCTCCTGCCGGTCAGTGCCCTGGTTAGTCCAGCAACCCACCCACGAAGCACAAACAGCAGTACAGCCCACCCACAATAAATGGTTACTACACCTGGATAAAGTAGCAACTTGTCCATGTCCAGGTGCCTCACTACGGCTGTGCGGGGGACTGGTAGACTGCCTAGGTGGGTTGCTGAGTGGGCAGAGACCGGCGGTACTCTGCCCTGGGGCCAGCGCTACCACGGAAGTAGCCTGGTGGGAGCCTGGTTGTGGGGGAGGAGACCGACTGTCTCCCTCTGGATAAACCGCTCTGTGGCTGGCGGACAGGACCGACCATCCTTGCCCCTTGTGCTGCAAGTGCAGAGACCACGGTCCCATCTGCACCGTTGGGGCGTAACATCTCCCCTTGGTGGGTTAGGCTGCCGCTGGAGAGAGGGTGTAACAAGCCCCTCTCTCTGAACTGTAGACTGCCGCTGGGGAGAGCGGGTAGCAGGCTCCTCTCCCTGACCCTCTCTCTGCTGGTGGAGGGGGACCAACTGTCTCCCCTTTCAATATTTTGTCCTGCTGCTGGGGTACACACTGCAGCTGGGGAGGAAGGATGACACCTTTAGCTCCCTGGGGTACACACTGTCGCTGGGGAGGAAGGGAAACACCTTCAGCTCCCGGGGTAGACACTGCCGCTGGGGAGGAAGGATGACACCTTCAGCTCCCGGGGGTAGACACTGCCGCTGGGGAGGAAGGACGGCACCTTCAGCTCCCTGGGGTACACACAGCCGCTGGGGAGGGAGGACGGCACCTTCAGCTCCCTGGGATACACCCTGCCGCTGGGGAGGAAGGACGACACCTTCAGCTCCCTGGGGTACACACTGCCGCTGGGGAGGAAGGACAGCACCTTCAGCTCCCTGGGGTACACACTGCCGCTGGGGAGGAAGGACGACACCTTCAGCTCCCTGGGGTACACACTGCCGCTGTGGAGGAAGGACGGCACCTTCAGCTCCCGGGGGTACACACGGCCGCTGGGGAGGAAGGATGACACCTTCAGCTCCCTGGGGTACACACTGCCGCTGGGGAGGAAGGACGGCACCTTCAGCTCCCTGGGGTACACACTGCCGCTGGGGAGGAAGGACGACACCTTCAGCTCCCTGGGGTACACACTGCCGCTGTGGAGGAAGGACGGCACCTTCAGCTCCCGGGGGTACACACTGCCGCTGGGGAGGAAGGACGGCACCTTCAGCTCCCTGGGATACACACAGCCGCTGGGGAGGAAGGACGGCACCTTCAGCTCTCCGGAGCGCACTCAGCCGCTGGGGAGGGCGGACGATACCATCTGCCATGAACTGCAGGTACTCTGCTGTTATCCTCCTCACGAACTGCACAGATTTCTCCGGGGGGTTGGGTCCGAAGAAAATCAGCCGTGATATCAGCTCTCTGTCAAATTCCTCCTGCGTGTAGCTGGGTGCCATGCTTGTTCTCCTGAAGTTCTTTCTTTTGTAGATAGGGGAGCTGTACGGGTACTAACGTTGCCCTCACTTTGTAATCCAAGGAATGGTGTTGCCCTGTAGATGTTCTTCTGGGCTGTGGAAATGATCCCGCCGCCTGCCACCAAATGTAACGGACAGGCGGTATAGACCACAATATCTCCGCTGGTAGACCGGAACAGCATACAATAATCCAGGTAGCTTTACAAGGATCCCTTTTTCCCAAGGACTAGACGACACATAGCCTGGGAGACAACCAAACAGGAAAAGCCCGAGGAACAGCTTACACTCCTGGCAATCAGCATACAGTCAAATCCCCCCCAATAACGAGACGACACTTCGTTTTGAGGGTCAAGCAGGAACTCTCTCCTGGGGCATACAGCCTCTTTTATTTACACTCCACAAACATAGTACGGCCCACAGGGGTTTGAAATACAACCAATCAATCCGTACAATAAACACAGACACTCCCACACAAAATACAGCGACCAATCAACATACAGCCAGATATATCACAATCCCACATGGCTGGTCCATTGTGGGTGCTGATTAGGTCACAGCAATGTCCATTGTGAATATTGATTAGGTCACAGGTAATGTCCATTGTGAATGGTGATTAGGTCACAGCAATGTCCATTGTGAATGATGATTAGGTCACAGGCGATGTCCATTGTGAATGGTGATTAGGTCACAGCAATGTCCATTGTGAATGATGATTAGGTCACAGGCGATGTCCATTGTGAATGGTGATTAGGTCACAGGTAATGTCCATTGTGAATGATGATTAGGTCACAGGTAATGTCCATTGTGACTGTTGATTAGGTCACAGCAATGTCCATTGTGAATGCCAACTGTCATTGGGGCCATAGTCGCAGGTAAGAGGCTAGCAAGCATGCCTCTCCAAGAAACTGGGGCAGACTCTGGTACAGGGTCCAGTCTGCTACAGTTATGTTTAATTAACTTGTTAAATTTTAATAAAGGTGGCCTGTACGGCCATATTTTGCCAACATGGTGGTCATTTGGTTTATTTGGGAAGGAAGGTTTCTGGGGGAGGTTACAGAGGCCGGAAGAAAATTCTTCCATCCCTTTAAGTCAAGCTCTGTGTATATTGACGGTATATCTCTGTGCATATGGAAGGTATACGGTAGCTCTGTGTATATTGACGGTATTGCTGCTGTGTATATGACGGTATATATCTGTGTATATGGACGGTATATCTCTGTGTATATGGACAGTATATCTCTGTGTATATGACGGTATAGCACTGTGTATATGGACGGTATAGCTCTGTGTATATGGACAGTATATCTCTGTGTATATGACGGTATAGCTCTGTGTATATGGATGGTATAGCTTCTGTGTATATGGACGGTATAGCTCTGTGTATATGGACGGTATGGCTCTGTGTATATGGACAGTATAGCACGGTGTATATGGACGGTATAGCTCTGTGTATATGGACGGTATAGCTCTGTGTATATGGACGGTATAGCTCTGTGTATATGGACAGTATAGCTCTGTGTATATGGACGGTATAGCTCTGTGTATATGGACGGTATAGCTCTGTGTATATGGACAGTATATCTCTGTGTATATGGACGGTATAGCTCTGTGTATATGGACGGTATAGCTCTGTGTATATGACGGTATATCTCTGTGTTTATGATGATATAGCTCTGTGTATATGAACGGTATAGCTCTGTGTATATGGACGGTATAGCTCTATGTATATGGATGGTATAGCTCTGTGAATATATGGACGGTATAGCTCTGTGTATATTGATGGTATGGCTCTGTGTATATGGATGGTATAGCTCTATGTATATGGACGGTATAGCTCTGTGTATATGGACGGTATAGCTCTGTGTATATGGACGGTATAGCTCTGTGTATATGGACGGTATAGCTCTGTGTATATGGACGGTATAGCTCTCTGTATATGGACGGTATTGCTCTGTGTATATGGATAGTATAGCTCTGTGTATATGGACCGTATAGCTCTGTGTATGTGGATGATATAGCCCTGTGTATATGGACGGTATAGCTCTGTGTATTTGGACGGTATAGCTCTGTGTATTTGGACAGTATAGCTCTGTGTATATGGACGGTATAGCTCTGTGTATATGGACAGTATAGCTCTGTGTATATGGACGGTATAGCTCTGTGTATATGGACGGTATAGCTCTGTGTATATGGACGGTATAGCTCTGTGTATATGGACGGTATAGCTCTGTGTATATGACGGTATGGCTCTGTATATATGGACGGTATGGCTCTGTATATATGGACGGTATAGCTCTGTGTATATGGACGGTATAGCTCTGTGTATATGGACGGTATAGCTCTGTGTATATGGACGGTATAGCTCTGTGTATATGGACGGTATAGCTTCTCTGTATATGGATGGTATAGCTCTGTGTATATGGACAGTATAACTCTGTGTATATGGACGGTATTCCTCTGTGTATATGGACGGTATAGCTCTGTGTATATGGATGGTATAGCTCTGTGTATATGGTCGGTATAGCTCTGTGTATATGGACGGTATAGCTCTGTGTATATGGACGGTATAGCTCTGTGTATATGACGGTATGGCTCTGTATATATGGACGGTATGGCTCTGGATATATGGACGGTATGGCTCTGTATATATGGACGGTATGGCTCTGTATATATGGACGGTATAACTCTGTGTATATGACGGTATGGCTCTGTATATATGGACGGTATGGCTCTGTATATATGGACGGTATAACTCTGTGTATATGATGGTATAGCTCTGTGTATATGGACAGTATTGCTCTGTGTATATGGACGGTATTCCTCTGTGTATATGGACGGTATAGCTCTGTGTATATGGATGGTATAGCTCTGTGTATATGGTCGGTATAGCTCTGTATATATGGACGGTATAGCTCTGTGTATATGGACGGTATAGCTCTGTGTATATGACGGTATGGCTCTGTATATATGGACGGTATGGCTCTGTATATATGGACGGTATAACTATGTGTATATGGACGGTATAGCTCTGTGTATATGGACGGTATAGCTCTGTGTATATGGACGGTATAGCTCTGTGTATATGGATGGTATAGCTCTGTGTATATGGACGGTATAGCTCTGTGTATATGGTCGGTATAGCTCTGTGTATATGGACGGTATAGCTCTGTGAATGTGGATGATATAGCTCTGTGTATATGGACGGTATAGCTCTGTGTATATGGATGGTATAGCTCTGTGTATATGGATGGTATAGCTCTGTGTATATGGACGGTATAGCTCTGTGTATATGGACGGTATAGCTCTGTATATATGGATGGTATAGCTCTGTGTATATGACGGTATAGCTCTGTGTATAAGGATGGTATTGCTGCTGTGTATATGGACGGTATATCTCTGTGTATATGGACGGTATAGCTCTGTGTATATGGACGGTATATCTGCAGTGTTTATGGACGGTATAGCTCTGTGTATATGGACGGTATAGCTCTGTGTATATGGACGGTATAGCTCTGTGTATATGGACGGTATAGCTCTGTGTATATGGACGGTATAGCTGCAGTGTATATGGACGGTGTAGCTCTGTGTATATGGACGGTATAGCTCTGTGTATATGGATGGTATAGCTCTGTGTATATGGACGGTATAGCTCTGTGTATATGACGGTATTGCTCTGTGTACATGGACGGTATAGCTCTGTGTATATGGACGGTATAGCTCTGTGTATATGGACCGTATAGCTCTGTGTATATAGACGGTATAGCTCTGTGTATATGGACGGTATAGCTGCTGGGTATATGTACGGTATAGCTCTGTGTATATGGACGGTATAGCTCTGTGTATATATGGACGGTATAGCTCTGTGTATATGGACGGTATAGCTCTATGTATATGGACGGTATAGCTCTGTGTATATGGACGGTATAGCTCTGTGTATATGGACGGTATAGCTCTGTGTATATATTGTCGGTATAGCTCTGTGTATATGGATGGTATACCTCTATGTATATGGACAGTATAGCTCTGTGTATATGGACGGTATAGCTCTGTGTATATGGACGGTATAGCTCTGTGTATATGGACGGTATAGCTGCTGTGTATATGGACGGTATAGCTATATGTATATGGACGGTATAGCTCTGTGTATATTGACGGTTTAGCTCTGTGTATATTGACGGTATATCTCTGTGTATATGGATGGTATAGCTCTGTGTATATTGACGGTATAGCTGCTGTGTATATGGACGGTATATCTCTTTGTATATGGACGGTATAGCTCTGTGTATATGGAAGGTATAGCTTCTGTGTATATGGACGGTATAGCTCTGTGTATATGGACGGTATGGCTCTGTGTATATGGACAGTATAGCACGGTGTATATGGACGGTATAGCTCTGTGTATATTGACGGAATAGCTGCTGTGTATATGGACGGTATAGCTCTGTGTATATGGACAGTATAGCTCTGTGTATATGGACAGTATATCTCTGTGTATATGACGGTATAGCTCTGTGTATATGGTCGGTATAGCTCTGTGTATATGGACAGTATATCTCTGTGTATATGACGGTATAGCTCTGTGTATATGGAAGGTATAGCTTCTGTGTATATGGTCGTTATAGCTCTGTGTATATGGACGGTATGGCTCTGTGTATATGGACAGTATAGCACGGTGTATATGGACGGTATAGCTCTCTGTATATGGACGGTATAGCTCTGTGTATATGGACGGTATAGCTCTGTGTATATGGACAGTATAGCTCTGTGTATATGGACGGTATAGCTCTATGTATATGGACGGTATAGCTCTGTGTATATGGACGGTGTAACGGATCGCCTGGCACCCCGACTGGGTACCTCCGTTGAAAGATGCTCCTAGCGTTTCCTGAGGACTCCAAGCGCTCTAGCCGACACCACAACCACCGAACCTGAGAAGCATACGAATCCTCTCAAGCCTCTGAATGCTGTAGACAGTTGAATAGGAACCATACGAATAGGTTTGCACTCCTAGCAGTCAGACTGGAACAGCATCCAATAACTCCTCCCCCAATAATGAGACGACACTTCACTTTGAGGGTTAAACAGGAACTCTCTCCTGGGGCATACAGCCTCTTTTATTTACACTCCACAAACATAGTACGGCCCACAGGGGTTTGAAATACAACCAATCAATCCGTACAATAAACACAGACACTCCCACACAAAATACAGCGACCAATCAACATACAGCCAGATATATCACAATCCCACATGCATGGTCCATTGTGGGTGCTGATTAGGTCACAGCAATGTCCATTGTGAATATTGATTAGGTCACAGGTAATGTCCATTGTGAATGGTGATTAGGTCACAGCAATGTCCATTGTGAATGATGATTAGGTCACAGGCGATGTCCATTGTGAATGATGATTAGGTCACAGGTAATGTCCATTGTGACTGTTGATTAGGTCACAGCAATGTCCATTGTGAATGCCAACTGTCATTGGGGCCATAGTCGCAGGGTAAGAGGCTAGCAAGCATGCCTCTCCAAGAAACTGGGGCAGACTCTGGTACAGGGTCCAGTCCGCTACATTTCTCCCCTTTACCAAAGAGACTAACAGGGTATCTGACCTCCTGCCGGTCAGTGCCCTGGTTAGTCCAACAACCCACCCACGAAGCACAAACAGCAGTACAGCCCACCCACAATAAATGGTTACTACACCTGGATAAAGTAGCAACTTGTCCATGTCCAGGTGCCTCACTACGGCTGTGCGGGGGACTGGTAGACTGCCTAGGTGGGTTGCTGAGTGGGCAGAGACCGGCGGTACTCTGCCCTGGGGCCAGCGCTACCACGGAAGTAGCCTGGTGGGAGCCTGGTTGTGGGGGAGGAGACCGACTGTCTCCCCTCTGGATAAACCGCTCTGTGGCTGGCGGACAGGACCGACCATCCTTGCCCCTTGTGCTGCAAGTGCAGAGACCACGGTCCCATCTGCACCGTTGGGGGCGTAACATCTCCCCTTGGTGGGTTAGGCTGCCGCTGGAGAGAGGGTGTAACAAGCCCCTCTCTCTGAACTGTAGACTGCCGCTGGGGAGAGCGGGTAGCAGGCTCCTCTCCTGACCCTCTCTCTGCTGGTGGAGGGGGACCAACTGTCTCCCCTTTCAATATCTTGTCCTGCTGCTGGGGTACACACTGCAGCTGGGGAGGAAGGATGACACCTTTAGCTCCCTGGGGTACACACTGTCGCTGGGGAGGAAGGGAAACACCTTCAGCTCCCGGGGGTAGACACTGCCGCTGGGGAGGAAGGATGACACCTTCAGCTCCCGGGGGTAGACACTGCCGCTGGGGAGGAAGGACGGCACCTTCAGCTCCCTGGGGTACACACAGCCGCTGGGGAGGGAGGACGGCACCTTCAGCTCCCTGGGATACACCCTGCCGCTGGGGAGGAAGGACGACACCTTCAGCTCCCTGGGGTACACACTGCCGCGGGGGAGGAAGGACAGCACCTTCAGCTCCCTGGGGTACACACTGCCGCTGGGGAGGAAGGACGACACCTTCAGCTCCCTGGGGTACACACTGCCGCTGTGGAGGAAGGACGGCACCTTCAGCTCCCGGGGGTACACACGGCCGCTGGGGAGGAAGGATGACACCTTCAGCTCCCTGGGGTACACACTGCCGCTGGGGAGGAAGGACGGCACCTTCAGCTCCCTGGGGTACACACTGCCGCTGTGGAGGAAGGACGGCACCTTCAGCTCCCTGGGGTACACACTGCCGCTGGGGAGGAAGGACGGCACCTTCAGCTCCCTGGGGTACACACTGCCGCTGGGGAGGAAGGACGGCACCTTCAGCTCCCTGGGATACACACAGCCGCTGGGGAGGAAGGACGGCACCTTCAGCTCTCCGGAGCGCACTCAGCCGCTGGGGAGGGCGGACGATACCATCTGCCATGAACTGCAGGTACTCTGCTGTTATCCTCCTCACGAACTGCACAGATTTCTCCGGGGGTTGGGTCCGAAGAAAATCAGCCGTGATCTCAGCTCTCTGTCAAATTCCTCCTGCGTGTAGCTGGGTGCCATGCTTGTTCTCCTGAAGTTCTTTCTTTTGTAGATAGGGGCGCTGTACGGGTACTAACGTTGCCCTCACTTTGTAATCCAAGGAATGGTGTTGCCCTGTAGATGTCCTTCTGGGCTGTGGAAATGATCCCGCCGCCTGCCACCAAATGTAACGGACCGTTACGCACACACACTCCGTTTAGGCGATATTCCCTTTCCGGATAGACCAGCAGCTACTGCAATCACCAACTTCCCGAACTGCAAACCACACGAATTCACCAACTTCCGAACAAGAGACACACGAACCCTGGAAGCAGCCGAACAGGAAAAGCAATATGAACAGCTTACACTCCTGGCAATCAGCATACAGTCAAATCCCCCCCAATAACGAGACGACACTTCGTTTTGAGGGTCAAGCAGGAACTCTCTCCTGGGGCATACAGCCTCTTTTATTTACACTCCACAAACATAGTACGGCCCACAGGGGTTTGAAATACAACCAATCAATCCGTACAATAAACACAGACACTCCCACACAAAATACAGCGACCAATCAACATACAGCCAGATATATCACAATCCCACATGCATGGTCCATTGTGGGTGCTGATTAGGTCACAGCAATGTCCATTGTGAATATTGATTAGGTCACAGGTAATGTCCATTGTGAATGATGATTAGGTCACAGGTAATGTCCATTGTGACTGTTGATTAGGTCACAGCAATGTCCATTGTGAATGCCAACTGTCATTGGGGCCATAGTCGCAAGGTAAGAGGCTAGCAAGCATGCCTCTCCAAGAAACTGGGGCAGACTCTGGTACAGGGTCCAGTCCGCTACAGACGGTATAGCTTCTGTGCATATGTACGGTATAGCTATGTTTATATGGACCGTATAGCTCTGTGTATATAGACGGTATAGCTCTGTGTATATGACGGTATAGCTCTGTGTATATGGACGGTATAGCTCTGTGTATATGGACGGTATAGCTCTGTGTATATGGAAGGTATAGCTCTGTGTATATATGGACGGTATAGCTTTATGTATATGGACGGTATAGCTCTGTGTATATCGATAGTATGGCTCTGTGTATATGGATGGTATAGCTCTATGTATATGGACGGTATAGCTCTGTGTATAAGGACGGTTTAGCTCTGTGTATATGGACGGTATAGCTCTGTGTATATGGACCGTATAGCTCTGTGTATATAGACGGTATAGCTCTGTGTATATGGACGGTATAGCTGCTGGGTATATGGACGGTATAGCTCTGGGTATATGGACGGTATAGCTCTGTGTATATATGGACGGTATAGCTCTGTGTATATGGACGGTATAGCTCTATGTATATGGATGGTATAGCTCTGTGTATATGGACGGTATAGCTCTGTGTATATATTGTCGGTATAGCTCTGTGTATATGGACGGTATAGCTCTGTTTATATGGACGGTATAGCTCTGTGTATATGGACGGTATAGCTATGTGTATATGGACTGTATAGCTCTGTGTATATGGACGGTATAGCTCTGTGTATATTGACGGTATAGCTCTGTGTATATGGATGGCATAGCTCTGTGTATATGGACGGTATAGCTCTGTGTATATGGATGGTATAGCTCTGTGTATATGGACGGTATAGCTTCTCTGTATATGGATGGTATAGCTCTGTGTATATGGAAGGTATAGCTCTGTGTATATGGACGGTATAGCTCTGTGTATATGGACGGTATAGCTCTGTGTATATGGACGGTATAGCTCTGTGTATATGGACGGTATAGCTCTGTGTATATGGACGGTATAGTTCTGTGTATATGACGGTATGGCTCTGTATATATGGACGGTATGGCTCTGTATATTTGGACGGTATAGCTCTGTGTATATGGACAGTATTGCTCTGTGTATATGGACGGTATAGCTCTGTATATATGGACGGTATGGCTCTGTGTATATGGACGGTATAGCTCTGTGTATATGGACAGTATAGCTCTGTGTATATGGACGGTATTCCTCTGTGTATATGGAAGGCATAGCTCTGTTTATATGGATGGTATAGCTCTGTGTATATGGACGGTATAGCTCTGTATATATGGACGGTATAGCTCTGTGTATATGGACGGTATAGCTCTGTGTATATGGACGGTATAGCTCTGTATATATGGACGGTATGGCTCTGTGTATATGGACGGTATAGCTCTGTGTATATGGACGGTATAGCTCTGTGTATATGGACGGTATAGCTCTGTGTATATGGACGGTATAGCTCTGTGTATATGGACGGTATAGCTCTGTGTATATGGACAGTATAGCTCTGTGTATATGGACGGTATAGCTCTGTGTATATGGACGGTATAGCTCTGTGTATATGGATGGTATAGCTCTGTGTATATGGATGGTATAGCTCTGTGTATATGGATGGTATAGCTCTGTGTATATGGACGGTATAGCTCTGTGTATATGGACGGTATAGCTCTGTGTATATGGACGGTATAGCTCTGTGTATATGGACGGTATAGCTCTGTGTATATGGATGGTATAGCTGCTGTGTATATGGGCGGTATAGCTCTGTGTATATGGACAGTATAGCTCTGTGTATATGGACGGTATAGCTCTGTGAATATGGATGGTATTGCTGCTGTGTATATGGACGGTATAGCTCTGTGTATATGGACGGTATAGCTCTGTGTATATGGACGGTATAGCTCTGTGTATATGGACAGTATAGCTCTGTGTATATGGACGGTATAGCTCTGTGTATATGGACGGTATAGCTCTGTGTATATGGACGGTATAGCTCTGTGTATATGGACGGTATAGCTCTGTATATATGGACGCTATAGCTCTTTGTATATGGACGGTATAGCTCTGTGTATATGGACGGTATAGCTCTGTGTATATGGACAGTATAGCTCTGTGTATATGGACGGTATAGCTCTGTGTATATGGAAGGTATAGCTCTGTGTATATGGATGGTATAGCTCTGTGTATATGGACGGTATAGCTCTGTATATATGGATGGTATAGCTCTGTGTATATGGACGGTATAGCTCTGTGTATATGGACGGTATAGCTCTGTGTATATGGACGGTATAGCTCTGTGTATATGGACGGTATAGCTCTGTGTATATGGACGGTATAGCTCTGTGTATATGGACGGTATAGCTCTGTGTATATGGACGGTATAGCTCTGTGTATATGGACGGTATAGCTCTGTGTATATGGATGGTATAGCTCTGTGTATATGGACGGTATAGCTCTGTGTATATGGACGGTATAGCTCTGTGTATATGGATGGTATAGCTCTGTGTATATGGATGGTATAGCTCTGTGTATATGGACGGTATAGCTCTGTGTATATGGACGGTATAGCTCTGTATATATGGATGGTATAGCTCTGTGTATATGACAGTATAGCTCTGTGTATATGGATGGTATTGCTGCTGTGTATATGGACGGTATAGCTCTGTGTATATGGACGGTATAGCTCTGTGTATGTGGATGATATAGCTCTGTGTATATAGACGGTATAGCTCTGTGTATATGGACGGTATAGCTCTGTGTATATGGACAGTATAGCATGGGTGTATATGGACGGTATAGCTCTCTGTATATGGACGGTATAGCTCTGTGTATATGGACGGTATAGCTCTGTGTATATGGACGGTATAGCTCTGTGTATATGGATGGTATAGCTCTGTGTATATGGACGGTATAGCTCTGTGTATATGGTCGGTATAGCTCTGTGTATATGGACGGTATAGCTCTGTGTATATGGATGGTATAGCTCTGTGTATATGGACGGTATAGCTCTGTGTATATGGATGGTATAGCTCTGTGTATATGGACGGTATAGCTCTGTGTATATGGACGGTATAGCTCTGTGTATATGGATGGTATAGCTCTGTGTATATGGATG
The DNA here is from genome assembly GCA_033119425.1 of Bufotes viridis. Lineage (NCBI taxonomy): Eukaryota > Metazoa > Chordata > Amphibia > Anura > Bufonidae > Bufotes > Bufotes viridis. Next base: position 607,778,594 of record CM065589.1, read on the forward strand.
GTATAGCTCTGTGTATATGGACGGTATAGCTCTGTGTATATGGATGGTATTGCTGCTGTGTATATGGACGGTATAGCTCTGTGTATATGGACGGTATAGCTCTGTGTATATGGACGGTATAGCTGCTGTGTATATGGACGGTATAGCTCTGTGTATATGGACGGTATAGCTCTGTGTATATGGACGGTATAGCTCTGTGTATATGGACGGTATAGCTCTGTGTATATGGACGGTATAGCTGCTGTGTATATGGACGGTATAGCTCTGTGTATATGGACGGTATAGCTCTGTGTATATGATGGTATAGCTCTGTGTATATGGACGGTATAGCTCTGTGTATATGGACGGTATAGCTCTGTGTATATGGACGGTATAGCTCTGTGTATATGGACGGTATAGCTCTGTGTATATGGACCGTATAGCTCTGTGTATATAGACGGTATAGCTCTGTGTATATGGACGGTATAGCTCTGTGTTTATATGGACGGTATAGCTCTGTGTACATGGACGGTATAGCTCTATGTATATGGACGGTATAGCTCTGTGTATATGGACGGTATAGCTCTGTGTATATGGACGGTATAGCTCTGTGTATATATTGTCGGTATAGCTCTGTGTATATGGATGGTATACCTCTATGTATATGGACAGTATAGCTCTGTGTATATGGACGGTATAGCTCTGTGTATATGGACGGTATAGCTCTGTGTATATATGGACGGTATAGCTCTGTGTACATGGACGGTATAGCTCTGTGTATATGGACGGTATAGCTCTATGTATATGGACGGTATAGCTCTGTGTATATGGACGGTATAGCTCTGTGTAAATATTGTCGGTATAGCTCTGTGTATAAGGACAGTATAGCTCTATGTATATGGACAGTATAGCTCTGTGTATATGGACGGTATAGCTCTATGTATATGGATGGTATAGCTCTGTGTATATGGACGGTATAGCTGCTGTGTATATGGACGGTATAGCTATATGTATATGGACGGTATAACTCTGTGTATATTGACGGTATAGCTCTGTGTATATTGACGGTATATCTCTGTGTATATGGATGGTATAGCTCTGTGTATATTGACGGTATAGCTGCTGTGTATATGGACGGTATATCTCTGTGTATATGGACGGTATAGCTCTGTGTATATGGAAGGTATAGCTTCTGTGTATATGGATGGTATAGCTCTGTGTATATGAACGGTATAGCTCTGTGTATATATTGTCGGTATAGCTCTGTGTATATGGACGGTATAGCTCTGTGTATATGGACGGTATAGCTATGTTTATATGGACGGTATAGCTATGTGTATATGGACGGTATAGCTCTGTGTATATGGACGGTATAGCTCTGTGTATAGGGAAAAATACGTACCTGGTATTTTACTTTCCTTGAGTCCGGAGGCAGCACAGTATGGGTTAAACGTGACCTCGTCAGCTTCTTTGGACCGCCCACCTAGTTAAGATAGAGAGTCTTTCATTAGTTGGCTATATAAGGATGGATCCCACAGTGCCCCATTGTGTAAAATAAATAGATTCAGACACCAAAAATGCATAATACAAAAAAGTTTATTAGGGAGGGTATCTATGTGCTGCCTCCGGACTCAAGGAAAGTAAAATACCAGGTACGTATTTTCCCTTTCCCTTTCGTCCTCCGGCAGCACAGTATGGGATTTTCATAGATCACAAGGGGGATCAGCATGCAGAACTGCACTTAACACCCCAGTGCCAAAGGCTGAGCTTTTAGCGTTGATGTCCAGCCTATAGTGTTTAACGAAAGTGTGTGAAGAGGACCAGGAGGCTGCATTACAGATGTCTTGTATGGAGACTTGGGCTTGTTCCGCCCAGGAAACTGCAGTAGCTCTTGTTGAGTGCGCTCTGACTGGAAATGGAGAGGAGAGACCTTCCAATTCGTATGTTTCCTTGACCGTGGATTTTATCCATCTTGCAAGGGTGTCTTTAGATGGCTGCTGCCCTTTTCTTGGTCCTGCAAATAATATGAACAGGTTCTCTGCATTCCTGAACTCTTCTGTTCTCTGCAGGTAAATTTCAATCGCCCTTTTGACATCTAGAGTATGTAAAAGTTCTTGTTGTTCATCCGATGGATTAGGAACAAACACCGGCAGAAAGGACTCCCGATTGACATTATCTGATGAAGGAACTTTCGGCATGAAGGAGGGCATGGTACGCAGCAATACCCCATCTGGAAGGATTCTTAGGTACGGATGTTTTGAAGACAAGGCTTGTAGTTCTCCCAGCCGTTTCGCAGACGTGATAGCGACCAGAAACAGTACCTTATATGATAACCACTTCATATCTGATTCTTGAAGGGGTTCAAAGGGTGGAACCATGAGTTTCTTAAGAACCAAGGACAAGTCCCATACGGGAACTGGTTCTCTAATCGTTGGTTTCAATTTCTTTATAGCTATAAAGAACCTAACGATGAGAGGATGATGCAGAAATTTATTTTCAGTCATCATGTTGATAGCCGTCATATGAGACTTTAATGTACTAGGCTTGAGTCCCTTTTGAAATCCTTCTTGAAGGAATTGTAATATAGATACGACATTCGTATCTGGATGATTGGTTTCAGATGACCATGCTGCAAATTTCTTCCAGGTCTTTGCATACTTTTTATTTGTGGAGTCTTTACGTGAGCATAGCAGGGTAGAGATAACCTGTTCCGTGAGACCTTCCTGCTCTAGTCTGGTACGTTCAGTCTCCAAGCCGTAAGGTGCAGTCTGTCTAAATTCTGATGGTACAGGCCGTCCTGTAGTAATAAGTTCGGGATCAAGGGCAGCTTCCAGAATTCCCGTTTGGACATTTGGAGCAGGAGAGGGAACCAGGATCTCCTTGGCCAAAAGGGGCTATTAATATAGCCTGAGGTTTCTCCGCCAGAATCTTTCTTAGAACCTTTAGGATTAGGGGAACAGGAGGAAACAGGTACACAAACCGGTGCTTCCAACTGATGGAGAAGGCGTCCACTACTGTGGGATGATCCATCTTGTTTAGAGAGCAGAATTTGTTCAGTTTTCTGTTCTTTCTGCATGCCATCAAATCCCAGTCCGGACATCCCCACTTGTCCGTAATCTGTTGAAAGATGACCGGGTTTAGTTCCCATTCTGAATGGCTGATCTTCCTCCGACTCAACAGATCCGCTTGAGTATTCGAGCAGCCTCTTATATGCATCGCTTTCAAATCTAAGAGATGTACTTCTGACCAGAAGAAGATTTGTTTGCATAGATTCAGGAGAGCAGGGTTCCTCGTCCCACCTTGCTTGTTCAGATAAAAGACTGCTGGAAGGTTGTCTGAACGTATCATCACTGGTTTTCTCTTGACATATGGCAGGAACTGGAGAAGGGCTAATTGTATCGCTTTCAGCTCCTTGAAGTTTGAAGACCACTTCTTCTGAAGAACAGACCATTGCCCCTGTATCCATCTGTCTCGGAGATGTGCTCCCCAACCGCTGCCGGATGCGTCCGTAGTAATTACCACTGGAGAGATGAACTGAAATACCTTCCCTTGGGAGAGGTTCTTGGACGATAACCACCATTTGAGGCTTTGTAAGGTTGAAATCTTCAGTCTTATTCTTGCCTCCAGATTGTACTGAGTGTGATGCCAAGTCTGCAACATATCCTGCTGCAGATCTCTGGAGTGCATCATAGCCCATGGAACTGCATCCGATGCTGCTGTCATGTGGCCCAAGGTTTTCATAATCCTGCGGACTGTTGGGGAGCGGAGGGATATCAAGGTTCTTATTTCCTTCTTTAGGGCTCTGATTCTTGACTGTGGTAGAAACAACGTCATGGAGCTTGTATCTATCAGGAGCCCCAGGAACTTCTTGGAGGTGGTGGGGATGATATTTGATTTCTTCCAATTTATTAAGAAACCCAACGACTGAAGAAGTTCTACTGTCATGCTGAGTTGAACTTGTAAGATATCTCTGGAATCTGCTGCGATAAGCCAGTCGTCCAGATAAGGGAAGACTTGTACTCCCTGGAGACGCAATTTTACCGCAATGATGACCGCGATCTTTGTAAATACCCTCGGTGCTGAACATAGGCCGAAGGGGAGTGCTTTGAATTGGAAATGAAGGGTCTTTCCATTCTTTCGGATTGCCACTCTTAGATATCTTCTTGATGATGTCTTTATAGGAATATGAAGATATGCGTCCTTGAGATCCAAGGACGCCATGTATTGATTCTGTTTGAGGACCGCCGTGATAGATCTTATGGTCTCCATTTTGAAATGGATCTTCCGCATGTAGTTGTTCAGATATCTCAGATCTATGATGAGTCTGTTTCCTCCGTCTGCTTTGGGCACATAAAATATTCTGGAATAAACACCTTCTTCTCTTTGATTGTAAGGTACCGGTTCCAGCGCCCCTTTTCCAAGAATTCTTCTAAAAGATGGATTAACAAATCGTCTTCCCCTTTGTTTAGAACAAATCTGTCTTGTGGAAGACGGTTGAATTCCAAGTCGTAACCTTCCTTTATTATTTGAAGAGCCCATTTGTCTGACGTTATCAGTTCCCAATTTGAATGAAAATGAGAGAGTCGACCTCCTACTTTCTGACTTTTGGCGTCAGAATTCCGTTTTCGTCTGCTTGGGGTCCTCAGATTTTTCTTTGAACTTCCAGATGTTGAGCCATATCTGCCGCTAGATCTTCCTCTGTTTGAACGTCCTCTAAAGCTTGGCCTTCTGTAGTCCTGTCCTCTGTATGGACGAAAAAACTTGGTTTTTCTCTTCTTTTGGCCTGCGGGAAGTTTAGGACCTTGTCCTCCATATTGGATTCCAGCAGCTTGTCTAGCTGGGAACCGAACAACCTGCCAGGCTCAAATGGTAGAGAGCACAAATTGCTCTTGGATGCTGGGTCTCCGGACCATAACTTTAGCCATATGGACCTTCTTACAGCATTGGTCAGTGCCATATTCTTTGCTGTTAGCCTTATAGAATCCACCGGGAAGTCGCATAAGAATTCTGCGGCAAGTTTCAGAGTTGGTAGTTGCTGGAGCAGCTCCTGTCTTGATACTCCATCTTCTATGTCTCGGCCTAGATGGCTGAGCCAGACCCTCAGTGCACGTGCCACCGGAACCGCAGCCATAGCTGCCTTATTCAAGGAAGCCATATATGTGTGCAGTCTCTTCAGGAGACCATCTGCTTTTTTCTCCATTGGATCTCTGAGTAGGGAAGAGTCATCAATGGGAAAGAAGGATTTCTTTGCTAGTCTAATAACCGAGGGATCCACTCTAGCAGGATTTTCCCAGCTAGTAGATTCTGCAGGGTCCGTCTTGTATGCGGCTCTAAATCTAGATCCAAGGTTAATTTTCCCGACAGGGTGTTCCCATTCATTATGCATGATGGAATTAAGTACTGGATGACTGGGAAAAACAGTAGCCTTTTTTTCGGAAAATAAAAAGGTTTTCCTCATCCTGGTCTGAAGGTTTCTCTTTTTGGACTCCATAATATCTTTGACTTCCTTAATTAAACGGTTGGCGTCACCTTTATTAAATAGGAAGTTATCTTCCAAAATCTGAGGTTCAGATTCAGATTCAGATGAGATCTGTCCTTCAGACCTTGAAGCTTCATCTGATGAGGAAGGCGATAAGTAATGCTTTCCTTTCTCCTTCTTTCCTCTCTTGGACTTTTCCAGAAAGGACTTAAACAGAGACAAAAGCTTTCTAGCTTCAGTATCAGAGACTTCCTCTGAATGCGAGCAATTCTTGCAGATATTAGTGGACGCACACTCAGGAAGCGGCTGAATACATGAAATGCAGAGAACTTGCTTCCTGGATCTTTTGCAGATCTTGATGGAGACATTCTCTGTGATTCCATACAATGTGCACACATTTTATCTCGGCATTCATCAGGGAGGGGCTGATCACATGAGCAGCACAACCTGTGCTTGCTCTTCCTAGATCTCTTGCTTCCCTTACTGGAGCTGGACATCTGGAATACACAGAGTGAAGGCACATGAGATAGGAAGAGAAGCATAAGGGAGGTAAAATGGGAAGGTTGCCTGACATAGGGCAGGACTTTACCTTAATCACGCTAAAGCTCGGCTGCCAGGCACAAACGGCACCGAGCTATAGCCTGCCCCCTTTAAATACTTAGCTTGCTGGCCGCTGAGAAGGAGGAGACCGGCACTTCCTGTGTCGTCAGACGCCCAGCGCCTGCGTTCCACATGGTGCGTTCCACTGCACCGGAAGTTCGGGAGCTTAGTTCCGGTCCCGCGATCCTGCCGGAGAGAGAGACTTACTGAGGCCAGCAAGCTCATAAATTAGGAAGAAGCCAGGGAAAATACATGGCTGTAATTCACAAAATAAAAAACCAGGTGGGCTTTGTCTTCAGCTGGTCAAAGACCAGCAGAGCTAAAGGACAATAAAAAAACACAATGGGGCACTGTGGGATCCATCCTTATATAGCCAACTAATGAAAGACTCTCTATCTTAACTAGGTGGGCGGTCCAAAGAAGCTGACGAGGTCACGTTTAACCCATACTGTGCTGCCGGAGGACGAAAAGGGAAATTGACAGTATAGCTCTGTGTATATGGATGGTATAGCTCTGTGTATATGGACGGAATAGCTCTGTGTATATGGACGGTATAGCTCTGTGTATATATGGACGGTATAGCTCTGTGTATATGGATGGTATATCTCTGTGTATATGGACGGTATAGCTCTGTGTATATGGATGGTATAGCTCTGTGTATATGGACGGTATAGCTTCTCTGTATATGGATGGTATAGCTCTGTGTATATGGAAGGTATAGCTCTGTGTATATGGACGGTATAGCTCTGTGTATATGGACGGTATAGCTCTGTGTATATGGACGGTATAGCTCTGTGTATATGGACGGTATAGCTCTGTGTATATGGACGGTATAGTTCTGTGTATATGACGGTATGGCTCTGTATATATGGACGGTATGGCTCTGTATATTTGGACGGTATAGCTCTGTGTATATGGACGGTATTGCTCTGTGTATATGACGGTATGGCTCTGTATATATGGACGGTATGGCTCTGTATATATGGACGGTATAACTCTGTGTATATGGACGGTATAGCTCTGTGTATATGGACAGTATAGCTCTGTGTATATGGACGGTATTCCTCTGTGTATATGGAAGGCATAGCTCTGTTTATATGGATGGTATAGCTCTGTGTATATGGACGGTATAGCTCTGTATATATGGACGGTATAGCTCTGTGTATATGGACGGTATAGCTCTGTGTATATGACGGTATGGCTCTGTATATATGGACGGTATGGCTCTGTATATATGGACGGTATAACTCTGTGTATATGGACGGTATAGCTCTGTGTATATGGACGGTATAGCTCTGTGTATATGGACGGTATAGCACTGTGTATATGGACGGTATAGCTCTGTGTATGTGGATGATAAAGCTCTGTGTATATGGACGGTATAGCTCTGTGTATATGGACGGTATAGCTCTGTGTATATGAATGGTATAGCTCTGTGTATATGGATGGTATAGCTCTGTGTATATGGATGGTATAGCTCTGTATATATGGACGGTATAGCTCTGTGTATAAGGACGGTATAGCTCTGTGTATATGACGGTATGGCTCTGTATATATGGACGGTATGGCTCTGTATATATGGACGGTATAACTCTGTGTATATGGACGGTATAGCTCTGTGTATATGGACGGTATAGCTCTGTGTATATGGACGGTATAGCTCTGTGTATATGGACGGTATAGCTCTGTGTATATGGACGGTATAGTTCTGTGTATATGACGGTATGGCTCTGTATATATGGCAGTTATGGCTCTGTATATTTGGACGGTATAGCTCTGTGTATATGGACGGTATTGCTCTGTGTATATGACGGTATGATTCTGTATATATGGACGGTATGGCTCTGTATATATGGACGGTATAGCTCTGTGTATATGGACGGTATAGCTCTGTGTATATGGACGGTATAGCTCTGTGTATATGACGGTATGGCTCTGTATATATGGACGGTATGGCTCTATATATATGGACGGTATAACTCTGTGTATATGGACGGTATAGCTCTGTGTATATGGACAGTATAGCTCTGTGTATGTGGATGATATAGCTCTGTGTATATGGACGGTATAGCTCTGTGTATATGGATGGTATAGCTCTGTGTATATGGATGGTATAGCTCTGTGTATATGGATGGTATAGCTCTGTGTATATGGATGGTATAGCTCTGTGTATATGGACGGTATAGCTCTGTGTATATGGACGGTATAGCTCTGTATATATGTATGGTATAGCTCTGTGTATATGACGGTATAGCTCTGTGTATATGGATGGTATTGCTGCTGTGTATATGGACGGTATAGCTCTGTGTATATGGACAGTATAGCTCTGTGTATATGGACGGTATAGCACTGTGTATATGGACGATATAGCTGCAGTGTATATGGACGGAATAGCTCTGTGTATATGGACGGTATAGCTCTGTGTATATGGACGGTATAGCTCTCTAAATATGGATGGTATAGCTCTGTGTATATGACGGTATAGCTCTGTGTATATGGAAGGTATTGCTGCTGTGTATATGGACGGTATAGCTCTGTGTATATGGACTGTATAGCTCTGTGTATATGGACGGTATAGCTCTGTGTATATGGACTGTATAGCTGCAGTGTATATGGACGGTATAGCTCTGTGTATATGGACGGTATAGCTCTGTGTATTTGACGGTATGGCTCTGTATATATGGACGGTATGGCTCTGTATATATGGACGGTATAGCTCTGTGTATATGGACGGTATTGCTCTGTGTATATGACGGTATGGCTCTGTATATATGAACGGTATGGCTCTGTATATAAGGACGGTATAACTCTGTGTATATGGACAGTATAGCTCTGTATATATGGACGGTATAGCTGCAGTGTATATGGACGGTATAGCTCTGTGTATATGGACGGTATAGCTCTGTGTATATGACGGTATGGCTCTGTATATATGGACGGTATGGCTCTGTATATATGGACGGTATAGCTCTGTGTATATGGACGGTATAGCTCTGTGTATATGGACGGTATTGCTCTGTGAATATGACGGTATGGCTCTGTATATATGAACGGTATGGCTCTGTATATATGGACGGTATAACTCTGTGTATATGGACGGTATAGCTCTGTGTATATGGACGGTATCGCTCTGTGTATATGGACGGTATAGCTCTGTGTATATGGACGGTATAGCTCTGTGTATATGGACGGTATAGCTCTGTGTATGTGGATGATATAGCTCTGTGTATATGGACGGTATAGCTCTGTGTATATGGACGGTATAGCTCTGTGTATATGGATGGTATAGCTCTGTGTATATGGATGGTATAGCTCTGTGTATATGGACGGAATAGCTCTGTGTATAAGAATGGTATGGCTCTGTGTATATGGATGGTATAGCTCTGTGTATATGGATGATATAGCTCTGTGTATATGGACGGTATAGCTCTGTGTATATGGATGGTATAGCTCTGTGTATATGGATGGTATAGCTCTGTGTATATGGATGGTATAGCTCTGTTTATATGGACGGTATAGCTCTGTGTATATGGACGGTATAGCTCTGTATATATGGATGGTATAGCTCTGTGTATATGACGGTATAGCTCTGTGTATATGGATTGTATTGCTGCTGTGTATATGGACGGTATAGCTCTGTGTATATGGACGGTATAGCTCTGTATATATGGACGGTATAACTCTGTGTATATGGACGGTATAGCTCTGTGTATATGGACGGTATAGCTCTGTGTATATGACGGTATAGCTCTTTGTATATGGACGGTATAGCTCTGTGTATATGGACAGTATAGCTCTGTGTATATGGACGGTATAGCTCTGTGTATATGGACGGTATAGCTCTGTGTATATGGACGGTATAGCTCTGTGTATATGGACGGTATAGCTCTGTGTATATGACGGTATGGCTCTGTATATATGGACGGTATGGCTCTGTATATATGGACGGTATAGCTCTGTGTATATGGACGGTATAGCTCTGTGTATATGGACGGTATAGCTCTGTGTATATGGACGGTATAGCTCTGTGTATATGGACGGTATAGCTTCTCTGTATATGGATGGTATAGCTCTGTGTATATGGACAGTATAGCTCTGTGTATATGGACGGTATTCCTCTGTGTATATGGACAGTATAGCTCTGTGTATATGGATGGTATAGCTCTGTGTATATGGACGGTATAGCACTGTGTATATGGACGGTATAGCTCTGTGTATATGACGGTATGGCTCTGTATATATGGACTGTATGGCTCTGTATATATGGACGGTATGGCTCTGTATATATGGACGGTATAACTCTGTGTATATGACGGTATGGCTCTGTATATATGGACGGTATGGCTCTGTATATATGGACGGTATAACTCTGTGTATATGGACGGTATAGCTCTGTGTATATGGACAGTATAGCTCTGTGTATATGGACGGTATTCCTCTGTGTATATGGACGGTATAGCTCTGTGTATATGGATGGTATAGCTCTGTGTATATGGACGGTATAGCTCTGTATATATGGACGGTATAGCTCTGTGTATATGGACGGTATAGCTCTGTGTATATGACGGTATGGCTCTGTATATATGGACGGTATGGCTCTGTATATATGGACGGTATAACTCTGTGTATATGGACGGTATAGCTCTGTGTATATGGACGGTATAGCTCTGTGAATGTGGATGATATAGCTCTGTGTATATGGACGGTATAGCTCTGTGTATATGGATGGTATAGCTCTGTGTATATGGATGGTATAGCTCTGTGTATATGGATGGTATAGCTCTGTGTATATGGACGGTATAGCTCTGTATATATGGATGGTATAGCTCTGTGTATATGACGGTATAGCTCTTTCTATATTGATGGTATTGCTGCTGTGTATATGGACGGTATATCTCTGTGTATATGGACGGTATAGCTCTGTGTATATGTACGGTATATCTGCAGTGTTTATGGACGGTATAGCTCTGTGTATATGGACGGTATAGCTCTGTGTATATGGACGGTATAGCTCTGTGTATATGGACGGTATAGCTCTGTGTATATGGACGGTATAGCTGCAGTGTATATGGACGGTGTAGCTCTGTGTATATGGACGGTATAGCTCTGTGTATATGGACGGTATAGCTCTGTGTATATGGACGGTATAGCTCTGTGTATATGACGGTATAGCTCTGTGTACATGGAAGGTATAACTCTGTGTATATGGACGATATAGCTCTGTGTATATGGACCGTATAGCTCTGTGTATATAGACGGTATAGCTCTGTGTATAAGAACGGTATAGCTGCTGGGTATATGTACGGTATAGCTCTGTGTATATGGACGGTATAGCTCTGTGTATATATGGACGGTATAGCTCTGTGTATATGGACGGTATAGCTCTATGAATATGGACGGTATAGCTCTGTGTATATGGACGGTATAGCTCTGTGTATATATTGTCGGTATAGCTCTGTGTATATGGATGGTATAGCTCTATGTATATGGACAGTATAGCTCTGTGCATATGGACGGTATAGCTCTGTGTATATTGATGGTATAGCTCTGTGTATATGGACGGTATAGCTCTGTGTATATGGACGGTATAGCTGCTGTGTATATGGACTGTATAGCTATATGTATATGGACGGTATAGCTCTGTGTATATTGACGGTATAGCTCTTTGTATATTGACGGTATTTCTCTGTGTATATGGACAGTATATCTCTGTGTATATGACGGTATAGCTCTGTGTATATGGAAGGTATAGCTTCTGTGTATATGGACGGTATAGCTCTGTGTATATGGACGGTATAGCTCTCTGTATATGGACGGAATAGCTCTGTGTATATGGACGGTATAGCTCTGTGTATATGGACAGTATAGCTCTGTGTATATGGACAGTATATCTCTGTGTATATGACGGTATAGCTCTGTGTATATGGTCGGTATAGCTCTGTGTATATGAACAGTATATCTCTGTGTATATGACGGTATAGCTCTGTGTATATGGAAGGTATAGCTTCTGTGTATATGGTCGTTATAGCTCTGTGTATATGGACGGTATGGCTCTGTGTATATGGACAGTATAGCACGGTGTATATGGACGGTATAGCTCTCTGTATATGGACGGTATAGCTCTGTGTATATGGACGGTATAGCTCTGTGTATATGGACAGTATAGCTCTGTGTATATGGACGGTATAGCTCTATGTATATGGGCGGTATAGCTCTGTGTGTATGGACGGTATAGCTCTGTGTATATGGATGGTATAGCTCTATGTATATGGACAGTATTGCTCTGTGTATATGGACGGTATAGCTTCTGTGCATATGGATGGTATAGCTATGTGTATATGGACCGTATAGCTCTGTGTATATAGACGGTATAGCTCTGTGTATATGATGGTATAGCTCTGTGTATATGGACGGTATAGCTCTGTGTATATGGACGGTATAGCTCTGTGTATATGGACGGTATAGGTCTGTGTATATATGGACGGTATAGCTCTGTGTATATGGACGGTATAGCTATATGTATATGGACGGTATAGCTCTGTGTGTAACGGATCGACGGGCACACAACTCCGTCTAGGCGAAGTTCCCTTTTCCGGATAGACCAGCAGCTACTGCAATCACCAACTTCCCAAACTGCAAACCACACGAATTCACCAACTTCCGAACAAGAGACGCACGAACCCTGGAAGCAGCCGAACAGGAAAAGCAATATGAAGAGCTTACACTCCTGGCAATCAGCATACAGTCCAATCCCCCCCAATAACGAGACGACACTTCGTTTTGAGGGTCAAGCAGGAACTCTCTCCTGGGGCATACAGCCTCTTTTATTTACACTCCACAAACATAGTACGGCCCACAGGGGTTTGAAATACAACCAATCAATCCGTACAATAAACACAGACACTCCCACACAAAATACAGCGACCAATCAACATACAGCCAGATATATCACAATCCCACATGGCTGGTCCATTGTGGGTGCTGATTAGGTCACAGGTAATGTCCATTGTGGATGATGATTAGGTCACAGGTAATGTCCATTGTGAATGCCAACTGTCATTGGGGCCATAGTCGCAGGGTAAGAGGCTGACAAGCAGGCCTCTCCAATGCCCAGGGATACATGGCAGTTTGTCACACTGTGTATATCGATAGTATGGCTCTGTGTATATGGATGGTATAGCTCTATGTATATGGACGGTATAGCTCTGTGTATATGGACCGTATAGCTCTCTGTATATGGACGGTATAGCTCTGTGTATATGGACGGTATAGCTCTGTGTATAAGGACGGTATAGCTCTGTGTATATGGACGGTATAGCTCTGTGTATATGGACCGTATAGCTCTGTGTATATAGACGGTATAGCTCTGTGTATATGGACGGTATAGCTGCTGGGTCTATGGACGGTATAGCTCTGTGTATATGGACGGTATAGCTCTGTGTATATGGACGGTATAGCTCTGTGTATATGGACGGTATAGCTCTGTGTATATGGACGGTATAGCTATGTGTATATGGACGGTATAGCTCTGTGTATATGGACGGTATAGCTCTGTGTATATTGACGGTATAGCTCTGTGTATATGGATGGTATAGCTCTGTGTATATGGACGGTATAGCTCTGTGTATATGGATGGTATAGCTCTGTGTATATGGACGGTATAGCTTCTCTGTATATGGATGGTATAGCTCTGTGTATATGGAAGGTATAGCTCTGTGTATATGGACGGTATAGCTCTGTGTATATGGACGGTATAGCTCTGTGCATATGGACGGTATAGCTCTGTGTATATGGACGGTATAGCTCTGTGTATATGGACGGTATAGTTCTGTGTATATGACGGTATGGCTCTGTATATATGGACGGTATGGCTCTGTATATTTGGACGGTATAGCTCTGTGTATATGGACGGTATTGCTCTGTGTATATGACGGTATGACTCTGTATATATGGACGGTATGGCTCTGTATATATGGACGGTATAACTCTGTGTATATGGACGGTATAGCTCTGTGTATATGGACAGTATAGCTCTGTGTATATGGACGGTATTCCTCTGTGTATATGGAAGGTATAGCTCTGTGTATATGGATGGTATAGCTCTGTGTATATGGACGGTATAGCTCTGTATATATGGATGGTATAGCTCTGTGTATATGGACGGTATAGTTCTGTGTATATGACGGTATGGCTCTGTATATATGGACGGTATGGCTCTGTATATATGGACGGTATAGCTCTGTGTATATGGACGGTATAGCTCTGTGTATATGGACGGTATAGCTCTGTGTATATGGACGGTATAGCTCTGTGTATGTGGATGATATAGCTCTGTGTATATGGACGGTATAGCTCTGTGTATATGGACGGTATAGCTCTGTGTATATGGATGGTATAGCTTCTGTGTATATGGACGGTATAGCTCTGTGTATATGGACGGTATAGCTCTGTGTATATGGACGGTATAGTTCTGTGTATATGGATGGTATAGCTTCTGTGTATATGACGGTATAGCTTTGTGTATATGGATGGTATAGCTCTGTGTATATGGATGGTATAGCTCTGTGTATATGGACGGTATAGCTCTGTGTATATGGACAGTATAGCACTGTGTATATGGACGGTATTCCTCTGTGTATATGGAAGGTATAGCTCTGTGTATATGGATGGTATAGCTCTGTGTATATGGACGGTATAGCTCTGTATATATGGACGGTATAGATCTGTGTATATGGACGGTATAGCTCTGTGTATATGACGGTATGGCTCTGTATATATGGACGGTATGGCTCTGTATATATGGACGGTATAACTCTGTGTATATGGACGGTATAGCTCTGTGTATATGGACGGTATAGCTCTGTGTATATGGACGGTATAGCTCTGTGTATGTGGATGATATTGCTCTGTGTATATGGACGGTATAGCTCTGTGTATATGGACGGTATAGCTCTGTGTATATGGATGGTATAGCTTTGTGTATATGGATGGTATAGCTGTGTGTATATGGATGGTATAGCTCTGTGTATATGGACGGTATAGCTCTGTGTATATGGACGGTATAGCTCTGTGTATGTGGATGATATAGCTCTGTGTATATGGACGGTATAGCTCTGTGTATATGGATGGTATAGCTCTGTGTATATGGACGGTATAGCTCTGTGTATATGGATGGTATAGCTCTGTGTATATGGATGGTATAGCTCTGTGTATATGGACGGTATAGCTCTGTATATATGGATGGTATAGCTCTGTGTATATGACGGTATAGCTCTGTGTATATGGATGGTATTGCTGCTGTGTATATGGACGGTATAGCTCTGTGTATATGGACAGTATAGCTCTGTGTATATGGACGGTATAGCTCTGTGTATATGGACGGTATAGCTGCAGTGTATATGGACGGTATAGCTCTGTGTATATGGACGGTATAGCTCTGTGTATATGGACGGTATAGCTCTCTATATATGGATGGTATAGCTCTGTGTATATGACGGTATAGCTCTGTGTATATGGATGGTATTGCTGCTGTGTATATGGATGGTATAGCTCTGTGTATATGGACTGTATAGCTCTGTGTATATGGACGGTATAGCTCTGTGTATATGGACAGTATAGCTGCAGTGTATATGGACGGTATAGCTCTGTGTATATGGACGGTATAGCTCTGTGTATATGGACGGTATAACTCTGTGTATATGACGGTATAGCTCTGTGTATATGGACGGTATCGCTCTGTGTATATGGACGGTATAGCTCTGTGTATATGGACGGTATAGCTCTGTGTATATGGACGGTATAACTCTGTGTATGTGGATGATATAGCTCTGTGTATATGGACGGTATAGCTCTGTGTATATGGACGGTATAGCTCTGTGTATATGGATGGTATAGCTCTGTGTATATGGATGGTATAGCTCTGTGTATATGGACGGTATAGCTCTGTGTATAAGGATGGTATAGCTCTGTGTATAGGGATGGTATAGCTCTGTGTATATGGATGATATAGCTCTGTGTATATGGACGGTATAGCTCTGTGTATATGGATGGTATAGCTCTGTGAATATGGATGGTATAGCTCTGTGTATATGGATGGTATAGCTCTGTGTATATGGACGGTATAGCTCTGTGTATATGGACGGTATAGCTCTGTATATATGGATGGTATAGCTCTGTGTATATGACGGTATAGCTCTGTGTATATGGATGGTATTGCTGCTGTGTATATGGACGGTATAGCTCTGTGTATATGGACGGTATAGCTCTGTATATATGGACGGTATAACTCTGTGTATATGGACGGTATAGCTCTGTGTATATGGACGGTATAGCTCTGTGTATATGACGGTATAGCTCTGTGTATATGGATGGTATAGCTGCAGTGTATATGGACGGTATAGCTCTGTGTATATGGACGGTATAGCTCTGTGTATATGGACGGTATAGCTCTGTGTATATGGACGGTATAGCTCTGTGTATATGACGGTATAGCTCTGTGTATATGGGCGGTATAGCTCTGTGTATATGGACGGTATAGCTCTGTGTATATGGACGGTATAGCTCTGTATATATGGACGGTATAGCTCTGTATATATGGACGGTATAACTGCTGTGTATATGGACGGTATAACTCTGTGTATATGCACGGTATAGCTCTGTGTATATGACGGTATAGCTCTGTGTATATGGACGGTATAGCTCTGTATATATGGATGGTATAGCTCTGTGTATATGACGGTATAGCTCTGTGGATATGGACGGTATAGCTCTGTTTATATGGACGGTATAGCTCTGTGTATATGGACAGTATAGCTCTGTATATTTGGACGGTATAGCTCTGTGTATATGGACAGTATAGCTCTGTGTATATGGACGGTATAGCTCTGTGTATATGACGGTATAGCTCTGTGTATATGGACGGTATAGCTCTGTGTATATGGACGGTATAGCTCTGTGTATATGGATGATATAGCTCTGTGTATATGGACGGTATAGCGCTGTTTATATGGACGGTATAGTTCTGTGTATATGACGGTATAGCTCTGTGTATATGGATGGTATAGCTCTGTGTATATGGACGGTATAGCTCTGTGTATATGGACGGTATAGCTTTGTGTATATGGATGGTATAGCTCTGTGGATATGAATGGTATAGCTCTGTGTATATGGGCGGTATAGCTCTGTGTATATGGACGGTATAGCTCTGTGTATATGGATGGTATAGCTCTGTGTATATGGATGGTATAGCTCTCTGTATATGGACGGTATAGCTCTGTGTATATGGACGGTATACCTGCTGTGTATATGGACGGTATAGCTTTGTGTATATGGGCGGTATAGCTTTGTGTATATGGGCGGTATAGCTCTGTGTATATGGACGGTATACCTGCTGTGTATATGGGCGGTATAGCTCTGAGTATATGGACGGTATAGCTCTGTGTATATGGACGGTATAGCTCTGTATATATGGACGGTATAGCTCTGTGTATATGGACGGTATAGCTCTGTATATATGACGGTATATCTCTGTGTAATTAACTCTTTATTCCTTACAGTTTCTGTAATAGACCTGCTCTGGACAGACGCTTTCATGTGTTTAACATATAAGGAAATATTAAACTTATAAAAATCCCCTTAAACTGCAGGAAAATCTCTTATTCCACAGATCCGTCGCCAGTCACGTTTCACATTCAGCCCGAGGGTCAATGGACTTCGCACTGATTTCATCCATTGGACTCAGGGAGTAAAACGTCTTTCTTCATGAATTTCTCTCATGTTACAGACGGGTTAAGAGACAATTCAGGGACCGATTCCCAGCAGAAAGAAAGTTCACAAGATGGAAATAACTGAAAGTTTCTCCTTGTTCTCTGGAGTCGGCATTTCAGTGACAATGCGGTTCTTCCCTGTAATTATGATTCTGAATGAGCGCATATGGCGAGGTGTGAGGAGGGGGCCGCTCCCGTCCTCTGCTTCATTTTTACTATCAGCTTTGGTTCACTTTCCGTCCTGTGTAATTATGTCTCCAGGTAACTGACTCCTGGATGGATTACAGATTTATCCATGTAGTGAGGGTGGGGGCGAGAGCGGCGAGCGCAGCTCCGGCCTGTCATCTGTGATACAGAGTGACATCTAATACAATGTGCAGTATAAGAAATCATATATCAGAATACAGTGCATAGTATAATAACCTCATAGACCGGGGCCTTATAGATTATAATAAAATGTATAATAAGATTAATCATAAATATGAATCCCATAGATTATAATACAATGTATAATATAATAAATCATAGATCTGAACCCTATAGACTATAATAACATATAGAATATAATAAATCATAGATTTTAATACAATATATTAAATAATATACAGATAGTTCTTGACAGAGGTATTGGTTACCTTCCGCTTGACCCTATAATACCTTCCAGACCTTTTGGATGCCTTTCTCACTAAAAATCCCATAAACAAAAAACCTCCATAAATAACTCATATCCCAATAAAACATGGACACCAAGGTTGGATTTTTATTGGCCACAGCAGCCATTTTATTACCATGAACTATAAACCTTTTAATTAGCATAATATAACTGTAACGGACCGTCACGCACACAACTCCGTTTAGGCGATATTCCCTTTTCCGGATAGACCAGCAGCTACTGCAATCACCAACTTCCCGAACTGCAAACCACACGAATTCACCAACGTCCGAACAAGAGACACACGAACCCGGGAAGCAGCCGAACAGGAAAAGCAATATGAACAGCTTACACTCCTGGCAATCAGCATACAGTCAAGTCCCCCCCAATAACGAGACGACACTTCGTTTTGAGGGTCAAGCAGGAACTCTCTCCTGGGGCATACAGCCTCTTTTATTTACACTCCACAAACATAGTACGGCCCACAGGGGTTTGAAATACAACCAATCAATCCGTACAATAAACACAGACACTCCCACACAAAATACAGCGACCAATCAACATACAGCCAGATATATCACAATCCCACATGGCTGGTCCATTGTGGGTGCTGATTAGGTCACAGCAATGTCCATTGTGAATATTGATTAGGTCACAGGCGATGTCCATTGTGAATGGTGATTAGGTCACAGGTAATGTCCATTGTGAATGGTGATTAGGTCACAGGTAATGTCCATTGTGAATGGTGATTAGGTCACAGGTAATGTCCATTGTGACTGTTGATTAGGTCACAGCAATGTCCACTGTGAATGCCAACTGTCATTGGGGCCATAGTCGCAGGGTAAGAGGCTAGCAAGCATGCCTCTCCAATGCCCAGGGATACATGGCAGTTTGTCACATATCTCCCCTTTGGGGGGAAGACTAACCAGGCACCTGACCTCCTGTCGGTCAGTGCCTACGTTAGTCGATCCACCAACCCACAATAGACAAATGCCAGAGTAGCCCACCCACAACAAACAGGTACAAGAGTGACCCACCCACAAGAAGCAGTTACTGCACCCGGATATTCCTCTGGGGTGCTGGGGCAACATGCTGTGGGGACTTGAGGGAGGGCAGAGGCCGACTGCACTCTGCCCAGCTGCCAGCTCTCCTACTGGTATAACCTTCAGGACCTCAGGCTCTGGACAGGGGACAAAGGGAGGGCAGAGGCCGACTGCACTCTGCCCAGCTGCCAGCTCTCCTACTGGTATAACCTGCAGGACCTCAGGCTCTGGACAGGGGACAAAGGGAGGGCAGAGGCCGACTGCACTCTGCCCAGCTGCCAGCTCTCCTACTGGTATAACCTTCAGGACCTCAGGCTCTGGACAGGGGACAAAGGGAAGGCAGAGGCCGACTGCACTCTGCCCAGCTGCCAGCTCTTCTGCTGGGGGGCTGGGAACATAGTCCGGCTCAGTAGCCAGGGGAACATGGGCACCAGTGGGGGTTAACATCGCCTCTGTTAACCCTGGGGCCAAGTTAGGTGTTAGCTGAGGAGGAGAGTTTGTACTTACCCCCTCCTCCTGTTGTCCCGGTGCGGGTAGTTGGGGATCTGGACAGGCTGTCCAGCATCCCTGTAGGTCAGGCACAGAGACCACGGTCCCATCTGCGCCGTCTGGGAGATTGGTGTCTCCCTTGTTAGGGTAAGCTGCCGCTGGGGAGAGGGGGTGCTGTGTTCCTCTCCCTGAAACACAGGCTGCTGCTGGAGTGGGAGACCGCCTGTCTCCACTCCCGTAACATTGTCCTGCTGCTGGAGAGAGAGACCAACTGTCTCTGCTCCCTGTAGGACACACTGCCGCTGGGGGAAAGGACGACACCTTCGGCCCCCTGGACTTCACACTGCCGCTGGGGGAGGACGACACCTTCGGCCCCCTGTAACTCACACGGCTGCTGGGGAGGAAGGACGACACCTTCGGCCCTCTGTAACTCACACGGCCGCTGGGGAGGAAGGACGACACCTTCAGCTCCCTGGGGTACACACTGCCGCTGGGGAGGAAGGATGGCACCTTCAGCTCTCCGGACGCACTCAGCCGCTGGGGAGGGCGGACGATACCATCTGCCATGAACTGCAGGTACTCTGCTGTTATCCTCCTCACGAACTGCACAGATTTCTCCGGGGGGTTGGGTCCGAAGAAAATCAGCCGTGATCTCAGCTCTCTGTCAAATTCCTCCTGCGTGTAGCTGGGTGCCATGCTTGTTCTCCTGAAGTTCTTTCTTTTGTAGATAGGGGCGCTGTACGGGTACTGGCGTTGCCCTCACTTTGTAATCCAAGGAATGGTGTTGCCCTGTAGATGTCCTTCTGGGCTGTGGAAATGATCCCGCTGTTTGCCACCAAATGTAACGGACCGTCACGCACACAACTCCGTTTAGGCGATATTCCCTTTTCCGGATAGACCAGCAGCTACTGCAATCACCAGCTTCCCGAACTGCAAACCACACGAATTCACCAACGTCCGAACAAGAGACACACGAACCCGGGAAGCAGCCGAACAGGAAAAGCAATATGAACAGCTTACACTCCTGGCAATCAGCATACAGTCAAATCCCCCCCAATAACGAGACGACACTTCGTTTTGAGGGTCAAGCAGGAACTCTCTCCTGGGGCATACAGCCTCTTTTATTTACACTCCACAAACATAGTACGGCCCACAGGGGTTTGAAATACAACCAATCAATCCGTACAATAAACACAGACACTCCCACACAAAATACAGCGACCAATCAACATACAGCCAGATATATCACAATCCCACATGGCTGGTCCATTGTGACTGTTGATTAGGTCACAGCAATGTCCACTGTGAATGCCAACTGTCATTGGGGCCATAGTCGCAGGGTAAGAGGCTAGCAAGCATGCCTCTCCAATGCCCAGGGATACATGGCAGTTTGTCACAATAACAAAAACCTATATGCAATGGCATATGCACAATACCAATTTTCTAAATGTACAATATATACTTAATTACGGGGGAGGTCCTTGAAGCCAAAATAATGAGTTACCCTGTCCGGGGTGAGCCTTTTTGTCTTCACTACTGAAGACCCCCACACTCTGCCACAACCAACCGCCAACCATGGGAGTCCAGCGCCAAATGTGGATCCCTTCCACAATCTCCACCTGAGAATTTTCCAACTTCAAGGACCTCCCTCCCCACCAATGTGGAGGCTTGATCCCTTAAGTCTGTGCGTCCCTCCACACCCCCATGGCCATCTCTATGCCATCCTGCACATACTGTATCTATCCTGACCACGTTCAAATGAACCCCAACCGCCACGGAATAATATCCAACCAAACTGTAACAAGCCCTGGGAACAAGGACCACAACCTTAATAAGTCAAACTTTACATGTTTACATTTCCCCGAACAGGCCTCTTTCCCAAGTCATTGGCCCCTACATGTAACACCAATATATCAGGAACCCTGTGTAGCTTAACGAAACAATGAACCTCGGGAATGACCCACATCCCAAACCATCCCCTGACGACCCAAAAACCTTACCACCGCCACTGATTGAGCAAAGCCGAGTTTTTCCCCATCCGGCCGGACCGCAGAACGCATGGCACCCCAGAAAACGTATGAAAGTCCTATAATACAAATCAGGGCTGGCTCTGAACTCAAAAAGAAAATAAAAACACCAGGGAGCAACACAAATAAAAATATTTCAAAATATTCTATTTAGGACAAGCACACCTCATATGGATCCCAAATGGATAGAGTTTTTTATATAAAATTTTTGGAATTTTTGAGTCAACTTCCTTTTTTATATAAAAATATACTATTATTTATTAAATAAAATACAATAAAATAAAATAATTAAAATACTGTAAATGCACTATTCAATTTATACTACAGACACTGGTTAGTTAATCATGGTCAGTGAATTAATACATTTCATCATAAATTATCAACTTCACTGTATATAAACAAAAGGACAATGCGTATATTTATATTAGTCCCCTTTGTTCAGTATGAGGTCAGATGGCGATCATGTGTCACAAGTCCATCATCTCCTTATTTGCCATGTATTAGCAGTTGAAAAACCATTATCAGTTGGAAAAATATAGTTGAAAAAAATATAGCAATTGGAGAAATATCAGTTGAAAATATATCAGTTGGAAGAAATATATATAACTGTTCCTTCTTTCTTATTAGCAAAGTGCACTATATATTAATTCATGGTGGTATTTCTCTCTTATGTCCCGTTGGTGGGTATATATAGGTGGGTATATATGGGTGACGACCGTACATCAAAAGTCCATCACCCTATTCACCCCCTTATGGATATCGATAATCTCTGTCCCAAGTTCCTTCATATAAGGTGCACTGTGCATATATCGATTATTTATAGTTCATGGTTTCCTTCTTTCAAATATCCTCCTTTATTACAATAGATTACATAGGATCAAAATTAGTGTAATTTGCGTCTTTC
Organism: Bufotes viridis; assembly: GCA_033119425.1. Taxonomy (NCBI): domain Eukaryota; kingdom Metazoa; phylum Chordata; class Amphibia; order Anura; family Bufonidae; genus Bufotes; species Bufotes viridis. Next base: position 607,801,532 of record CM065589.1, read on the forward strand.
CAATATTATTAATTAGTTTTGATTCGGGTACCCGTCTGTAAGTCCAAAGGAGCAAGCCGCTGCTACCACTGGCGTCCCACATGGTGTCCTGCGCGGTCTTGCCTTACCTCCTCTGGCGCTTCTATGCGATCGTTCACAATGACATGTAGTATTACTGTTCCCGATCTGCCGGCTGGACTTGGAAGCGCTCCCGGAAAGTGTACTGCGGGGGTCTCAAAGCACCAAACGCATTTCGGCACTGCGTGTCCCTTCCTCAGTGGTGAAGACTACCCCGCATGTCTTCCTGGGTTATATAGTCTCCGTTTATGTTCCGTTGGTGTAATGCAAAATCCGGGATGGATTGAGTCCGGTGTATTTCCCAGAGAGGATTTATTGTATATTAGTATTAGAGCTCTCTTTGTTTATTCCTATACTCTTGATCGGCATACAGACAATATAAAGCATATATAAACATGTACTCTTATAAAAATAAATAAAAAATATATAAAAAAATATATATATATAAAAAACATGCAAATATAATTCAATATAAAAGTACCGTATATATTACAAAATGATAAAAATTCTATTTTTAAATTGCTAATAAACAGATGGGTATAATATATTCATAGGATAAATATAAATATTATAGCAGTATAAGTTACTGTAATAAAAGAAAATTTAAACCATTTTTGCTTTCCAGAATTTTTCAGGGAGTTTTTTCAGAGAATTTTTCAAAAAAAAAATTTCCCAAAATTTTTTTTTTTTTAAAAAAAAGAAAAAAATAGAAATTTTTTTTTTTTTTTTTTTGGAAATTTCCTAAAAGATTACTTCAGAGAATTTCATCAAAATTCTCTTATTTAAGAGGCCCCAGAAGACTGGTATGCTAGAAAATCAATATCGCACATCAAGGGTTTCTTTTAGATGTTAAAGTGGTGGATCCTCATCACCAAGAGAGGACCCAGAGATCATTTTCACTCTAAGGTCGCCTGTCAGTGAGGAAGATCCACCAACTACAGGAATCCAAATATCTCAAAATCTGCATTCAATCCATTCGGTACCATACTGTCAAAATCAAAGAATTTTCTTGATTCTATACGGGACATTCGGCTTATATGATCTCCTCCCCTCCAGTGACGTTCCACGCGTTCTAAGGCTGTGTATGTTAAACCTGTAGGATCCTTATTGTGGACTTCTTTAAAATGGTGGGATAGGGTGTGTTTCTCGTACCCTTTTCTTATGTTGTTGATATGTTCAGCAACTCTTTTTTTCAAAGTTCTCTTGGTCCTGCCAATATATTGTTTATTGCACGGACAGCTGATCAAATAAATTACATTTGTAGAGTTACATGATAGGTGTTCCTTTATTTCATGTGTGTATGAATTATTAGAGGATTCCACCTTTGTTGTTTTTTTTGGGAAATTTGTGATTCTGCAGTTTGCACACTTACCACATCTATAGAAACCCTTGATTCCCATCCATTTCTGTATGCTATTCTTTGAAATTTTAAAATTTCTCACTGTGGGGGCCACTTTAAGTCCTAGATTGGGTGCTTTTGTAAACGTAATGAGGGGGGCAGTGGGTAAAAGAGTGCCTATGGTCTTGTCATTCCGTATCAGATGCCAGTGTTTATATAATACTTTACGAATTTCTTTATGTTTGACATTATATGGTAGAATTATGCGGATTTGATCCTCATCCTTTTTTATATTTCTCTCTTTTTTATCCTCAAAAAATTGGGATCTCTCCAAATTTCTCGTTTTAGTGAGAGCTTCATCAATGACGTGAGTAGGGTATTGTTTTATTAAAAACTCTGTGCGCATTTTCTCTGCTTCTATTTCAAAGTCCGATTTTTTGGTACAATTCCTTCTAATCCTTCTAAATTGCCCAAGCGGGATATTTATCAACCAGTTCGGTAAATGGCAGCTATCATAATAAATGTAACTATTTTTATTTACATTCTTCTGAAAGGTATTACATATCAGGGCCTCTCCCTCTATACTTATTTCTAAGTCCAGAAATTCTACCTAATTTCTACTGAATGTTGATGTGAACCGTAGATTTCTATTGTTGATATTGATGTTTTCAATGAAGGAATTCAAGGATTCTTCTCCCCCTGCCCAAATAAACAAAATATTATCTATATATCTACGCCAGAGCACCAGATTCGTCCCGAGTCTTGGTGTGATCTCCTCCTCTTCCCAGTCGGCCATAAAGAGGTTTGCATAACTCGGGGCGAATCTGGTGCCCATGGCGGTCCCCCGAATCTGCAAATAAAAATTAGATTCATAATGAAAGTAGTTATGGGAAAGAATAAATATTACTGATTCTTTTAGGTACTCTATTTGTTCAGTCTTCATTCCACTATTTGCTTGCAATTGTCTTGACATAGAGTCTACACCTTTTTGGTGATCAATTATGGTGTATAACGACTGAACGTCCAGGGCGCCCAATATCCAATCTGGTTCTACTTTCATTTTTTCCACTATATCTATTATTTGGGTGGTATCTTTCACATACGATTTTATTTTTTTCACAGTGGGTTGGAGCAATCGATCTACATATTGTGATAAATTGGACGTTATAGAGCCAATCCCCGAAATAATTGGGCATCCTGGAGGATTCTGAGGATCCTTATGCACCTTAGGAAGGTGGTAAAACACTGGTATCCTTTTTGGTGTATTAGTAATAAAGAGAAATTCATCCTTGGACAGAATGTTCTTTTCTAGGCCTTTAGTACTTAATTTTTCTAAATCCTTATTAAACATATCAGTAGGGTCTGAGGATAGTTTTCTATATGTAGTTATGTCTTCTAATTGTCTCAGACTTTCTCTATTATATTGTTCGGTATTCAAAATCACTATAGCACCACCTTTGTCGGCTGGGCGTATAGTGATGTTGTTTTCTCCTTGTAATTCCCTCATGGCTTTCATCTCTCCTCTTGTTAAGTTATTCATACCTCTAGTGTCACTCATTTTCTTTATATATTTTTCCACATTTTTCTTAAAAGCTGCTATATCATGACTAATTTCATTCCTCGGGTAATTTCTGGATTTTTTCTTCAATTCTGTATGCATGTATACTCTATCTGTATCATTATGTGAATTTTTTATAACTGGATTTTTTAAAAAATATTTTTTCAAGCAGAGTTTTCTTATAAATTTTTCTATTCCAATCAGAGTGTCAAATTTATTTAATTTCTGAGTGGGAGCATATTTTAAACCTTTATTCAATAGACTTTCTTGGTTTTTAGTAAGAATCACATTACTTAAATTGATTATTTGGTTTTGATTCTGTACTATCTCTCCGTGTAGTGTTGATTGTGTTTTCTCCTTATTTCTCCTTCCTCTTCGTGTACATTTCTCCCTTGATTTCTGTTTGTGTCGTATCTCTGTCTGTTTCTGTGATGTGGTTTGAATTGTGTCGGTGATTGTGCTCTGTAATGGGGGTTCACGTGAGTTTGTGTTTTGGAATTCCATTGCCGTGGTGTCTCCCTGTGTCTTAAATTGTATGGGTGTCGTGACTGGGGTTGTGTCCGATCTGATTCTCTCGGGGATGGTGTCCTGTGTCTTGTCCTGTGATGTGAAGGGGTCTTGACTAAAAAATGGTGTTCATTTAGTACTTCAAATCTGTTACTCACTGGTATAGAACATCTCTGTTTGTGGTTGTGAGCATGTGGTTCTCTATTTTCTTCATTATTTCTATCTGTGTGTCTTTGTTCCCTATGATTATGGTTCATTTCTAATGGGGCTGCTAAATTTTCTTCTTCCTTTTCTTTGGGGTATAGGATATTGTGTTTCTTACTCTTTCTTACTATCACTTCTCTCTTTACTTTATCCAAACTCCTACAAATCCTCTGTACCCATGTATGGTAATCCTCATCTTTTTGAACTGTATCTAGTTTGGTCTTGATAGTCTCAACCTGTTTGGTGACATCCTCCAGTATCTGAGATCTCCTTTTCACAATCAACTCTAGTAATTTCAATGATTGATTGTGTAGGGTTGTATCCCATTCTTTTTGAAATTGTTCATCGTACAGATCCTGGGCAGGATGTTTCACCAACCTGAGACCTTTAGGGACTTTATTATGGTCCAGATATTGTTTTAAGGACTGAATCTCCCATCTCTGTTTCAATTGCTTTATTAATAAAGATTCCAAATCTTTAAACAATTCTGATTGCGTTTTTGTATATGAATTATTTATACATTCTTCAGAATTGAAGTCAAAGGTTTCTACTCTTTTACGTTTTTCTTCCATATGGGCCCAGATGTCCATATTCATTCCAGAGGAGCTCTACCCAATATAGCGGTGAGTATATGTAAAAATACAGGGTTCTATATACTTGAGTGGCTCACTCTGGATGTCTATGGATTGGGTGCTACAAATCCTGGATGGCCTCACCTCTCCAAAAAAAAATTCAAAATATTCTATTTAGAACGAGCACACCTCATATGGATCCCAAATGGATAGAGTTTTTTATATAAAATTTTTGGAATTTTTGAGTCAACTTCCTTTTTCGTCACCCATATATACACACCTATATATACCCACCAACGGGACATAAGAGAGAAATACCACCATGAATTAATATATAGTGCACTTTGCTAATAAGAAAGAAGGAACAGTTATATATATTTCTTCCAACTGATATATTTTCAACTGATATTTCTCCAATTGCTATATTTTTTTCAACTCTATTTTTTCCAACTATATTTTTCCAACTGATAATGGTTTTTCAACTGCTAATACATGGCAAATAAGGAGATGATGGACTTGTGACACATGATCGCCATCTGACCTCATACTGAACAAAGGGGACTAATATAAATATACGCATTGTCCTTTTGTTTATATATGGTGAAGTTGATAATTTATGATGAAATTTATTAATTCACTGACCATGATTAACTAATCAGTGTCTGTAGTATAAATTGAATAGTGCATTTACAGTATTTTAATTATTTTATTTTATTTTATTTTATTTAATAAATAATAGTATATTTTTATATAAAAAAAGGAAGTTGACTCAAAAATTCCAAAAATTTTATATAAAAAACTCTATCCATTTGGGATCCATATGAGGTGTGCTCGTCCTAAATAGAATATTTTGAAAAAATTTTTTGGAGAGGTGAGGCCATCCAGGATTTGTAGCACCCAATCCATAGGCATCCAGAGTGAGCCACTTAAGTATATAGAAACCTGTATTTTTACAAATAAAAATATGTTTCCAAAGCAAACACCAAACGTGTAGAGATGTAACAAAGTATTCGCCGGAGAACAGTTCGCCGGCGATGTTCGGTCCGCCCCCTATACATCATCATTGAGCAAACTTTGACCCTGTACCTCACAGTCAGCAGACACATTCCAGCCAATCAGCAGCATACCCTCCCTCCCAGACCCTCCCACCTCCTGCACAGCATCCATTTTAGATTCATTCGGAAGCTGCAGACTTAGTGAGAGGAGGGACAGTGTAGTTGCTGCTGATTTAATAGGGAAATTGATAGCTAGGCTAGTGAATTCAGTGTCCACTCCAGTCCTGAAAGACTCATCAGATCTCTGCTGTAAGGACAGCGTCCTGACAGCACCCCAAAAAGCCCTTTTTAGGGCTGCTACATTAGTCTGCTTTTATTTTTTATTTCTCCATAAATATATTGTAGTTGCCTGGCCTGCCTGTGTGTGAGGAGCTGCAGGCCCACAGACTGTACTGTGCCCACTGCCAGTGCCCACCACTCATACCGTGTGGCACAGGACTTTGCATCAAAAAAAGCATTTCATTTTTATACTTTAATCTAAGGTTAGTTGTCTGCCAGTGTGTGTCAGGCCGACTTCCACTGACTGTAGTGTGCCCACTGTCAGTGCCCACCACCACTCATACCGGGTGGCACAGTAGCTTGCCGATAAATAAGAAATTTAATTTTTACACTTTAGTCTAATTTCAGTGCTTGCCTGCTGCCAGTTTGTGTCAGGTCCACTTCCACTGACTGTAGTGTGCCCACTGCCAGTGCCAACCACTGATACCGGGTGGCACAGTAGCTTGCCAATAAATAAGGCTTTTAATTTTTAGACAGTAGTCTAAATTCAGTTGCTTGCCTGCTGCCAGTGTGTGTCAGTCCCACTTCCACTACTGTAGTGTGCCCACTGCCAGTGCCCACCACTCATACCGTGTGGCACAGTACTTTGCATCAAAAAAAGGCATTTCATTTTTACCCTTTAATCTAAGGTTAGTTGCCTGCCAGTGTGTGTCAGGCCCACTTCCACTGACTGTAGTGTGCCCACTGCCAGTGCCCACCACTCATAGCGGGTGGCACAGTAGCTTGCTGATAAATAAGGCATTTAATTTTTACCCTTTAATCTAAGGTTAGTTGCCTGCCAGTGTGTGTCAGGCCGACTTCCACTGACTGTAGTGTACCCACTGCCAGTGCCCACCACTCATACCGGGTGGCACAGTACCTTGCACGCATAGTACCACTAATAAAAATAAAAAAAATGACAGGCAGAGGCAGGCCACCCCGCAGGGTCCGTCGTGGTGCTGGGATTTCCTTTGGCTCTAGACTAATTCCTAGTGTTCAGAGGCCATGTACCCTGAACTCGAAAAATTCTGAGGACATAGTTGACTGGCTTACACAGGACACCCAGTCTTCCACAGCTTCCGCTCAGAACCTTGACGCACCATCCTCCTCCAGCTCAGCTTCGGGCACCTCTCAAGTTACCACTCGCCCGCCCGCCTCCACCACCACCACTAGCACCACAGCCGCTTCACTTGATCCGTCAGAGGAGTTATTTACACATCAGTTGCAAGAAATGAGTGATGCGCAACCATTATTGCCAGATGATGTAGATAACAGGAATATGTCTCAGTCAGGCAGCATTACACACATGGACGTACGGTGTGATGATGATGATGTTGTACCCGCTGCTGCTTCATTTGCTGAGGTGTCAGATACAAGTGAAGCGGTTGATGATGACGATGTGTCTACGGATGCCACGTGGGTGCCTGCTCAAAGAGAAGAAGAGAGGGAAAGTTCAGAAGGGGAGACAGAGAGAAGGAGGAGACGAGCTGGAACTAGTGGCACAGTCAGACAGCATGTATCGGCACCCGGGGTCAGCCAGACAGCACGCCAGTCAACGCATGCTGTTGCCCCCACCAGAATGCCGTCATTGCAAAGCTCAGCAGTGTGTCATTTTTTTTTTGTGTGACTGCCTCTGATAACAGCAATGCCATTTGCAACCTGTGCCAAAAGAAACTGAGTCGTGGGAAGTCCAACACCCACCTCGGTACCACTGCTTTGCGAAGGCACATGATCTCACTTCACAAACGCCTATGGGATCAACACATGAGTACAAGCAGCACACAAACTCAAAGCCACCATGCTCCTCCTGGTGCAGCATCTTCAGCCACGTCAACCACTGCTGTCCTCCCTTCCCCCTCTCAACCAACCGCCACTCCTCCTCTCACCTTCAGCAGTTCCTGCTCATCTGCCCACAGTCAGGCGTAAGAAGCCAATCTCACAGAGTCACCCCCTTGCCTGGCGACTGACAGCTGGCTTGACGGAACTGTTAGCCCGCCAGCTTTTACCATACCAGCTGGTGGAGTCTGAGGCCTTCAAAAAATTTGTCGCTATTGGGACTACACAGCGGAAGGTACCCGGACGAATTTTTTTTTCAAAAAAAGGCAATCCCAAACCTCTACTATGTTATTGAAAAGGAAGTCATGGCATGTCTGGCACACAGTGTTGGGGCAAGGGTCCATCTGATCACTGATACCTGGTCTGCAAATCACGGTCAGGGAAGGTATCTCACGGACACTGCGCATTGGGTAAACCTGCTGACGGCTGCCAAGCATGGAATGCGTGGCTCTGCAGCGGAGTTGGTGACACCGCCACGACTTGCAGACAGGCCTGCTGCCACCTCCTCTACTCCTCCTACTCCATCCTCTTCGCTAACCTCCTCGGCTGAGTCCTCTTCTGCTGCTGCGTTCTGCTCCACATCAACTGGGCTATACCACATCCCGGATACCACAGTGTCAAGCCGTCTTGGGGTTGACTTGCCTGAAAGCAGAGAGTCACACCGGACCAGCACTCCTGTCCGCCCTGAACGCACAGGTGGATCAGTATCTGACCCCGCACAAAATGGAGATCGGCAAAGTGTTGTGTGACAATGGAAGCAATCTGTTGGCGGCATTGAATTTGGGCAAGTTGACACATGTGCCGTGCATGGCACATGTGTTGAATTTGATCGTACAACTCTTTGTGTATAATTACCCAGGCTTACAGGACGTCCTCAAGCAGGCCAGTAAGGTGTGTGGCCATTTCAGGAATTCCTACACGACCATGGCGCACTTTTTCGATATTCAGCGGCGAAACAACATGCCAGTGAGGCGCTTGGTTTGTGACAGCCCGATACGTTGGAATTCAACATTCCTAATTTTCGACCGCCTGCTCCAACAAGAAAAGCCGTCAACGAGTATTTTTATGACCGGGGTGCGAGGACAGCCTCTGCGGAGCTGGGTATTTTTTTGCCACGTTACTGGATGCTCATGCACAATGCTTGTAGGCTCATGCGTCCTTTTGAGGAGGTGACAAACCTAGTCAGTCGCACCGAAGGCACCATCAGCGACCTCATCCCATTTGTTTTCTTCCTGGAGCCTGCCCTGCAAAGAGTGCTGGATCAGGCTGTAGATGAGCGTGAAGAGGAAGAGCTGTGGTCACCATCACCACCAGAAACAGCCTTATCATTGCTAGACCTGCTGCAACGCTGGAAGAGGAGTCAGAGGAGGAATGTGGCTTTGAGGAGGAGGAAGACCAACCACAGCAGGCACCCCAGGGTGCTCGTTGTTGTCACCTATCTGGTACCCATGGTGTTGTACGTGGCTGAGGGGAAGAACAGACCTTCAATGAGATCAGTGAGGACGAGGAACGGGAGATAAGTAGCTTGGCATCCAACCTTGTGCAAATGGGGTCTTTCATGCTGTCATGCCTGTTGAGGGACCCTCGTATAAAAAGGCTGAAGGAGAACAACCTGTACTGGGTGGCCACGCTACTAGACCCCCGGTATAAGCAGAAAGTGGCAGAAATGTTACCGAATTACCGGAAGTCGGAAAGGATGCAGCAGTTCCAAAACAAGTTAAAAAGTATGCTTTACACAGCGTATAAGGGGGATGTCACAGCACAACGGGAATCTAACAGGGGAAGAGGTGAAAGTAATCCTCCTCCTACCATGACCACGCCGGCAAGGACAGGACGCTTTACAGACATGTTGTTAATGGAGGGCATGCGGAGCTTTTTCAGTCCTACACATCGCCACAGCCCTTCGGGTCCACCCTCAGAGAACTACTCGACCGACAGGTAGCAGACTACCTCGCCTTAACTGCAGATATCGACACTCTGAGGAGCGATGAACCCCTTTACTACTGGGTGTGCAGGCTTGACCTGTGGCCTGAGCTATCCCAGTTTGCGATAGAACTTCTGGCCTGCCCTGCTTCAAGTGTCCTGTCAGAAAGGACCTTTAGTGCAGCAGGAGGCATTGTCACTGACAAGAGAAGTCGCCTAGGTCAAAAAAGTCTATTTTAGCTCACGTTTATTAAGATGAATGAGGCGTGGATACCGGAGGGACTGACAGTGTGGGATACATTTGACTAAAAAAAGGCCTGATGAGATGCCTTGGGCTAAAAAAAAGTCCCCACGCTGCTGTATTTCATCTCTGCATGCCGGATGACTTGCGTGACTTCTCCGCCACCAACTAGGGTTCAAGCCGCAATGTTTTAGTCACTTTTCTGCCTGGAAAACATCAATTTTTCCGGCCGCTGCTACAATAGCGGTTGCAACAATACCTAATTTTTCTGTCCTATGGTGCAGCACTGTGGCTGCAAAAACAAAACAAAAGGCACATACATGTGTGAATTCCCCTTCGTGATCATTACCTTGTTGTGGTGAAGGGGCTTGTGTATCACAATGAAGCGATCACCTCTATGAGTGTGTTGGCAATGTTGGCACACCCCAGATGATAAGGTCGTTGCTTCATTGTGAACAGACCAAAAGCGATCGGCTGGATAATTTTTCAAAGAAAAAACATTAATTTTCTTTGTGATCTTCTAAGGCAGGGATGCTCAACCTGCAGCCCTCGAGCTGTTGTAAAACTACAACTACAACCATGCCCTTCTGTAGGCTGTCCAGGAATTATGGGAGTTGTAGTTTTCCAACAGCTAGAGGGCCGCAGGTTGAGCATGCCTGATCTAAGGTGATCATTAAAGCCTACTAGGCCAACAATGGGCCCACACTGCAGAATCATTGTTTTATGGGTCACTTAACTGTCACTGAACTGCCTCAGCACAACCATAGGCTTTGAAAAACCGCCATCGCCTGCAATCTCCCAAACGTGCGTACGAGCGCAGTCATCACTACACCAAGTTTGACGCATAGAGGAATAAAATTTATGTCATGAGTGTGTCAACTATTGACAACTCTTTGCGGTTGTCTAAAATCTATTCGATACACGTCCCCTGATAGGGTACGTAACAGGGATTAAACTGATAGGAATAGTACTACTTAACACACCACTCATATAGGGTTGCACAGTACATTGCACGGCGCACGCGCAGTGCCCCAAATTTGAGGTAAGAGGACCAACCAACCATCTTCTTCCATCTCCCGGTTCCTAAAATCTATTCCATACACCGGCCACTGATAGGGGACAAAACAGAGATTAAACTGGTAAGAACAGATTTTTTTAATTTTAAAAAAAGAGGACAGCCTCTGCAGAGCTGGGTATATTTTGGCTGCGTTACTGAACGCTCATGCACAATGGCTGTAGGCTTATGCGTCCTTTTGCGGAGGTGACAAACCTGGTCAGTCAAACCCAAGGCAACATCATCGACCTCGTCCCATATTCGTTTTTTCTGGAGCGTGCCCTGCGAAGAGTGCTGGATCAAGCCGTAGATGAGCATGAAGAGGAAGAGTTGTCGTCACCATCACCACCAGAAGCAGCCTTGTCGTCGTCGATTGCTGGACCTGCGGCAACGCAGAGAGAGGAGTCTGAAGAAGAGGAGTCAGAGGAGGAAGGATGCTCCTCTTGGTGTTGTACGTGGCTGGGTGGAGGAAGAGACCTTCAATGACGTCAGTGAGGACAAAGAACGGTACATGGCTAGCTTGGTATCCAACCTTGTGCAAATGGGGAGTTTGCGGTTTTTTGTGGTGCGTTAAACGGGGAGTTTGGTCTGTCAGAGTTTGGTCTGTCACTGTGAAGCGGGTGTAACCCTTACACTACCTGATCGATACAACATCATACCTGATCGTATACACACACTGGATGTTTTAAAGCACGTTATTCCAAACAATTTAGGAATGTTAGGTGATTTATGCCCTTTATGGATTAAAACCCGACTCTGCGTCACCTACGTAATTTTCCATGGGAGTTTTGCCATGGATCACCCTCCGGCATGCCACAGTCCAGGTGTTAGTCCCATTTCCATCACTATTGTGGCCAGAAAGAGTCTCTGTGGGTTTTAAAATTTGCCTGCCTATTGAAGTCTATGGCGGTTCGCCCGGTTCGCCCGTTCGAGAAAGTTCCCGTTAGCCGTTCGCGAACGTTAAATTTTATGTTTGCGATGTGTCTAATCCTAACAATGGATCTTACTCGAGACATCGCGAGTAGAGATGAGCGAACACCTGGATGTTCGGGTTCGAGAGGTTCGGCCGAACTTCCGGAAAATGTCCGGGTTCGTGATCCGAACTCAACCCGAACTTCATCCCGAACCCGAACCCCATAGAAGTCAAAGGGGACACGAACTTTTGGGCACTAAAAAAGCTGTAAAAGACTCCCGGAAAGGGCTAGAGGGCTGCAAAAGGCAGCAAAATGTAGGTAAATCCCCTGAAAACAAATGTAGATAGGGAAATGAATTAAAATAAAATAAAATAAAATAAATAAAAATTAACCAATATCAATTGGAGAGAGGTCCCACAGCAAGGAATCATGCGTCATATCATCCACCACTGGAGAAGGCCACTCTCATTTATTTCGGACCAGCACCCAGACAGAGGATACAGGTCCCACAGCAAGGAATCATGCGTCATATCAACCACCACCGGAGAAGGCCACTCTCATTTATTTAGGACCAGCACCCAGACAGAGGAGAGAGGTCCCACAGCAAGGAATCATGCCTCATATCAACCACCACCGGAGAAGGCCACTCTCATTTTTTTTGGACCAGAACCCAGACAGAGGATACAGGTCCCACAGCAAGGAATCATGCGTCATATCAACCACCACCGGAGAAGGCCCCTCTCATGTATTTTGGACCAGCACCCAGACAGAGGAGAGAGGTCCCACAGCAAGGAATCATGCCTCATATCAACCACCACCGGAGAAGGCCACTCTAATTTATTTAGGACCAGCACCCAGACAGAGGATACAGGTCCCACAGCAAGGAATCATGCCTCATATCAACCACCACCGGAGAAGGCCACTCTCATTTATTTTGGACCAGCACCCAGACAGAGGATACAGGGCCCACAGCAAGGAATCATGCGTCATATCAACCACCACTGGAGAAGGCCACTCTCATGTATTTTGGACCAGCACCCAGACAGAGGAGAGAGGTCCCACAGCAAGGAATCATGCCTCATATCAACCACCACCGGAGAAGGCCACTCTCATTTATTTGGGACCAGCACCCAGACAGAGGATACAGGACCCACAGCAAGGAATCATGCGTCAGATCAACCACCACCGGAGAAGGCCACTCTCATGTATTTTGGACCAGCACCAAGACAGAGGAGAGAGGTCCCACATCAAGGAATCATGCGTCATATTAACCCCCACCGGAGAAGGCCACTCTCATTTATTTAGGACCAGCACCCAGACAGAGGAGAGAGGTTTTCACAGCAGAGAATCAGGCATTTAGATCACCCACCACAGGAGTATGCCATCATTTAATGGGACCCCGGCAACCATGTCAGATGGCACAAACATCAGTTTCACATCACCCAGCACAGGAGAAGGCCACTTTGAGAGACTTTGACCCCTGCACCCAGACGGAGGAGAGAGGTTTCACAGCAGAGAATCAGGCATTTAGATCACCCACCACAGGAGTAGGCCATCATTTAATGGGACCCCGGCAACCATGTCAGATGGCACAAACATCAGTTTCACATCACCCAGCACAATAGAAGGCCACTCTGAGAGACTTTGACCCCTGCACCCAGACGGAGGAGAGAGGTTTCACAGCAGAGAATCAGGCATTTAGATCACCCACCACAGGAGTAGGCCATCATTTAATGGGACCCCGGCAACCATGTCAGATGGCACAAACATCAGTTTCACATCACCCAGCACAAGAGAAGGCGACTTTGAGAGACTTTCACCCCTGCATCCAGACGGAGGAGAGAGGTTTCACAGCACCCAGACGAAGGAGAGAGGTCCCACAGCAGAGATTCAGGCATTTATATCAGACAGCACAGGAGAAGGCCGCTTTCAGTGACTTAGGCCTTAGCACCGACACAGAGGAGACAGGTCAGATAGCACAAGCATCAGTTTCACATCAACCACCACAGGAGAAGGGCACTTTTAGAGACTTTGACCCCTGCACCCAGAAAGAGGAGAGAGGTCCCACAGCAGAGAATCAGGCATTTCGATCACCCACCACAGGAGAAGGCCGCTTTCAGTGACTTTGGCCCCCTGCACCCACACAAAGGAGACATGTCAGACAGCACAAGTATAACATTCATATCACCCAGCACAGGAGAAGGACACTTTCATGTACTTTGGCCCCGGCACCCAGACAGACGGAAGGTTCATTCAACTCTGGGTTGCACCCCAAGATCCTACTTAATTTCAAAAATTGATTTTTCAATGAAGAAGTGGCCAGGAGTACAAGACAACATGGTTTAAGGCAGTTATTAAGGACTACTCTGCACAAGGGAGGGTCAGGTCTTGTGGGATCCATGCCTGGTTCATTTTTATAAACGTCAGCTTGTCCACGTTGGCTGCGGACAGGCGGCTGCGTTTGTCAGTAATGACGCCCCCTGCCGTGCTGAATACACGTTCAGATAAAACGCTGGCCACCGGGCAGGACAGCACCTCCAAGGCATAACATGCTAATTCTGGCCACGTGGACAATTTGGAAACCCAGAAGTTGAATGGGGCAGAACCATCCGTCAGTACGTGGAGTTGTGTGCAGACGTACTGTTCAACCATGTTAGTGAAATGTTGCCTCCTGCTAACACGTTCCGTATCAGGTGGTGGGGCAGTTAGCTGTGGCGTGGAGACAAAACTTTTCCACATTTCTGCCATGCTAACCCTGCCCTCAGAGGAGCTGGCCGTGACACGGCTGCGTGGGCGACCTCTAGCTCCTCCTCTGCCTTGGCCTTGGCCTTCCACCTGTTCCCCTGTGACAGTTGGGAATGCTCTCAGGAGCGCGTCTACCAGTGTGGGCACATTGTCTTTGTACCGTGGATCCAGCAGGGTGGCCACCCAGTAGTCAGCACACATTAAAATGTGGGCAACTCTGCTGTCATTGCGCAGGCACTGCAGCATGTAATCGCTCATGTGTGCCAGGCTCCCCAGAGGTAAGGACAAGCTGTCCTCTGTGGGAGGCGTATCGTCATCATCCTCTGTATCCCCCCAGCCACGCACCAGGGATGTGCCTGCGCTGTGCTGGGTGCCACCCCGCTGTGAACCTGCTTCATCCTCATCCTCCTCCACCTCCTCCTCATCCTCCTTGTCCTCCAGTAGTGGTCCCTGGCTGGCCACATTTGTACCTGCCCTCTGCTGTTGCAAAAAACCTCCCTCTGAGCCACTTCTAACAGACTGGCCTGAAAGTGCTAAAAACGACCTGTCATCATCCTCCTCCTCCTCCTCCTGGCCCTGGCCCACCTCCTCTTCCATCATCGCCCTAAGCGTTTTCTCTAGGAGACATAGAATTGGTATCGTCACACTGATAACAGTGGCATCGCCACTGGCCATGTTGGTGGCGTACTCTAAACAGCGCAACAGGGCACACAGGTCTCGCATGGAGGCCCAATCATTGGTGGTGAAGTGGTGCTGTTCCGCAGTGCGACTGACCCGTGCGTGCTGCAGCTGAAACTCCACTATGGCCTGCTGCTGCTCGCACAGTCTCTCCAGCATGTGCAAGGTGGAGTTCCACCGGGTGGGCACGTCGCATATTAGGCGGTGAGCGGGAAGGCCGAAGTTACGCTGTATCGCTGACAGGCGAGCAGCGGCAGGATGTGAACGCCGGAAGCGCGCACAGACGGCCCGCACTTTATGCAGCAGCTCTGACATGTCTGGGTAGTTGTGAATGAACTTTTGCACCACCAAATTCAGCACATGCGCCAGGCAAGGTATGTGCGTCAAATCGGCTAGTCCCAGAGCTGCCACGAGATTTCGCCCATTATCGCACACCACCAGGCCGGGCTTGAGGCCAACCGGCAGCAACCACTGGTCGGTCTGTTGTTCAATACCCCGCCACAACTCCTGCGCGGTGTGGGGCCTGTCCCCCAAACATATGAGTTTCAGAATGGCCTGCTGACGTTTACCCCGGGCTGTGCTGAAGTTGGTGGTGAAGGTGTGTGGCTGACTAGATGAGCTGGTGGAAGCAGAGGAGGAGGAAGCCGAGTAGGAGGAGGAGGCTACAGGAGGCAAAGAATGATGCCCTGTGATCAATGGCGGCGGAAGGACGTGCGCCAAGGAACTCTCTGCCTGGGGCCCAGCCGCCACTACATTTACCCAGTGTGCAGTTAGTGAGATATAGCGTCCTTGGCCGTGCTTACTGGTCCACGTATCTGTGGTTAGGTGGACCTTGGCACAAATGGCGTTGCGCAGTGCACACTTGATTTTATCAGACACTTGCATGTGCAGGGAAGGCACGGCTGTCTTGGAGAAGTAGTGGCGGCTGGGAACCACATACTGGGGGACAGCCATGGCCATCAGCTGTTTGAAGCTGTCTGTGTCCACCAGCCGGAATGACAGCATTTCAAAGGCCAGTAGTTTAGAAATGCTGGCATTCAGGCCCAGGGCTCGAGGGTGGCTAGGTGGGAATTTACGCTTTCTCTCCAAGGTTTGTGAGATGGAGAGCTGAACGCTGCCGTGTGAAATAGTGAAGACGCAAGGTGACGGTGGCGGTGGTGGTGGTGGTGTCGGTGGCACATCCTCTGTTTGCTGCTCGGCAGGTGGCAACATTCCTCTCGAGGCGGAAGCCGAGGCAGCAGCGGTAGAGGGAGCAGGGGGAGCCTGAGCGGGTTCCTTGTTTTTAAGGTGTGTACTCCACTGCAGTTCATGCTTTGCATGTAGATGCCTGATCATGCAGGTGGTGCTCAGGTTAAGAACGTTAATGCCTCGCCTCAGGGTCTGATGGCACAGCGTGCAAACCACTCTGGTCTTGTCCTCAGCACATTGTTTGAAGAAGTGCCATGCCAGGGAACTCCTTGAAGATGCCTTTGGGGTGCTGGGTCCCTGTTGGTACTGGCCAATAGCAGGCGAACTCTCGGGACGGCGGGTGTTCTGCTTTTGCCCCCTGCTCCCTCTTTGGCTTCGCTGTTGTCTCGGTCTCACCACTGCCTATTCCTCTGAACTATTTAAGTCAGCGGCACGACCTTCAGTCCATGTGGGGTCTAAGACCTCATCGTCCTCTGCATCGTCTTCCACCCAGTCTTCCTCCCTGACCTCCTCCTGTTCAGTCTGCACACTGCAATAAGACGCGGCAGTGGACACCTGTGTTTCGTCATCATCAGACACTCGGTCACTCTGCTGTGGTGGTATTCCCATGTCCTCATCATCTGGATACATAAGTGGTTGTGCGTCAGTGCATGGTATGTCTTCCACCGCTAGGGAAGGGCTAGGTGGACGCCCCTGGGAACCCCTGCCAGCAGAGTCTTCAAACAGAAGAAGAGACTGCTGCATAACTTGAGGCTCGGACAGTTTCCCTGATATGCATGGGAGTGATGTGACCGACTGATGGGCTTGGTTTTCCGGTGCCACCTGTCCGCTTTCCGCAGAAGACTGGGCGGAAGACAATGTGGTGCACGTGCTGGAAGCACTGTCGGCCACCCAATCGACTAATGCCTGTACCTGCTCAGGCCTTACCATCCTCATAATGGCATTGGGCCCCACCAAATATCGCTGTAAATTCTGCCGGCTACTTGAGGGAGTTGGTTCACTACTTTGTGCGCCTGAGGCCGAACGGCCACGTCCTCTGCCAGCAACAGAGACTCCACGGACCCCACCACGACCGCGTCCTCGTCCCTTAATAGAATGTTTTCTCATTGTTGCGATTCAACTCGCACCACAATAAAATATATTATTTTTTAGCCCCAAAATTCACACATTGGAAGATATACCGTAATTGCTTTTTCCGGTATTAATTACAAGAGGACTGCTGCAAATTGGACACCAGAATTTTTTAAATGCTACTTATAGAAACATAGAAACATAGAAACATAGAATGTGTCGGCAGATAAGAACCATTTGGCCCATCTAGTCTGCCCAATACTTACTTTAATACTTATGTTAAATGAATTCCCACAGTGGGAGAACTATTTCCTTTTTACAGGAGTAACAACGTGCGGCCTACTATTTCGGGTGTCACCAACACCAGATTGATTAAATTGGCCTTTTTGGAACCAAAATGACAACACTGGACACTATAATGCCTTTTTCTGGTATTAATTACAAGAAGACTGCTGCAAATTGGACACCAGAATTTTTTAAATGCTACTTATGTTAAATGAATTCCCACAGTGGGAGAACTATTTCCTTTTTACAGGAGTAACAACGTGCGGCCTACTATTTCGGGTGTCACCAACACCAGATTGATTAAATTGGCCTTTTTGGAACCAAAATGACAACACTGGACACTATAATGCCTTTTTCTGGTATTAATTACAAGAGGACTGCAGCAAATTGGACACCAGAATTTTTTAAATGCTACTTATGTTAAATGAATTCCCACAGTGGGAGAACTATTTCCTTTTACAGGAGTAACAACGTGCGGCCTACTATTTCGGGTGTCACCAACACCAGATTGATTAAATTGGCCTTTTGGAACCAAAATGACAACACTGGACACTATAATGCCTTTTTCTGGTATTAATTACAAGAAGACTGCTGCAAATTGGACACCAGAATTTTTAAATGCTACTTATGTTAAATGAATTCCCACAGTGGGAGAACTATTTCCTTTTACAGGAGTAACAACGTGCGGCCTACTATTTCGGGTGTCACCAACACCAGATTGATTAAATTGGCCTTTTGGAACCAAAATGACAACACTGGACACTATAATGCCTTTTTCTGGTATTAATTACAAGAAGACTGCTGCAAATTGGACACCAGAATTTTTTAAATGCTACTTATGTTAAATGAATTCCCACAGTGGGAGAACTATTTCCATTTTACAGGAGTAACAACGTGCGGCCTACTATTTCGGGTGTCACCAACACCAGATTGATTAAATTGGCCTTTTTGGAACCAAAATGACAACACTGGACACTATAATGCCTTTTTCTGGTATTAATTACAAGAAGACTGCTTGAAATTGGACACCAGAATTTTTTAAATGCTACTTATGTTAAATGAATTCCCACAGTGGGAGAACTATTTCCATTTTACAGGAGTAACAACGTGCGGCCTACTATTTCGGGTGTCACCAACACCAGATTGATTAAATTGGCCT
>CM065589.1:607820186-607870470 GCA_033119425.1 Bufotes viridis
TTTTTATGTTAACATAGGCCAATCATACCAAGTGCCACTTGTGCAGGTGGTGGGGCCCACCTTGTTCAGGGGCCCACTGAGGGATTCAGCTGTTCCCCTGTGGGCTAGTCCGAGCCTGTGCTTACCCCATTGTTAGCGATGATCTGGCAGTGTAATACTTCCTCCGATTCCCCAGTGAATGAGCACATGCTCCTTCATCAGGTCCTGTACCATATTTTTCGCCCTATAAGACGCAGCTAGGTTTTAGAGGGTGAAAATAGGAAAAATATTTTGAACAAAAGTGGGGTCACCTTAATAGGAGTGGGATCACTTTATTATGCTGACTTCACATCTGTGTCAGAGATTACAGCAGAGGAACTCACCGGCTTCAGCACTGCTGGATGCAGAATGCCTGCCGGACCTATAATGTGGTCCATCCACAAACTGGAAGAAAGCTGCATTATATGCTCCCGCTGTTGCAAAGCTGCAACTTCCAGTATGGTAAGGCATGCTGGAAGCTTTAGTGCCCCAAGTTCCACATAACATGCCCAGTATAGAGGGGGTAAGTTGTGCCAGTCATGTGATTTACAATGACTGTCTTGCCCCAGCATGGTGCCACTTACATGTGGTCCCTCCATACACCCTATGACCAGGACTTTGCATTTTGCAGTCAATGGAGGAAGAACTATGATGTGACATCAGCTGGCATCACATGGCACGGTCACCCCTCATCATTGCCCTCCAGGCCCATGGCAAGGTACAGCTCAACACCCTCTGCCCTCCCATCTGTCCCTGTGTACACAGCTTTGTGCCCTCACTTCGGTAACCAGCACTAGCTCCTCCTACTGTATTACCTGCCATCACCGGCTCTTGATGGAAAATGGCTGCAGCGGCCCCTCACCCTAGGCTTTGTGTGCCAGCAGCTCTGTCAGGAGGCGGACCCACAGGCTCCACACAGCATCACTGACAGTAGACGCCGTGTTCTGGCGCAGGCATGCTCCTGCACTCCTATCAACTTTCTTCCTCCTCCGTCCTCCATAACAATGCTTCCGGTCCCTACCACAGACAGCCCACAGAGATGACCAGCCCCTGCATCACCATCTGCAGCGGCGCCTGGTCCCTGCCTCTGAACACCCACAGCGCGTCCAGCTCCTTCTTTCACGCAGCAGCGCGGCCGGCCCTCAGCACAGCAGATACAGTAACTTCAAAGGCCACAAGCGCAGGACATGTATTTTTCCCTACATTCACCGCTATATTCACCCGATAAGACGCACTAACTTTTTCCCCACACTTTGGGGGGGGGGGGGAAAGTGCGTCTTATAGGATAAAAAATAATGTAATTGGAATCTTTCAACAGGTTTAAAAGTCAGAGTTTGCCAGTGGCAGATCGTGCTTTGTAATCACCATCTGCCAGCAAACAATGCTTCACTATGGGGACAAGTGATGGCGTTAGCCATCGCTCCTCCCCATACTCTGAAGGAGATTGCTGCAAGTAATAGCCGCGGTCTCCTCCGATAAAGAGCACGCTTTCTTCCCAACAATCATCTGGATTTTCTAGACATCAAATATAAGCTTTATTGTAGATTTCCCAATGACATCTCCTAGACAGTTGTTCCAAGCGTCAACCACCTTTTCCATAAAATAATGGAGGTTATTTGTCAAGCTCGCCTGTTATTGGCCATAAAATTAGACTGTGTATTTCATTAATCAGGCTTTCTTTTGTTGAACATTTAACTGTCTCGAAGCAGTTATGGATACAAGATCCTCACTCACTAGTATAAAACCCCGGATAAAACTTGACTGTTTGCAACTAGAGTTGAGCGAACCCGAAATGTAAAGTTCGGGTTCATACCAAACTTTGCGATTCGGGTTCAGGTTCGTTGTTCGGCGATTTCTTTCCGCTTTTTGAAAGGCTGCAGGGCAGCCAATCAAGAAGCGTTTAGTACTCTTTCCTAAGAAGCCATCACAGCCATGCCTACTATTGGCATGGCTGTGATTAGCCAGTGCAGCCTGTGACCCAGGCTCTTTATAAGCTGGAGCTACTAGTTTAGGGATAGGATGCAGCTGCTGTGAGGGCGAGATTAGGCAAGAATTCAGGTGTTCTTGGTGTACTGCAATCTTCAAACTGCAGCAATTATTGAGGGTGCTATGCTACATTTTTGTACCCAGCCCTGAGCCCAGTGACACTGAAAAATAACTTTTAATCCATCTGTTAGTTCGGTGGTCGTTGGCGGCCATTTTTGCAAGTGCAGTGCATGTGTGCCAGGGTAGCTCAGAGGAATACAAATTCCCTTTTTTGGCCGGTCAAGTACCCCTTGCCCCTGCAGTACATACCTGGCCGTGAAATTTATTCTATTACATTAGTCTGTCACATATTTTTGTGACCTAAAGCATTTTTGTATCTGTCCTCCACAGTATATCTGACAGTCCAATAAAACCGCTAAATACTGCAGTTACCTTGCAACTGTAAAAAAGCACACTTTTTGTGCTAGATAGCATAATTGCATTCTACGTTGCATTTCAGATATTTCAATTAACCAGTGAAATACTGCATTTTTCATAGTTGTTTGTAAAAAACACTGGTTTTGTGCGGGATAGCACATTTGCGGCCTCCTCTGCATTTCAGATAGTCCAAGAAAACCGTTAAATACTGCATATACATTGTTGGTCCAAAAAAGCACAGTTTTGGGGAGTTAGTAGTACATTTGCAGCATCCGCAGCATTATTGATTGTCCAATAAAACAGTTAAATACATTGTTGGTCGGAAAATTCTCATTTTTTGGGACAGTGAAGTAATTGTATTGAATTGCTCCGTTACATTGTTGTGTGACACGGGCCCTGCCTTACTGTTAGTGAACTTAATTGTCGACTATTGGCAGTTAAATTGACACCGGAGAAAAACCGTCAGCTTGGTGGGTAAATGCAAATAATGGCAAGCGCCCGACTGTATAGGGAGGGTGCACAGGGACTGATGGTCCCCCCTCCCCCCTTTTCCCCTTAGGGCTTTAGGGTGCTGGCCCCTTCAAGTTGATGGTAAAGTAGATGGCAGAATAGGACCATTAAGAGGTTAATTGACTGGGGAGCTCCTCAGACAGGATGTGGGCGGGGCAGAGAATCCTGAAGGTTGCATATCCTCACTCCCTGCTCTGGTTACTTCCTCTTGCCAGTGGAAGCCTTAGGAGTGTTGAATTCCAACGTGTTGGGCTGTCGCAAATCAAGCGCCTCACTGGCATGTTGTTTCGCCGCTGAATATCGGAAAAGTGCGCCATGGCCGTGTAGGAACGCCTGAAATGGCCACACACCTTCCTGGCCTGCTTGAGAACATCCTGTAAGCCTGGGTACTTAGACACAAAGCGTTGTACGATGAGATTCAACACATGTGCCATGCACGGCACATGTGACAACTTGCCCAAATTCAATGCCGACAACAAATTTGTTCCATTGTCACACACCACTTTGCCGATCTCCAGTTGGTGCGGGGTCAGCCAATGATCCACCTGTGCGTTCAGGGCGGACAGGAGTGCTGGTCCGGTGTGGCTCTCTGCTTTCAGGCAAGTCAACCCCAAGACAGCGTGACACTGTCGTATCCGGGATGTGGAATAGCCCCTGGGGAGCTGGGGGGATTCAGTTGATGTGCAGCCAGACACCGCAGAAGAAGAGGACTCAGCCGAGGAGGATTTCGAAGAGGATGGAGTAGGAGTAGAGGAGGTGGCAGTAGGTCTGCCTGCAAGTCGTGGCGGTGTCACCAACTCCGCTGCGGAGCCACGCATTCCATGCTTGTCAGCCGTCAGCAGGTTTACCCAATGCGCAGTGTACGTGATATACCTGCCCTGACCGTGCTTTGCAGACCAGGTATAAGTGGTCAGATGGACCCTTGCCCCAACACTGTATGCCAGAGATGCCATGACTTCCTTTTCAATGACATGATAGAGGTTTGGGATTGCCTTTTTTGAAAAAAAGATTAAGTCCGGGTACCTTCCACTGCGGTGTCCCAATAGCGACAAATTTTTTGAAGGCCTCAGACGCCACCAGCTGGTATGGTAAAAGCTGGCGGGCTAAGAGTTCCGTCAAGCCAGCTGTCAGTCAAGGGGGTGACATTGGCTTTACGCTCAAACATGTCCTTGACAGACACCTGACTGTGGGCAGATGAGCAGGAACTGCTGAAGGTGAGAGGAGGAGTGGCGGTTGGTTGAGAGGGGGCAGGGAGGACAGCAGTGGTTGACATGGCTGAAGATGCTGGACCAGGAGGAGCATGGTGGCTTTGAGTTTGTGTGCTGCTTGTACTCATGTGTTGATCCCATAGGCGTTTGTGATGTGAGATCATGTGCCTTCGCAAAGCAGTTGTACCAAGGTGGGTGTTGGACTTCTTTTGGCACAGGTTGCAAATGGCATTGCTGTTATCAGAGGCAGACACACAAAAAAAATGCCACACTGCTGAGCTTTGCAATGATGGCATTCTGGTGGTGGCAACAGCATGCGTTGACTGGCGTGCTGTCTGGCTGACCCCAGGTGCCAATACATGCTGTCTGACTGTGCCACTAACTCCTTGCGACGACCTCCCCCTGCTTCCAACTCGTCTCCTCATTCTCTCTGTTTCCCCATCTGAACTTTCCCCCTCTTCTTCTCTTCGAGCAGGCACCCACGTGGCATCCGTGGACACATCGTCATCATCAACCGCTTCACTTGTATCTGACACCTCAGCAAAGGAAGCAGCAGCGGGTACAACATCATCATCATCATCACACTGTACGTCCATGTGTGTAATCCTGCCTGACTGAGACATATCCCCGTAATCTACATCATCTGGCAATAATGGTTGCGCATCACTAATTGCATCCAACTGATGTGTAAATAACTCCTCTGATGGATCAAGTGAAGCTGCTGTGGTGGCTGTGGTAGTAGTGGTGGTGGTGGCGACGGGCGGGTGCGTGGTAACTTGAGAGCAGGTGACCAAAGCTGAGCTGGAGGAGGATGGTGCGTCAAGATTCTTAGCGGAAGCTGTTGAAGATTGGGTGTCCTGTCTAAGCCAGTCAACTATGTCCTCAGAATTTTTCGGGTTCAGGGTACGTGGCCTCTGAACAGTAGGCATTATTCCAGGGACAGTGGAAATCACAGCACCACGACCACGACGGCCCCTGCGGGGTGGCCTGCCTCTGCCTGTCATTTTTTTTTTTAGATAAGTGGTACTACGCGTGCTAGGTACTGTGTCACCCGGTATCAGTGGTGGGCACTGGCAGTGGGCACACTACAGTCTGTGGAAGTGGGCCTGACACACACTGGCAGCAGGCAAGCGACTGAAATTAGACTACTGTCTAAAAATGAAATGCCTTATTTATCGGCAAGCTACTGTGCCACCCGGTATCAGTGGTTGGCACTGGCAGTGGGCACACTACAGTCAGTGGAAGTGGGCCTGACACACACTGGCAGCAGGCAAGCAACTGAAATTACACTAAAGTGTAAAAATGAAATGCCTTTTTTTGATGCAAAGTCCTGTGCCACACGGGATGACAGGGGTGGGCACTGGCAGTGGGCACACTACAGTCAGTGGAAGTTGGCCTGACACACACTAGCAGCAGGTAAGCAACTGAAATTACACTACAGTGTGAAAATTAAATGCCTTTTTTGATGCAAAGTCCTGTGCAACACGGGATGACAGGGGTGAGCACTGGCAGTGGGCACACTACAGTCAGTGGAAGTCAGCCTGACACACACTGGCAGCAGGCAAGCAACTGAATTTAGACCAAAGTGTAAAAATTAAATGCCTTTTTTGGATGCAAAGTTCTGTGCCACACGGGATGACAGGGGTGGGCACTGGCAGTGGGCACACTACAGTCAGTGGAAGTCGGCCTGACACACACTAGCAGCAGGCAAGCAACTAAAATTACACTAAAGTGTGAAAATTAAATGCCTTTTTTTTATGCAAAGTCCTGTGCAACACGGGATGACAGGGGTGGGCACTGGCAGTGGGCACACTACAGTCAGTGGAAGTGGGCCTGACACACACTGGCAGCAGGCAAGCAGCTGAATTTAGACCAAAGTGTAAAAATTAAATGCCTTTTTTGGATGCAAAGTTCTGTGCCACACGGGATGACAGGGGTTGGCACTGGCAGTGGGCACACTTCAGTCAGTGGAAGTGGGCCTGACACACACTGGCAGCAGGCAAGCAACTGAATTTAGACTACTGTCTAAAAATGAAATGCCTTATTTATCGGCAAGCTACTGTGCCACCCGGTATGAGTGGTGGGCACTGGCAGTGGGCACACTACAGTCTGTGGAAGTGGGCCTGACACACACTAGCAGCAGGCAAGCAACTGAAATTACACTAAAGTGTAAAAATTAAATGCCTTTTTTTTGATGCAAAGTCCTGTGCCACACGGGATGACAGGGGTGGGCACTGGCAGTGGGCACACTACAGTCAGTGGAAGTCGGCCTGACACACACTAGCAGCAGGCAAGCAGCTGAAATTACACTAAAGTGTAAAAATTAAATGCCTTTTTTTTGATGCAAAGTCCTGTGCCACACGGGATGACAGGGGTGGGCACTGGCAGTGGGCACACTACAGTCAGTGGAAGTTGGCCTGACACACACTAGCAGCAGGCAAGCAACTGAAATTACACTAAAGTGTAAATATTAAATGGCTTTTTTATGCAAAGTCCTGTGCCAGCCGGTATGAGTGGTGGGCACTGGCAGTGGGCACACTACAGTCAGTGGAAGTCAGCCTGACACACACTGGCAGGCAACTAACCTTAGATTAAAGTGTAAAAATTAAATGCCTTTTTTTTTATGCAAAGTCCTGTGCCACACGGGATGACAGAGGTGGGCACTGGCAGTGGGCACACTACAGTCAGTGGAAGTCGGCCTGACACACACTAGCAGCAGGCAAGCAGCTGAAATTACACTAAAGTGTAAAAATTAAATGCCTTTTTTTATGCAAAGTCCTGTGCCAGCCGGAATGAGTGGTGGGCACTGGCATGTGGGCACACTACAGTCAGTGGAAGTCAGCCTTAAACACACTGGCAGGCAACTAACCTTAGATTAAAGTGTAAAAATGAAATGCCTTTTTTTGATGCAAAGTCCTGTGCCACATGGGATGACAGGAGTGGGCACTGGCAGTGGGCACACTACAGTCTGTGGGCCTGCATCTCCTCACACACAGGCAGGCCAGGCAACTACAATATGTATATAAAGGAAAAAAAAGCAGACTAATGTTGCAGCCCTAAAAAGGGCTTTTTGGGGTGCTGTCAGGACGCTGTCCTTACAGCAGAGATCAGATGAGTCTTTCAGGACTGGAGTGGACACTGAATTCACTAGCCTAGCTATCGATTTCCCTATTAAATCAGCAGCAACTACACTCTCCCTCCTCTCACTAAGACTGCAAATTCCGAATGAATCTAAAATGGATGTTGTTCAGGAGATGGGAGGGTCTGGGAGGGAGGGTATGCTGCTGATTGGCTGGAATGTGTCTGCTGACTGTGAGGTACAGGGTCAAAGTTTGCTCAATGATGATGTATAGGGGGCGGACCGAACATCGCATGTGTTTGCCTGTTGAGGCGAACGCGAACAAGCTATGTTCGCCGGGAACTGTTCGCCGG
This sequence comes from Bufotes viridis, assembly GCA_033119425.1. Classification (NCBI taxonomy): domain Eukaryota; kingdom Metazoa; phylum Chordata; class Amphibia; order Anura; family Bufonidae; genus Bufotes; species Bufotes viridis. Next base: position 607,827,758 of record CM065589.1, read on the forward strand.
CGGATAGTTCGGGCCATCTCTAATCTTCAGGTGGGAGTGGCAAAATGCGGCAAAGGCCAGTCGGTAGGAAATGTTGTCTGCTCCTGCCGAAAAATGGGTTCTTTTAAAATTACGCAACGAGGCCCATGCCTTCTTATATGTGCTCAAGGTGTTACAGGACAGGGCTTTGGTCATGATGGGACTGGCGGTGGCCAGGTGAACTGTTAGTCCTTCACTAACTGGTCGAGCCTGGGAGCGGGTGATGGTATACGGTCTGCTTGCGGAAAGACCTAAAAAATGAGTGACAAGTTACCTGTAGATAAGTCATCCACCGCCACATTAACTTGCCCCCTAATATGTTCACACTTAATGTGAAAATTATATTGACGAGACAGCCAAACCAGTCTCTTGATGAAGGACATGATCTGTGTCGAACCTGACCTGCCCTTTGTGAGGATCTCAACTAATGCCTCGTTGTCAGTTAGAAAGAGGACTGTCTGATTTTTCCATAGTGGTCCCCATACCCACACGGCCCCCACGAGGGGGTAAATCTCGAATAATGGGAAACACCTGGAGAAACCCTCCAAGCTCCCAACCTCCGGTGGCCATTGGTCAGCAAACCAATGAGAGCCGAAGATAGCCGCAAAGCCCACTGAATATGATGCATCTGTTGGGAGAGTTATTTGAGACTGCCGGGATAAATAACAAGATGCCATTCCACTGTGTCAAGAACTTATCCCACATGACCAAATCTGCAATAGCTTCCTGATCCAAGACTACTGGACTATCCTGATCGCGCGCATATGGCAGCAACTTCAACAGTCCGGAAATAAATGATCTGCCTTGGGGTATGATACGCATAGCAAAGTTGAGCATACCAAGCAGGGACTGGAGATCCGATTTAATAGTGACCCTAACTCGGGCTATCTTGTATACCGCCTCTTTGACCCTGCACAACTTGTCTTGAGGAAGGCTAGCTTCCATGCTGACAGTGTCCAGATGGATACCAAGAAATATAATGGCCGTACCAGGCCTTTCCACCTTGTGTGGAGCTACTGGCACCCTGAGGTCTGCAAACACTGACTGTAACAACTGTAAGTCCTTGGGTGTATGCTCTGGGGGTTCTATCAACAGGAAATCATCGGGTGATGGCCCGATGAGGTACCCCTTGTCCAATTCCACCTGAATGAGCTGCGAAATGGCCACTGCATCTCTCGAGGCTGACAATAGGTTCTTGCATTCGTAAGTGGTCTGTGGAAGTGCCAATAGCCCTGTGTGGAATCCGGCGGACAAACCATTGGTGAGAATTGTACCCAGTCGGCGTCTGGATGGGATCCTAACAGAGTATGAAGGAGGCCGACGTTCACCACGCTTAAGACACACGGGGGTGGGTTCTTAATCATATGGCACATAAATGTAGGAGTCTAAACTGACTGTAGTGGCATGCCGATTAATTGAAGTTGTTACATATTTAAGGCTTCCCCAAACACTTGATGGTATGCCCCGACTTGTCCACCCCCGGGTATACTTTTGCTGACTGTAGCATTGCTAGCCTGCGGCTATGCTGGATTGTTGACATATGAGCACTAGTCTGTCATGTGAGAGTAGGAGTTGCATTTCGAACAGGCAGGAGCTTTGAGGCCTGCAAAATGTCTGCAGAATAGTCCTGTATCAATATTGGACCAATCCACCATATATTGGAATTGAGCTAACACCGCTGTAGCCTTCGCGGAGAAGGAACGGTGATAGTCATAAAAGGCGGACCCACCGTATTTATAGGCTAGATCCACCACCTTGTACATATAAATATCTAGCTGCTCCTTGCACTGAGGGTTAACAGTACAGATGACATTTCTGTACAGACTAAAGGCTACGACGAACTCCGGTATGCTGAGTTTTCTATTTAACCTGACATCCTTAGATTTGAAGACAACTGAGACCTTACCACAGGCTATGGTCTTGTTGTCTGTTGCTTCGTGGGCTGCTATGAGCAAGGATGCTAAGTTAACGTCCTTGCCATCAATAATGTCCTGCCATATGTTGGCTGGAATGAAGTGGGATGGAGCGATAGAAGGTGTAGGACCTGACCCACCAGCTACACTGGCCTGAGAACTAGAGGAACCAGCCGGACTCTGACCCACCAGACGGGCAGCTGTATTGCCTGCTTCGATCGACTCTAGCCTGGCCTGAAAGTCCGACATCGATGATGCCATAGAGTTTATGGCCGCGTGCAGTTGGGTAAGCGAGGTGTGGATGGTATCTATGGACACCAGCTCCTGGTTTTGGCTTTTCGGAACTGAAGACAGAAGACAAAACAGTTCCGCCTTCCTTGCAGAAGCTTGAAACAAAATGCCTCTCTTGGACAACTCAGCCATTAACTTGGGCGCAGTCCATGACCTTAACGATGGCCTGGAGTCTCTTGCAGAGTGCAACGCCACGCTCCCATGGGAGGATGATGTATCGCTCACAAATGATTCTTGAGACATGTTGCTAAAAAACATAATATGATTAATGTAGAATGGTGAATGCCCAACCCAGGCTTGTGCCGCTCACCAGTGTCGCACGGACCACCGATGTGCCACGAACCACTATACCAGCACTCGTGTTACCATACACCGCATGCCAATCACCCCTTCCCCGAAGTGACAGAATACGGGAAGATGTGTACACCGCAGGACTTACTGTGACTAAGTTATATTGTGAGCGCCCGAACGTACCTGGGCCAACGTGACCATGAAACTGGGCATGCAACGTAGAATTGTTGCCTGTAGTTGTGACAGTACTTAACGTGTCTGTATAAGTGAGAGATGTATCAAAATGCTGCCTGTAGTCGTGACAGGACTTAAACGTGTCTGTAGACATGATAGATGTGTCGAATTGCTGCCTCTAGTTGTGACAGGACTTAAACGCGTTTGTAGACATGACAGACATATCGAATTGCTGCATGTATTCATGACAGGACTTAAGATATCTGTAAATGTGACAGATGTATCGAGATATGCCTGTAGTCGTGACAGGCTCGAGCGTAACTGATCATGAAATAGACACATCAGAGTCCTGCCAGGTGGACAGACTAGCCTCTACCTGCCTTAAGTGATTTTTTCTTTTACTACCCCGTATGTGAAAATGTGAGCACTCACACCATAAGCTACTGTACCTGGCAACTGCTTGCTTGCTGATGCAGTAAAGAATCATAGCTGAACATATGAAGCAGAGTATTAGTAACTGCTCAATACCACCTAACCTCAATAAACCTCCACTGTGATGTATAGCAGCTTACTTGACTCTGATGCCACCGTGTCCACTAAGTATGTAGCCAGTGCGGTCGAGATATAGAATGACCCAGAATTTTTTTTTTTTTGCAGTTGTCAACCGTAGCTTAACCACCCCATTAGACCGGGGCATAACAGACCTATAGAATATTGCCCTAACTGGTAGCTAATGTGTAGTGGAGATGCTCCCCACTGGTCTAAGAGAGACGGCCATAACTGAGGTGCTGTGACCAATATAACAAAATGCCCTACCGACCGCCACCCGTAATCAGATATAACTCCTGACATGTTATCCGCCCTGACTTATGCTGGATATACACATGATCCACACCCTTTTTTTATTTTATTTTTTTCTTGCCCCTTTTTTTATTTTTTCCTTAATAATTCCCTCCCCCCTTTCTTGTTTAAATTTTTTTTTTAACACATTGCTAAGAACATTTTCCAGGCATAAGCAGAGTTACATTGAACATACTACAGAAAGACTATTGGCTGTAATGATGCTGCCGACCAGCAGATGGCGTGCTAGTACAATTTTAAGGCTGCAGAGCACGGCTCTAAACACGTGGGAGCCGGAGCTGCCACCCGCAGACATAAAAATAGAAGGTAGGAACTTGTGGAGTGCCGATCCCCCCTTCCCCTGCCCGACATGGAGCCGCAAGGCCCCGATCCTACCCCTGCCTGAGTGCCTGATGCTGGAGCCCGATGACAGTGGTGATGCCGATGGGGATGCAGAAACCGACCAGAGCACGTGAGTGCCGCTGCACCCGAAATTGACGCAGAATGTGCCACTATGCCAGGCGCAGAAACGAGTGGCTGGTAAGGTGCTGAGGAGGCCACGGATTATAAGCGGTATACCCCGCCTACCCTCACACAAATGCAGCAAATAATTACTTGCCTATAACTTATAACCGCCTCAACCATACATTTTTGTACTCCAGTGAACTTATTCTTTGAATCCTTTTTTTCATTTGTACCAATATTTTTTGGGGGGGCTAACCCAATTTGAATGAACCTCTCCTCTGTCTGAGTGCAAGGGGACTACATTTCTGATAATTGCCTTCTGCATTAGTGGGTGAAATGAAGTCTGTTTTGGCTTAATTTTGGCATAATTACTTGCCTATAACTTATAACCGCCTCAACCATACATTTTTGTACTCCAGTGCACTTATTCTTTGAATCATTTTTTTCATTTGTACCATTATTTTGGCGGGGGCTAACCCAATTTGAATGAACCTCCCCTCTGTCTGGGTGCAAGGGGACTACATTTCTGATAATTGCCTGCTGCATTAGTGGGTGACATGAAGCCTGTTTTGCCGTCCAATGACCTCTTCTCTGTCTGGGAACAAGGGAACTACATTTCTGACAATCGCCTGCTGCATTGGTGGGTGACAAGCAGCCTGTTTTGCTGTGAATGAACCTCTCCTCTGTCTGGGTGCCAGGGGCCTACATTTATGATAATCGCCTGTTGCTTTGGTTGGTGACATTAACCTCTTTCTGCTGTGAATGAACCTCTCGTCTGTCTGGGTGCAAGGGGACTACATTTCTGATAATTGCCTGCTTCATTTGTGGGTGACATGAAGCCTGATTTGACATCCAATGACCTCTCCTCTGTCTGGGTGCCAGGGGCCTACATTTATGATAATCGCCTGTTGCTTTGGTTGGTGACATTAACCTCTTTCTGCCGTGAATGAACCTCTCCTCTGTCTGGGTGCAAGGGGACTACATTTATGATAATCACCTGCTTCATTTGTGAGTAACATAAAGCCTGATTTGACATCCAATGACCTCTCCTCTGTCTGGGTGCCAGGGGCCTAACATTTCTTAATATTACCTGTTCCATAGGTGGGTGACATTAACCCATTTTTGCCAGTGATAAGCCACACCTGTGCATTGCTCACAGGAAACAATATTTTTTTAAACGTATGTTACTGATGAAAAGATGCATGACTACCGACTACAAAACGCACACTGGTAGACACACTGCTGATGGCATTCCCACCTGAAGCCTCCCCAACCTCCTATTCCTGTTCCATCACAGGTTGACCTGAGGCCTGTGTTGCTCTTACAAGACCGCTCACCTCTGTCTGGGTGCTAGGGCCTACATAAATGATAATGGCTTGTTCCATTGCAGGTTGACCTGAGGCCTGTGTTGCTGTTACGGGACCGCTCTTCTCTGTTTGGGTGCTAGGGGCTACATAAATGATAATGGCATGTTCCATTGCAGGTTGACCTGAGGCCTGTGTTGCTGTTACGGGACTGCTCTCCTCTGTCTGGGTGCCATGGGCCTAAATCAGTGAATGTGGCCTTTGGCATTGCTGGGTGACATGAAGCCTGTTTGGCTGTGATAAGAACGTGCTCCTGTGTATGGTTGCCATGGGCCTGAATCAGTGAATGTGGCCTGTGGCATTGCTGGGTGAAGTGAATCCTGTCTTGGCGGGATTTGACCTCTCATCTGTCTGGGTGTCATTGGCCTAAATTAATGAATGTGGCCTGTGGCATTGCTGGGTTACATAAAGCCTGTTTGGCTCTGATGAGATCTTGCTCCCATGTATGATTGCCATGGGCCTGAATCAGTGAATGTGACCTGTGACATTGCTGGGTGAAATTAATATGGTCTTGGCGTGATTTGAAATCTCCCTCTTTGTGGGTGCCATGGGTCTGAATCTGTGAATGAGGCCTGTGGCACTGCTGGCAGACATGAAGCCTTTTTGGCTCTGATTAGAACTTCGACTCTCATGTATGGTTGCCATGGGCCTGAATCTGTGAATGAGGCCTGTGGCACTGCAGGCAGACATGAATCCTTTTTGGCTGTGATGAGAACTTCATTTCCCATGTATGATTGCCATGGGCCTGAATCAGTAATTGTGGCCTGTGTATTTACCTACATTTTGCTGCCTTTTGCAGCCCTCTAGCCCTTTCCAGGTCTATTTTAACGTCATTTTAGTGCCCAAAAGTTCGGGTCCACATTGACTTCAATGGGGTTCGGGTTCGTGGTCAAGGTCGGGTCAAGTTTCGATCCCGAACCAAAACATTTTTGTGAAGTTCGGGCCGAACTCCTCGAACCCGACGATCCAGGTGTCCGCTCAACTCTACTCACTAACACTTCAAAATATGGGCTATTTTTTACTGGCTGAGAGGGAGAATAAAGGTAACTACTATCGAGACATCCAATGTAGTCAGTTGGCTGCTGCCCTTGTGTGTCATCACCTATCCTTACGAAGGTCTGACCTGTAAGGACCCTCTGCACTCACATTCCCCTGTTATTACTGTTGAAGTAGTGTGTGTGTGGGGGGGGGGGGGGCCCAGGAGCAGCACCAGCTCCATCAGCAGCAACTTCAGTCTGGAGTCTCTAATGAGCACTTTTCTTCACCCGCTTACTGAAAAACACATTCACCAGCAGTTACAGCAGCTAGACATGGAGCAGAATCTAAATCAGCAGGTGGTGGCATACTTAGACTGTACCCTGCCACCCACATCCAAGATTCCCTGGACTCCTGGACAGCCAAACTTGATTTGTGGCTGCAACTGGCCGAGTTTACCCTGGACAAGCTTTTCCGCCCTGCCAGTAGTGTGGCATCAGAGTGAGTGTTTAGTGTAGCGAGGGGCATAGTTACCTCAAGGAGAACTTGCCTTTTGAGAGACTGACCTTTGTAAAGATGAATCCGGTGTGGATCAGCTGGGATTTGCACACGCCAGTGCCTGATACATCAGACTAGATCATTCTGGGTGCCACAGAAAAACTGTGCAAAAAAAATCTAGTTTCTTCTGCTCACCTAATGTTTAATAAACAGCAAATTAAGCTGCAAAAACCAGTGTCAGGCAGTTACTGCCAAGGCTAATAAGATAATGGATTGCATCAAAAGGGGCATAGATGCCCGTGATGAGAACATACTCCTACCACTGTACAAATCACTAGTCAGACCACACATGGAGTACTTTGTACAGATCTGGGCTCCTGTGAACAAGGCAGACACAGCAGAGCGGGAGAGGGTTCAGAGGAGGGAAACTAAAGTAATAACTGGAATGGGGCAACTACAGGACCCTGAAAGATTATCAAAATATAAATATATCAGGGGTCAGTACAGAGATCACTTCCATCATCTATTTATCCCCAGGACTGTGACTATGACGAGGGGACATCCTCTGCGTCTGGAGGAAAGAAGGTTTGTACACAAACATAGAAAAGGATTCTTCACTGTAAGAGCAGTGAGACTATGGACTCTTTACTGTAAGAGCAGTGAGACTATGAACTCTTTACTGTAAGAGCAGTGAGACTATGGACTCTTTACTGTAAGAGCAGTGAGACTATGGACTCCATACTGTAAGAGCAGTGAGACTGTGGACTCTATACTGTTAGAGCAGTGAGACTATGGACTCTTTACTGTAAGAGCAGTGAGACTATGGACTCTTTACTGTAAGAGCAGTGAGACTATGGACTCCTTACTGTAAGAGCAGTGAGACTATGGACTCTTTACTATAAGAGCAGTGAGACTATGGACTCTATACTGTAAGAGCAGTGAGACTATGGGCTCTTTACTGTAAGAGCAGGGAGACTATGGACTCTATACTGTAAGAGCAGTGAGACTATGGACTCTTTACTGTAAGAGCAGTGAGGCTATGGACTCTTTACTGTAAGAGCAGTGAGACTATGGACTCTTTACTGTAAGAGCAGTGAGACTATGGACTCTATACTGTAAGAACAGTGAGACTATGGACTCTTTACGGTAAGAGCAGTGAGACTATGGACTCTTTACGGTAAGAGCAGTGAGACTATGGAACTCTCTGCCTGAGGAGGTGGTGATGGTAAGTACAATAAAGGAATTCAAGAGGGGACTGGATTTATTTCTGGAGTGTAATAATATTACAGGCTATAGCTACTAGAGAGGGGTCGTTGATCCAGGGAGTTATTCTGATTGCCTGGTTAGAGTCGGGAAGGAATTTTTTTCCCCTTAAAGAGGACCTTTCACCGGTCCAAAGTTTGTTAGGTAAAGCTATGCACATGCAGAGCGGCACCCAGGGATGTCCCTGCACTTACTTGTATGCCTGGATGCAACCTCCCAGGATATGAACTGAGCGCTGCGATTGGCCAGAGCTCCAGCCTGGGAGAAGGAGACGCCCAGGGCAAAAGAGGATGTCTCCTCCCAAGGCAAAATTAGCTTCAGCACGTGTGCCAGTACCGGGGGCTACAGTGGACGAACGGAGCGGCACCCAGGGATACAAGTAAGTGCAGGGACATCCCTGGGTGCCGCTCTGCAAGTACATACCTTTCACTAACAAACTGTGGACCGGTGAAAGGTCCTCTTTAAGTGGGGAAAATTGGCTTCTGCCTCACAGGGGTTTTTTGCCTTCCTCTGGATCAACTTGTAGGAAACAGGCTGAACTGGATGGCCAACTGTCTTTTTTCAGTCTCATATACTATGTTACTATGTTACCTGCTTCAGCCACTATTCTGATGCTGCCACCGGTCTCATACCACACTACTGCTGCCTCTGCTGCCATCTTCTCCTACTGCCACCCACCACCCTGCATTGTTACTGCCATTGCTGTTGACAACTTCCCCATTCTGTGACTGGGCCGCTATGTTGACTCCTCATGCAGATACCAACCTCCCCATTCTGTGACTGGGCCGCTATGTTGACTGCTCATGCAGATACCAACCTCCCCATTCTGTGACTGGGCCGCTATGTTGACTCCTCATGCAGATACCAACCTCCCCATTCTGTGACTGGGCCACTATGTTGACTCCTCATGCAGATACCAACCTCCCCATTCTGTGACTGGGCCGCTATGTTGACTCATCATGCAGATACCACCCTCCCCACTCTATCACAGGGTTTGCTCATTTCTAATTTATGTGTATTTAATTGTTCATCCCAGTGGTTTAATGGCCATAACCTACCTGACAGAGTCCCTATGAGCCCTCCCCCCAATGAGTAATTCCTGGAGTATAATCTCCCTAATGAAGAGGAAGCTGTATTGGATTAATACCTGGATTAATACTCTATATTGCAATCACTGTATCCTGTAGCATTACATATTGTGTGATGAGCAGATTTCTTTTGAATTCTCTCAGGAACTTTTGCCATTTTCATAATTTAATAAAATAAGATCCTAAAATAATAATAAGAAGAGAATTATTAGAGAAGAGAATCTGGAATTATCCTGGTGACGTTCCTCTGCACCTGGAGCTCTGTGCTGATGGTCTCTATATAGTGCGGCCTAGAGAGCCGAGGATCTGCAGAGCTGCCACTGAAAGCATGAAATCACATCTGTCTGTGTGCAAGGATTTATCTGTGGTGGATGCAGCAGCTTCTGTCTGTGCTGTTATATTCTGGATCATTGTCCTGTCTGCATCATGCTGTGGAGACAGAAGAGCAGAGCCATCATCATCATCGTTACATTGTCATCTTACATTCAATAAGTCTGACTTCTATTATCAATATTATCAGAGCGGTGACTTCATTATCGGAGGACTGTTCTCTTTGCTGTTGCACAGTCCTATAGAATTCAGTTTTAAAAAGTATGAAGAAAGATTTAAAAATTCTATGTAAGTACTTTATCCCCCCCCCCCAATATATCTTCTTATTTCAGTCGTATGTCTATACTGTATATTCATCTTCTTATAGTTAAGATCTACCAGGAAACATTTCAGGGTGTTGAGAACTGTGATGTCTGAGAATTTGGTTGTCTAGGTTTGATTCTTGTGGAATGTTGCTGCTGGTGCGCCCATAAGTCTAACCGGGGCAGAGGCGGAATATATTCATACTGCTGTACGGCGCTGGACCCGACAAGTATGTTACAGCTCCTGGACACCTGGGGTTTGGTTCTGCAGATCTCTAAGCAAACAGCTAATCTCTACAGCTGGACCTTTCCCTGCAGTGGTTGCATGTAGTGAATACATTATAGTATGATAGTGTGATACCGCATTGTCTAATAGTGACCACTGTAGACATGATAACTGACCAGAACCACGTGTCTGCTGCTTTCACAGGCCTCTTCTCAGGAGCTATGCTGCTTTATTGGCTTTTGGCTTTGCTGTTGATAAAATTAATCAGGATCCAGAACTTCTCCCGAATATCACTCTGGGATATTATGCGTTTGAAGCTTCTGGGGATGAGATGAGATCTGTACAAAGCGTCCTACGGATTCTGTCTGGTGTTCTTATCGACGTTCCAAACTATTCCTGTAGGAAACATGAGGAAGTTGCTGGCTTTGTGGGATATTCCTTTGAAATGGAACACATTTTACATATGTACGGCTACAGCAAGGTGAGTCTGACCTGAAGCTGATGGGAGTGGTGAATTAAAGCTCTATAAACCAATGGAAAAATAGTATGTTGGCCAGAAAAAATAGCAACTAAAAGATTAACAAATTTCTTGAAATTAGTTTCAGGTCCAATCAGAAATAAAAAGTTGTTAACTAAATTTGACCTCAGTTGAAAATGTTCCAGTTGGCCTAAAAATTGCTGAATGGGAGGGGGACGCGATCGGCGGCACATGGAGTAGGCTGCAGTTCATCTGCCCTCCGGCGCTATCATCTTCATTACTATTCAGCGCGAATATTCAAATAATGAATATTAATTGCGAATATTGCAACTTCAATAATTTGCGAATATTACGAATATAGCGCTATATATTCGTTATCTCGAATATTCGTCATTTTTTCCATCTGAATTCATGATTCCTCCCTTCTTCTTGCTTGTTGGCCAATGAATCATTGGGCTACAAGCAACTTCAGCAGGGAGGAATCATGAATTCAGATGAAGAAAAAAAGAAGACAAATATTCTAAAAAAAAAAAACAAATATACAGCACTATAGCGAATATATTAGTTTTTTAGAATATTTTTCTTCAATCTCTACCCTTGCACCGCTTCTACATACTCCTCCCTGACAAGAGTCCCCATCACCATGGGAACGCCTTGGGGTTAAAATATACAGTTGTGTTCAAAATTATTCAACCCCCAATGATGTAAAGGGTTTTAGGGAATTTAGTGCACATTTGTAATTGTGTTCAGAATGAAATCTTACAAGGACTTTTTAAAAAACCAAATAGAACTAAAATGACATCAATTGTTTTTGTAATACAGTATTAAATGTTTTTTTGTGATTTCTTCATTGACACAATTATTCAACCCCTTAAAGACGACCGCTCTTAAGAACAGAGGTTCATTCAAGTGTTTTCGATCAGGTATTGAAAACCCCTGTGGATGTCAAGGAGCAGCAATCAAGCAGAATAAGCCCCAATTAGGCAGATGTAAAATGACTGTGATACTCGGCTCCTTCTAGACATTTACTGGTGGGTTTACAGACATGGTGAAGTCAGGAGAATGGTCCAGGAAGACAAGAGAAGAGGTGATTTCTCTTCACAGGAAGGGCAATGGCTATAAGAAGATTGCAAAGATGTTAAACATACCAAGAGACACCATAGGAAGCATCATTCGCAAATTCAAGGCAAAGGGCACTGTTGAAACGCTACCTGGTCGTGGCAGAAAGAAGATGCTGACTTCGACTGATGTGCGCTACCTGAAGCGCAAAGTGGAGAAAAGTCCCTGTGTGACTGCCGAGGAACTGAAAAAAGATTTGTCAGATGCGGGTACTTAAGTTTCAGCTCAGACAATAAGGCGCATACTGCGTAATGAAGGCCTCCATGCCAGAACTCCCAGGCGCACCCCCTGCTGTCTCCAAAGAATAAGAAGAGTCGACTGCAGTATGCCAAAAGTCATGTGGACAAACCACTAAAGTTTTGGGATAGTGTTCTGTGGGCCGATGAAACAAAATTAGAACTGTTTGGGCCCATGGATCAGCGCTATGTTTGGAGGAGGAAGAACGAGGCCTATGAAGAAAAGAACACCTTGCCTACTGTGAAGCATGGCGGGGGGTCAATCATGCTTTGGGGCTGGTTTGCTTCTACAGGTACAGGGAAGCTTCAGCGTGTGCAAGGTACCATGGATTCTCTTCAGTACCAGGAGATATTGGATGAAAATGTGATGCATTCCGTCACAAACCTGAGGCTTGGGAGACGTTGGACCTTTCAACAGGACAATGATCCCAAGCATACCTCCAAGTCCACTAGAGCATGGTTGCAGATTAAAGGCTGGAACATTGTGAAGTGGCCATCGCAGTCACCAGACTTAAATCCGATTGAGAACCTCTGGTGGGACTTAAAGAAAGCAGTTGCAGCGCACAAGCCTAAGAATGTGACTGAACTGGAGGCTTTTGCCCATGAAGAATGGGCGAAGATACCTGTAGATCGCTGCAAGACACTTGTGTCAGGCTATGCTTCACGTGTAAAAGCTGTTATAACTGGAGAAGGATGTTGTACTAAGTACTAAGATTGAATGTCACTTGGGGGTGAATAAAACTGATAATGATGTGAGCACAGAAAAGACATTTGTGGTTATTTCCTTATAAATGTTATGTTATATTTGTCTGACTTACAAGGGCCTCTGTGATTTATTGTAAACAAGACGACGGAAATGATCAAAATCAATGTCAAACTGGAGAAAACACTCAATTTCAGTGGGGGTTGAATAATTTTGAACACAACTGTACTATCGGATCTGAGTTTCAGTGAGATCATGAAAACTCAGATCCGATGGTATATTCTAATCCCCTGGCATTTCCATGGTGACCGGGCGCTTGTCGGGGAGGAGTATGTGAATATTATTTAATTGCCGCTGATCACTACTAAGTTATGACATCTGTTCCTACAGTATTCCGTAATATGGGTGCATTTAAGTGACAATGGCTGCAATACCGGGACCCAGCACCTGTGGGGACGCTTCAAGTTTAGCATGTACTACATACCGGCCCCCTGCTGCCCTGTGGCACCTGAGGGGTTAATTGTACAGATCACAGCGCGCTGTCAGAGGTCGAGTGAGCCCTCCCCTCCCCCAGTATTATAAATTATTGGTGGGCAGTGCGCAATCCCCCCCACCCCCTCCCCAGTATTATAAATCATTGTTGGCAGCTGTAGTTCTGATCAAAGTCCCAGCCATGGGCGTAGCTATAGGGGGTGCAGAGGTAGCAGTCGCTACCGGGCCCAAGAGCCTGAGGGGGCCCAAAGACCCTTGTGCCGCATTAGAAGACACACAAAGCACTAAGGGAATGGGGCCCAAGCGGAACTCTTGCTCCAGGGCCTATGAGCCATTAGCTACGCCCCTGGTCCCAGCAGTATAATGCTGAGGCTCTGATTGATTACCATTACAGCCAGGACGCTACTGAAGTCCTGGCTGCCACGGTCAGTTAGCAGCATTTTACTATTACTATTTACTATTTTACTTATCTGCACTGTGGCCGCCGGCCGCTCTCTCTTCGTGTACGTTACTCACAGTTCTGTTCAGGGCCGAAACCCGTAAGTTCGGGGCCGCGGCTCCGCAAATGCTGGAGTGGAGAGCACATAGTGTGCTCTCCCCATCATATCCAGCACAATAGAGAATGAATGTGTCTGCACCCGCTCTGCAGAATTGCGGAATGGATGCCGACCCTTTTGCACACGTGTGAATGGTAACTCCAAAAAGCGCAGCACCTCAATGAAAAACGTAGAAGAACGTGCAATATAGACACCAAAAAAGAAAAATCCACGTTTTGTAAATATATAAATCACGAATTTTTATTATTAAAGTTTATTAATTATCAACATAAGATTAAATTCATAGAAAAATTACAGCAGTTTAAAAAAACAAGACCCTTTGTTACAGCAATGGAAAAACCGCTATCGCACCTCGGCGTCCAATCATAATAGTCACATTAACCATCCCTGCAATGAAATGACATCACATAGTATAGCCTATAATAATACATAGGAAAGTTTACACCGGTATCACAATTGAGGTATTGAACCCGGGGACCAAATAATGGCCGCCGGTTACATAATTGGAATTTATTAAACTGCTATCGCTGTAGAATGACAATAAAGGGCTAAATAGCCTGTCTTAAAAGAGTCGCCGGAAAACAAAGTGTGGACGCCGGTATGTCAAGACAAATTGTGTCTAACAGCGATAAACAGATAGAATCCAATACCAATGGTGGAACCTACGTGTGACAAGTCAATCACACTCGTTACGCCATGTACAATTTGCAGGGAAGGTATATACATATAACAGTACCAAAGATTGTTACCCACGCCCCCAGGAAGAAGCCTAGGGTGAAACGCGCGTTGGGACTGACGGGCCGCTTTTCCACACGTGGGTAACAATCTTTGGTACTGTTATATGTATATACCTTCCCTGCAAATTGTACATGGCGTAACGAGTGTGATGGACTTGTCACACGTAGGTTCCACCATTGGTATTGGATTCTATCTGTTTATCGCTGTTAGACACAATTTGTCTTGACATACCGGCGTCCACACTTTGTTTTCCGGCGACTCTTTTAAGACAGGCTATTTAGCCCTTTATTGTCATTCTACAGCGATAGCAGTTTAATAAATTCCAATTATGTAACCGGCGGCCATTATTTGGTCCCCGGGTTCAATACCTCAATTGTGATACCGGTGTAAACTTTCCTATGTATTATTATAGGCTATACTATGTGATGTCATTTCATTGCAGGGATGGTTAATGTGACTATTATGATTGGATGCCGAGGTGCGATAGCGGTTTTTCCATTGCTGTAACAAAGGGTCTTGTTTTTTTAAACTGCTGTAATTTTTCTATGAATTTAATCTTATGTTGATAATTAATAAACTTTAATAATAAAAATTTGTGATTTATATATTTACAACACATGTGAATGGTGCCTAAGCTGTAGTTTGGAATTTTTTTGCCTGCTTGAGGTTCTTAGCCAGGAGAACAAGTGTGTTGATATGGTCTTCAGTCAATCGCATTCTTCTTGGACTGCAGATTAGGTCTGAAGTACTGAATACTCGTACTGATGCACAACTAGAGGTGGGGAAGCATAGATACGCTTTTGCAAAGTGGGCAAGAACAGGCAGATTTGAGGCATTTCTCTTCCACCAGGCTAGCGGGTCGTCTTCTGGACTAATTTATTTCATCTGTTTGTACAAGAAGAAGTCATTGCAAAGCATTGCTGTAGGGCTTTCGTCAGATAAAGTATCTCCGGTACCCACAGAACCACCTGCTGCTGACCCCCTTTTTTCGGTCACAATGTTAGTCAACTAGCTTTTGAGATTTTATTTAATTTTTTACTGACTTGTGCCACTACAAGTTCTTCTTCTTCATCTTTCTGTTCTATTCTGCCACTTGCTGGTAGCTGAAGAATGGAAGCTCTCTGCAGAAGCTCTTTAACTTCATCTTCAAGAGACACAAATGAGTCCTTAAATCTTGGATCTGGTGTTGAGAGTGAGTTGCAACTTTTTTCTTTCATACCTCTTTTTCATGTCATCTATGACCCTTTGCTTCATGTCTCTGGCAAGGATGCGGTCAGATTCCTCCTTAGTTGCACATGCATATATTTTCCATGTCAAAGGAAGAACAGAAGACAGGGTTGGGTCCTTTTCTCCACTTAATGCATCAGTAAAATCGCTCATTGGTGCAAGCACATCTCTGACGGTCTCCAAAATGATGACATCATTGCAGTGGCGTGCCCAGGGGGGGGGCCGGGGGGGGGGGGGGGCGGTTCGCCCCGGGTGCCGGCTGTCAGGGGGGTGCCAGGGAGATGGACTGACAGGGGGGAACGGGGAAGCGCTCAGTGCTCCCTCCTGTCATTCCCTTGTAGCGTGACCGAGCTCTGTCAGGTCCGGGTACAGAGAGCATCTGTCTCCTGTACCCGGCCGGACTGACAGGAAGTGCGCATACAGCTTGCGCTTCCAGTGAGTCAGCCCGGGTAACGGAGACAAAAGCTCCTGTACCCGCCGCAATGCTCGGCCACGCTACAGCAAAGGTAGGGAGGGGAGGGGAGAGGAGGGGAGGGGAGCGCAGGGGAGGGGAGCGCAGGGGAGGGGGGGGGGATCAGAAAGAACATGACAAGAGGGGGGGGTCAGAAAGAACATGACAAGATTGGGGGGGGAGGGGTCATCAAAATGGGGGGATCAGAAAAAACATGACAAGATGGGGGAGGGGGGATCAGAAAAAGCTTGACAAGATGGGGGGGAGTATGACAAATTACTTTGTGGGGGGCACTACTGTGTGGTTGGGGGTGTGGGGGACACTACTGTGTGGGGTGCAATGTGGCGGACACTACTGTGGGGGCAGTATGGGGGACACTACTGTGTGGGGGACACTACTGTGTGGGGACAATGTGGCGGACAATACTGTGTGTGGGGCAGTGTGGAGGACACTACTGTGTGGGGGCAGTGTGGGGGACACTACTGTGTGGGGGCAGTGTGGCCAACACTACTGTGTGGGGGGCAGTGTGGGGGCACTACTGTGAGGGGGGCAGTGTGGTGGACACTAATGTGTGGGGGGCATTGTGGGGGACACTACTGTGCGAGGGGCAGTGTGCGGGGGAGTGTGGCGGACACTACTGTGTAAGGGGCAGTATGGCGGACACTACTGTGTGTGGGCAGTGTGGCGGACACTACTGTGTAAGGGGCAGTGTGGGGGACACTACTGTGTGGGGGCAGTGTGGCCAACACTACTGTGTGGGGGGCAGTGTGGGGGCACTACTGTGAGGGGGCAGTGTGGTGGACACTACTGTGTGGGGGCATTGTGGGGACACTACTGTGCGAGGGGCAGTGTGCGGGGGAGTGTGGCGGACACTACTGTGTAAGGGGCAGTATGGCGGACACTACTGTGTGTGGGCAGTGTGGCGGACACTACTGTGTAAGGGGCAGTGTGGGGAACACTACTGTGTGGGGGCAGTGTGGCGGACACTACTGTGTAAGGGGCAGTGTGGGGAACACTACTGTGTGGGGGCAGTGTGGCGGGCGAACACTACTGTGTAAGGGGCAGTGTGGGGGACACTACTGTGTGGGGCAGTGTGGCGGACACTACTGTGTAAGGGGAAGTGTGGCAGACAGTACTGTGTGGGGGGCAGTGTGGCGGACACTACTGTGTAAGGGGCAGTGCGGGGGACACTATTGTGTGAGGGGCAGTATGGCGGACACTACTGTGTGTGGGCAGTGTGGCAGACACTACTGTGTGGGGGCAGTGTGGGGAACACTACTGTGTAGGGGGCAGTGTGGCAGACACTACTGTGTAAGGGGCAGTGTGGGGAACACTACTGTGTGGGGGCAGTGTGGCGGACATACTGTGTAAGGGGCAGTGTGGGGGACACTACTGTGTGGGGGGCAGTGTGGCGGACACTACTGTGTGGGGGGCAGTGTGGGGGACACTACTGTGTGGGGGCAGTGTGGGGGCAGTGTGGGGACACTACTGTGTGGGGGCAGTGTGGGGACACTACTGTGTGGGGGCAGTGTGGCCGACACTACTGTGTGGGGGGCAGTGTGGGGGACACTATTGTGTGGGGGACAGTGTGGGGGACACTACTGTGTGGGGGACAGTGTGGGGACACTACTGTGAGGGGGCAGTGTGGCGGACACTACTGTGTGGGGGGCATTGTGGGGGACACTACTGTGCGAGGGGCAGTGTGCTGGGGAGTGTGGCGGACACTACTGTGTAAGGGGCAGTGCGGGGGACACTATTGTGTGAGGGGCAGTATGGCGGACACTACTGTGTGTGGGCAGTGTGGCGGACACTACTGTGTAAGGGGCAGTGTGGGGAACACTACTGTGTGTGGGCAGTGTGGCAGACACTACTGTGTGGGGGCAGTGTGGGGAACACTACTGTGTAGGGGGCAGTGTGGCAGACACTACTGTGTAAGGGGCAGTGTGGGGAACACTACTGTGTGGGGGCAGTGTGGCGGACATACTGTGTAAGGGGCAGTGTGGGGGACACTACTGTGTGGGGGGCAGTGTGGCGGACACTACTGTGTGGGGGCAGTGTGGGGGACACTACTGTGTGGGGGCAGTGTGGGGGCAGTGTGGGGGACACTACTGTGTGGGGGGCAGTGTGGGGGACACAACTGTGTGGGGGGCAGTGTGGCCGACACTACTGTGTGGGGGGCAGTGTGGGGGACACTATTGTGTGGGGGACAGTGTGGGGGACACTACTGTGTGGGGGACAGTGTGGGGGCACTACTGTGAGGGGGGCAGTGTGGCGGACACTACTGTGTGGGGGGCATTGTGGGGGACACTACTGTGCGAGGGGCAGTGTGCTGGGGAGTGTGGCGGACACTACTGTGTAAGGGGCAGTGCGGGGGACACTATTGTGTGAGGGGCAGTATGGCGGACGCTACTGTGTGTGGGCAGTGTGGCGGACACTACTGTGTAAGGGGCAGTGTGGGGAACACTACTGTGTGGGGGCAGTGTGGCGGACACTACTGTGTAGGGGGCAGTGTGGGGAACACTACTGTGTGGGGGCAGTGTGGCCGACACTACTGTGTAAGGGGCAGTGTGGGGAACACTACTGTGTGGGGGCAGTGTGGCGGACACTACTGTGTGAGGGGCAGTGTGGCGGACACTACTGTGTGGGGGCAGTGTGGCGGACACTACTGTGTAAGGGGCAGTGCGGGGACACTACTGTGTGAGGGGCAGTATGGCGGACACTACTGTGTGTGGGCAGTGTGGCGGACACTACTGTGTAAGGGGCAGTGTGGGGAACACTACTGTGTGGGGGCAGTGTGGCGGACACTACTGTGTGAGGGGCAGTGTGGGGAACACTACTGTGTGGGGGCAGTGTGGCGGACACTACTGTGTAAGGGGCAGTGTGGCGGACACTACTGTGTGGGGGGCAGTGTGGCGGACACTACTGTGTAGGGGGCAGTGTGGGGACACTATTGTGTGAGGGGCAGTGTGGCGGACACTACTGTGTGTGGGCAGTGTGGCGGACACTACTGTGTAAGGGGCAGTGTGGGGAACACTACTGTGTGGGGGCAGTTTGGCGGACACTACTGTGTAAGGGGCAGTGTGGGGAACACTACTGTGTGGGGGCAGTGTGGCGGACACTACTGTGTAAGGGGCAGTGTGGGGGACAGTACTGTGTGGGGGGCAGTGTGGCGGACACTACTGTGTGGGGGGCAGTGTGGGGGACACTACTGTGTGGGGGGCAGTGTGGGGGACACTACTGTGTGGGGGGCAGTGTGGGGGACACTACTGTGTGGAGGGCAGTGTGGGGGACACTACTGTGTGAGGAACAGTGTGGCGGACACTGCTGTGGGGGCACTACTGTGTTGGGGACACAAGTGTGTGGGGGAAATTACTATATGGGGGCAGCATGAGAGACGTTGCTATTGGGGAGGCATTGTACGGGCAATTTTATTATTTCTGGGGATAATAATAGGGTGTTATTATTACTGGGGGCAATCTAGGAGACATTATAACCTCTGTAGACACTATAGGGACATTTGGGGTCATTTATCAACCTGGTGTACAGTAGAACTGGCTTAGTTGCCCCAGCAGCCAATGAGATTCCACCTTTCATATTTGACAGTTCTTTAGGAAATCCAGTTCTACTTTACACCAATTTGATAAATGACCCCAATTATGTCTATTAGGAGGTTGATGGAAAAACTGAGAAATCTAACTTGTCTGTGTTACTAACTCTGCAGAGACGAAATGCGACTGAAATAATGTGTCTTGGCGGTCTGGGTCTAACGAAGGAGAAGAGGAAAGAGAAGGTCTACATGACAGGAGATGTCCCTGATGTAAGAGGTATGTGCCCAAGTAATGGGGGGGGGGGGGTGTGCCAGAGAAAGGACCCGCCCCGGGTGCCAAAAACCCTGGGCACACCACTGCATCATTGTCCTTTGGCATAAGAAACCATTTTTTCCGGTTCTCTGCCAGGACAGCACAGACAGCTTGTTGCTGTTCACAGAACCTCTCCACCATATCATAAGTGGAATTCCACTGGGTCGGTTCATTGTGAATAAGCTTGTGTTCGGGTATCTGAAGTGCCTTTTGTTTTTCTTTCAGTGATCGTCTCATTTTATTTGATCTGCAGAATGCAGAGACGGTCTTACGTAACCTTGAGAGACACGCTGCCACTCTGTCAATATCCAGGGCTTTGTTTATTGCCAGGTGAAAACTGTGACCAAAACATGGGCCCCAGCTGTAGTCTTCAAACGCTCTGATGTTGTTAGAGGCATTATCTGTGGTTATTCCAGACATTTTGGATATGTCCAGTTTCCAATCTTCAGTTAGGGATTCCTCAAATGCTACATGCAAAATCTCAGCAGTATGATCTGTGTACAGAGCCATACAGCCTAAACACCAAGACTGCATCTCCCATTCTTCTGTTATAAAGTGAATGGTGAGAGCCATGAATGCATTTGTAGCTCTGCTTGTCCAGAGGTCTGTAGTGCAAGCAAAGAATGGAACCTCAACCAGTTGTGCCTAAACCATGCTTCTGATCTCCATGTAGAGTTTTGGGATTTCTGTATGCATAAAGTAGGCTCTGCCAAGCATATCATACTTTCTGTCTAACCGCTGGACCAGGTTTCTGAATCCAGTTTTATCCACCGTATATACAGGCACTTGGTCCATGCTGATGTTCGCAGCAACAGCTTTGTTCAGCATATGTGCTTCCTTGGAGTCTTTGCCATATTTCCACTGTCTTTTGAGAACAGATATAATGGTAGTAGCCTGAGTGGGTTTATCCTTGGATGATGTAGTGGAATGGCGGAAATGGGCTTCATAAAAATTGACACAGATTGGGGTTGTAAATGTTTGCGCAACGCTGTGAGGACTTATCATCAGGGAAAAAAATATGAACTAAGTATACTGACATGTAGAGCGACACCCAGAGATCTCCCTGTACTTATTTATTATCCCTTAGCACCACTCCTTTCGACCGGTATTGGTTCCAGTATGTTCCGTTACTTAATTATACTGGGAGGAGCCTGCCCTTGTTCTCCTGGGCGTTTTCTTCTCCCAGGCTGTAGCGCTGTCCAATCGAAGTGCAGAGCTCACAGCCTGGAAGAAAACACCACCAGCGCTACAGCCTGGGAGAAGGAGACGCCCAGGAGAACAAGGGCAGGCTCCTCCCACTGTTACCAAGTAAGAGAAGGTACCGGAGCCAATACCGGACAAACGTAGGGATAATAGATGAGTACAGGGAGATCTCCTCTTTAATAAGGCTACTTCACACTAGTGGTAGCCTTTTTGGCAGGCTGTTCCGGCGGGAGAAGTGGGGAACATCCTGCCAGATTGGTGCTAATGCTAGTCCACCGTGCGGCTGGAAGGGGGTGGGCTAGAGGTCTGGCTGCATTGCGGCAAACAGGCAGAGGCAGCCAGACAACAAACTCAGAGTACTGTACTTTATGTCCGGCCGCCTCTCGACCTGTTTGCCCTTCTGTGGCCGGACATCCAGCCCGCCCCCTTCAAGCCACACAGTGGGCTAGCACCGATCCAGCAGGCTGTTCCCCACTTCCCCTGCCGGAGCATGCTGCCGCAAGTGTGAAAGTAGCCTGTATTCTGTAATTACTATTAATGTGAGGCACATGGGTTCCACATTAAAAATAAGTGACTCCATCATGTTTAAAACATGGCTGGCAGTGCCAAGATTTGGGTTAATGAGTCACATTAACCCCAATCTTGCTGGCTGCCTGATACAAATGATTTTTGCCTGCCTTTATATTGAGGAAGGCTGATCACCATCTAGACTTGCACTCACTGTGGTGGAGTACCTTTTCTATGTTGGATCCTGGGCTCTTACTATTGTACTGCTGCTGGGCTCTGACTCTGGGGCTGCTGCTGGGCTCTGACAGTGGGGCTGCTGCTGGGCTCTGACTCTGGGGCTGCTGCTGGGCTCTGACTCTGGGGCTGCTGCTGGGATCTGACTCTGGGGCTGCTGCTGGGATCTGACTCTGGGGCTGCTGCTGGGCTCTGACTCTGGGGCTGCTGCTGGGCTCTGACTCTGGGGCTGCTGCTGGGCTCTGACTCTGGGTCAGCTGCTGGGCTCTGACTCTGGGGCTGCTGCTGGGCTCTGACTCTGGGGCTGCTGCTGGGCTCTGACTCTGGGGCTGCTGCTGGGCTCTGACTCTGGGGCGCTGCTGGGCTCTGACTCTGGGGCGTGCTGGGCTCTGACTCTGGGGCAGATGCTGGGCTCTGACTCTGGGGCAGATGCTGGGCTCTGACTCTGGGGCTGCTGCTGGGCTCTGACTCTGGGGCAGCTGCTGGGCTCTGACTCTGGGGCTGCTGCTGGGCTCTGACTCTGGGGCTGCTGCTGGGCTCTGACTCTGGGGCTGCTGCTGGGCTCTGACTCTGGGGCTGCTGGGCTCTGACTCTGGGGCTGCTGCTGGGCTCTGACTCTGGGGCTGCTGCTGGGCTCTGACTCTGGGGCTGCTGCTGGGCTCTGACTCTGGGGCTGCTGCTGGGCTCTGACTCTGGGGCAGATGCTGGCTCTGACTGGGGCTGCTGGCTCTGACTGGGGCTGCTGCTGGGCTCTGACTCTGGGGCTGCTGCTGGGCTCTGACTCTGGGGCAGATGCTGGGCTCTGACTCTGGGGCTGCTGCTGGGCTCTGACTCTGGGGCTGCTGCTGGGCTCTGACTCTGGGGCTGCTGCTGGGCTCTGACTCTGGGGCTGCTGCTGGGCTCTGACTCTGGGGCTGCTGCTGGGCTCTGACTCTGGGGCTGCTGCTGGGCTCTGACTCTGGGGCTGCTGCTGGGCTCTGACTCTGGGGCTGCTGCTGGGCTCTGACTCTGGGGCAGCTGCTGGGCTCTGACTCTGGGGCTGCTGCTGGGCTCTGACTCTGGGGCTGCTGCTGGGCTCTGACTCTGGGGCAGCTGCTGGGCTCTGACTCTGGGGCTGCTGCTGGGCTCTGACTCTGGGGCTGCTGCTGGGCTCTGACTCTGGGGCAGCTGCTGGGCTCTGACTCTGGCTGGCTGGGCTGCTGGGCTCTGACTCTGGGGCTGCTGCTGGGCTCTGACTCTGGGGCTGCTGCTGGGCTCTGACTCTGGGGCTGCTGCTGGGCTCTGACTCTGGGCAGCTGCTGGGCTCTGACTCTGGGGCTGCTGCTGGGCTCTGACTCTGGGGCTGCTGCTGGGCTCTGACTCTGGGGCTGCTGCTGGGCTCTGACTCTGGGGCAGATGCTGGGCTCTGACTCTGGGGCTGCTGCTGGGCTCTGACAGTGGGGCTGCTGCTGGGCTCTGACTCTGGGGCTGCTGCTGGGCTCTGACTCTGGGGCTGCTGCTGGGCTCTGACTCTGGGGCAGCTGCTGGGCTCTGACTCTGGGGCTGCTGCTGGGCTCTGACAGTGGGGCTGCTGCTGGGCTCTGACTCTGGGGCTGCTGCTTGGCTCTGACTCTGGGGCTGCTGCTGGGCTCTGACTCTGGGGCTGCTGCTGGGCTCTGACTCTGGGGCAGCTGCTGGGCTCTGACTCTGGGGCTGCTGCTGGGCTCTGACTCTGGGGCTGCTGCTGGGCTCTGACTCTGGGGCTGCTGCTGGGCTCTGACTCTGGGGCTGCTGCTGGGCTCTGACTCTGGGGCTGCTGCTGGGCTCTGACTCTGGGGCTGCTGCTGGGCTCTGACTCTGGGGCTGCTGCTGGGCTCTGACTCTGGGGCTGACTGCTGGGGCTCTGACTCTGGGGCAGATGCTGGGCTCTGACTCTGGGGCAGATGCTGGGCTCTGACTCTGGGGCTGCTGCTGGGCTCTGACAGTGGGGCTGCTGCTGGGCTCTGACTCTGGGGCTGCTGCTGGGCTCTGACTCTGGGGCAGATGCTGAGCTCTGACTCTGGGGCTGCTGCTGGGCTCTGACAGTGGAGCTGCTGCTGGGCTCTGACTCTGGGGCTGCTGCTTGGCTCTGACTCTGGGGCTGCTGCTTGGCTCTGACTCTGGGGCTGCTGCTTGGCTCTGACTCTGGGGCTGCTGCTGGGCTCTGACTCTGGGGCAGATGCTGGGCTCTGACTCTGGGGCTGCTGCTGGGCTCTGACTATGGGGCTGCTGCTGGGCTCTGACTATGGGGCTGCTGCTGGGCTCTGACTATGGGGCTGCTGCTGGGCTCTGACTCTGGGGCAGATGCTGGGCTCTGACTCTGGGGCTGCTGCTGGGCTCTGACAGTGGGGCTGCTGCTGGGCTCTGACAGTGGGGCTGCTGCTTGGCTTTGACTCTGGGGCTGCTGCTGGGCTCTGACTCTGGGGCAGATGCTGGGCTCTGACTCTGGGGCTGCTGCTTGGCTCTGACTCTGGGGCAGCTGCTGGGCTCTGACTCTGGGGCTGCTGCTGGGCTCTGACTCTGGGGCTGCTGCTGGGCTCTGACTCTGGGGCAGATGCTGGGCTCTGACTCTGGGGCTGCTGCTGGGCTCTGACAGTGGGGCTGCTGCTTGGCTCTGACTCTGGGGCTGCTGCTGGGCTCTGACTATGGGGCTGCTGCTGGGCTCTGACTCTTGGGCTGCTGCTGGGCTCTGACTCTGGGGCAGATGCTGGGCTCTGACTCTGGGGCTGCTGCTGGGCTCTGACAGTGGGGCTGCTGCTTGGCTCTGACTCTGGGGCTGCTGCTGGGCTCTGACTCTGGGGCTGCTGCTGGGCTCTGACTCTGGGGCTGATGCTGGGCTCTGACTCTGGGGCTGCTGCTGGGCTCTGACAGTGGGGCTGCTGCTGGGCTCTGACTCTGGGGCTGCTGCTTGGCTCTGACTCTGGGGCTGCTGCTGGGCTCTGACTATGGGGCTGCTGCTGGGCTCTGACTATGGGGCTGCTGCTGGGCTCTGACACTGGGGCAGCTGCTGGGCTTTGACTCTGGGGCTGCTGCTGGGCTCTGACTCTGCTGCTAGGCTCTGACTCATGGGCTGCTTCTGGGCTCTGACTCTGGGGCTGCTGCTGGGCTGACACTGAGCTGTGCACTGACTGCACTCGTCAGGAGGAGAAGGAGGATTCTGCCGCTGCTGCCATTTGTTGAGTTCACTAGTCACTACCACAGCCAGTGGCCAGTGCAGTGGTACCTTTATTACCTCCCCCTTCCCTTCTCCTCAATTGAGCACTCTGGAAGTGGTGCAGGCAGCTTCAGAGCTCACTCACTTCATCGGTCTGTCTCACAGGGGCCGCGTCATAGGAGGGAGAGTTCCCTCCGTCTCTTCCTCCCTCCTTCTCCTCTGTTTGCCGAGCGAGGTGGCGGTGGCATATGCGGCGATATTTGAGCTGGTACCGAAAAAATGAACATCATGATACTGAATCGACACTGGCATAAAGGTATGGATTGAGTATCGATTGTTCAATACCCGAAACAAACCTAGTCCCTACATGCCGATCTAAAAGAAATGTTAACCCCTTTGCAAAAGGACATTACTGAAATAGTTCTCAGGATCTCTCATTTGGAAAACAAAATGGCTGAGTTTGCTAAAGCTCATAAAGAGCTAGTTGACACCACAAATGATAAGGATGAGGAGATATTGGAATTAATTTGGAAAACAGTTCTCACCAAAACCACGTCCGATTTTGCAGCATTCCTGAGGCGGTTAAGCAAG
Organism: Bufotes viridis; assembly: GCA_033119425.1. NCBI lineage: Eukaryota > Metazoa > Chordata > Amphibia > Anura > Bufonidae > Bufotes > Bufotes viridis. The sequence goes on from CM065589.1 coordinate 607,853,364, forward strand.
AGAACTTACCTGACTTCAACTGATTTATTTAAAGTTGTGTTGCCTGGGGCTTCGCAAAATGAGCTGTTCATAGATAGGGCGCAAAGAATCTCGAAACCAAAATGCCTGCCTGCTTATGTTCCTAGGGATGTGCTGGCGCGTATCACTTTCTATCATGATCAACAGAACTTAATGGCTGCTGCTGAAAATAACACGCTGTTACCTGACAGATTCCAATCAGTATTTCTATTCAGATCTCCCTGCTTCCACCTCGGCTAAATGGAGGGAATTTAAAGAAGCCACAAGAATCTTACACTCACATAAAATACTCTACAGGGGGGGCTTTCCAGCCAAGCTGCCTATCTCTAGGAATGGTGGAAAAGTTGTGGTAGTAAATCCAGAAGAAGCCATTACTTTGCTATCTACTTGGCACCTGATGCCCTCTAAGGGTTCTCAGATTTCTTCTAAGTCTCCATCTCAAATCGGCATGGAAGAAGAATGGTCAGAGGTCCTGCAGAGGTTCCCGGCACTTGAAGTGCTTGCACACTGGTGATATCCTCACTTTTGCTTCCATTTAGGCTAGATCGGCTCAGGTCGAGTGTTTATGTAACACCCCATAGAGGTGTCACCACTCCTGCACCCAGCTACTATCTCTAATGGTCTAATACAATGTCAGCTTGTGTATTTATTCCAGATCCTCCACAATGTGCATTCCTAATAATGTTTGCAACTGTTTGTTTCAGGTAATGTGCCTGGTTCACCAGCAGGTGGCAGCAAACACGGCAGAGCTACAGTTAGGTAGAATAGAACTTTCTATTCCATTCTAAACCCCCTCGGTGGAGAAGTGGGCGAGCCCTACTTCCTGCAGGTAGAGTGGAGACTAGTGAGAACTTGTTCACTGTACCCCAGCTTGGGGAAGGTGTGGAAGTGCCCACGCCAACCAGAGCACCCTAAGCTCTGCTGGCCATGCAGGCCAAAGCCTGAACCCTCAGAGGCCAGGAGGAAAGTTCCCTGGTCTAATCTAAAGACAGAACACAGAAAGGACATTGCAGCATACAGAAGAATCTAAGTCATACAATAAGCCTGTCAGTACAGCAGAACCAGAGAGCAACAGATATAGCAGAGTGGAGTTTGCCTGCCAGTTTTAATGATAAAACCTGCTGGGACCAAGACAAAGTTTGGAGATTGTTTCTGATGAACGTTTATTCAAGTAAAGCTGCTGTTCAACTATTTACAAGGCATGGACTCACGTTATTTCTTCAAATCCCTCAATTATTCAGCCTATTTTTTGTTTAGGAACCAAAGTCTGGGGTCCAGCGGTGTCCAGGTAGGAGCACCATGACACACATAAAGGGACATTTTAGGCCAAATTAGACCACTCGGCATTCCTACACCTGGATTGTGTTATATAAAGGGCCTTGGTGAGGCTATTTTATATCTCTTTAAGTGTCCCACAACTGAGTTTGATGTGGACTGATACACGGTTACATAGTATTTATGGTTCTGTTTTGTTTTTGTTTTCTGCCAAAGTTGACTTTCCTTTTTGTAACTACCTGGTGTACTGAATTTACTGCTCCATGAAAATATGTGGTCAGGGAAGACCTGGGTCTGGGTGGGTCGGCTCTTAGCAATATCTGTGCTCTTTAAAAATGGTATTTAAAACCACTTCTATTAACACAAAGGGCCTTATAGCCCTTTAAAAAGATCCCAACTTTGGAAGTCGGCCCTTAGAGATAGATCTGATATTTTATCCAGTCAAGAGACACATTTGCTCAGAGCCGACAGACTGAAGCTTAGACGCTTTCCATCTGAATACTCTGCCTCTTTAGTTTCAGTAGCTATTAAGGACACCTTGGCTTTTCACCACTTCTGGGTCATTTGCCCCCTTTCCTGACCAAACCTAATTTTGCACATCTGACATACGTCACTTCATGCGGTAATAACTTTGGAACGCTTTTACTTTGGCTACTTTCACATTAAGATTTTCCTGGATCCCGAAGGGTTCAGTAAATAGTACAACCGTCTTCATTTGGTATGAACGGATCCGGTTGTATTATCTTTAACATAGACAAGACGGATCCGTCATGAACTCCACTGAAAGTCAATGCCGATTTCTATTCTATTAGATCCGTTTTCTATTGTGTCAAATTGTGTCAGAGAAAACGTCCCTATTGACTTGCACTGTGAGTCATGACGGATCAGTCTTGCTCCCAATCCCAGGACGGAAAGTAAACCGCAGCATGCTGCTCTCCGGTATTAGAACGGAATGGAATGCATTTTGGAGCACTTTGTTCTGTTTACTTATGTTTTGTCCCCATTGACAATGAAATAGGGCAAAATGGAAGCGTTTTTTTCTGGTATTGAGGCCCTATGATGGATCTCAATACTGGAAAAGCCATTCAGAGAGATTTTTCCCGTGACTCATTGTACGTCATGTTAATGGAAAATTTGAGCCAATATGTTTTACCCTTATTCATTTAAAAAAATCATAAAATTTGTAAAAATAAAATCCCTGTTTTATAAATTTGAATTTCTCTGCTTTTAAGACAGATAGTGATACCTCATAAAATACTTAATAAATTAACATCCACCTTATGTCTACATTATGTTGGTATCTTTTTTTGTAATATAATGTTATTTTTTAGAATGTTAGAAGGTTCATAATTTTAGAAAGAATTTTTGAAATTTTTAAGAAAATTTTCAAAATCAACTTTTTTAAGGACTAGTGTTGAGCGAAGAGTTCGAGCATCGTTCGGGTTCGTACCGAATTTTGGGGTGTCCGGGACACAGACCCGAAACCGGACATTTTCAAAAAGTTTGGGTTCGGGTTCGTTGTTCGTCGATTACTTCCCGCTTTCTGAAGGGCTGCACAGCAGCCAATCAGCTAGCGTTTTACTTATTGCCCTAAGAGCCCATCACAGCCATGCCTACTAATGGCATGGCTGTGATTGGCCAAGTGCAGCATGTGACCCAGCCTCTATTTAAGCTGGAGTCACGTAGAGCCGCACGTCACACTGCTCTGATTAGTGTAGGGAGAGGACGCAGCTTCTGTGAGGGCGAGATTAGGCAGGGAAAAGTCAGCAACAGCACCTAATGAACGGATCGATCTACAGCTGTGAATGATTGTACTTCTGCTAGTTACTTGCTCGCTGTTTTTTGGCTGCACAGAGTGTTTTTCTGTCACTTATAGTATAATACTGTCTGCTGTCTGGCAAAGGATAGATTATTTTCTGTGGTGAAATTCAATTGCCAAAATAGCAATACCATAAATCAGTGGTTTCAGCTGTGGCTGGCAAAGTATAATAGTGTCCGCCAAAACATATATTTTGTTCTGGGGTGTAATTCACTTGTCAAAATAGCAATACCCTGAATCTGGTGTCCCAGCTGTCGCAGGCCAATTGTAAATCTGTCCATAAAAGGATACCTTTCATCCAGGGCCTAAATACTAGCCCTAAAAGAGACATTCCCCTAAATCAGTGGTTACTGCTGTGCCTGGATTAGTGTAATACGCTACATAAACAAATAGGCAGATAGTGTTAGGTGCCTGTAAAAAAAGGCCTGAATTTGAAATCAATACATTGGGCCAAATATTTTTTTCCTTATTGTGGTGCTTGGTGAACGGTAACAATGAGGAAAACATCTAGTAAGGGACGCGGACGCGGTCGTGGTGGTATTAGTGTACCCTCTGGTGAGGGGAGAGGACGTGGCCATTCTGCCACAGCCACACGTCCTAGTGAACCAACTACCTCAGGTTCCAGTACCCGCCAGAATTTACAGCGATATTTGGTGGGGCCCAATGCCGCTCTAAGGATGGTAAGGTCTAAGCAAGTACAGGCGCTAGTCAATTGGGTGGCCGACAGTGGATCCAGCACGTTTACAACATTATCTCCCACCCAGTCTTCTGCAGAAAGCGCACAGGTGGCGCCTGAAAACCAAGCCCATCAGTCTGTCACATCACCCCCATGCATATCAGGGAAACTGTCAGAGCCTCAAGTTATGCAGCAGTCTCTTAAGCTGTTTGAAGACTCTGCTGGCAGGGTTTCCCAAGGAAATCCACCTAGCCCTTCCCCAGTGGTGGAGGACATAGAATGAACTGATGCACAACCACTGATGTTTCCTGATGATGAGGATATGGGAGTACCACCTCATCGCAGTCCGCACGTCTCTGATGATGACGAAACACAGGTGCCAACTGCTGCGTCTTTCTGCAGTGTGCAGACCAAACAGGAGGTCAGGGAGGAAGACTGTGTGGAAGACGATGCAGGGGACGATGAGGTCCTAGACCCCACATGGAATGAAGGTCATGCCACTGACTTTCATAGTTCAGAGGAAGAGGCAGTGGTGAGACCGAGCCAACAGCGTAGCAAAAGAGGGAGCAGGGGGCAAAAGCAGACCAGCCGCCGCCAAGAGAGTTCACCTGCTACTGGCCACCGCCACCAGGGACCGAGCACCCCAAAGGCAGCTTCAAGGAGTTCCCTGGCATGGCACGTCTTTAAACAATGTGCAGACGACAAGACCCGAGTGGTTTGCACGCTGTGCCATCAGATCCTGAAGCGAGGCATTAACGTTCTGAACCTTAGCACAACCTGCATGACCAGGCATCTACATGCAAAGCATGAACCGCCTTAAAAGCAAGGAACTCACTCTGGCTCCCCCTGCTCCCTCTTCTGCTGCTGCCTTGGCCTCTTCCTCCGCCTCGGGAGGAATGTTGGCACCTGCCTCCCACCAAACAGAGGATTTGCCACCGACAACACCACCTGTGTCACCAAGCATCTCCACCATGTCACACGGCAGTGTTCTGCTCTCTATCTCACAAACCTTGGAGAGAAAGCGTAAATTCCCACCTAGCCACCCTCGAGCCCTGGGCCTGAATGCCATCATTCTCTGCCTCCTGTAGCCTCCTCCTCCTACTCGGCTTCCTCCTCCTCTGCTTCCACCAGCTCATCCAGTCAGCCACACACCTTCACCACCAACTTCAGCACAGCCCGGGGTAAACGTCAGCAGGCTATTCTGAAACTCATATGTTTGGGGGACAGGCCCCACACAGCGCAGGAGTTGTGGCGGGGTATTGAACAACAGACCGACGAGTGGTTTCTGCCGGTGGGCCTCAAGCCCGGCCTGGTGGTGTGCGATAATGGGCGAAATCTCGTCGCAGCTCTGGGACTAGCCGGTTTGACGCACATCCCTTGCCTGGCGCATGTGCTGAATTTGGTGGTGCAGAAGTTCATTCACAACTACTCCGACATTTCAGAGCTGCTGCATAAAGTGCGGGCCGTCTGTTCGCGCTTCCGGCGTTCACATCCTGCCGCTGCTCGTCTGTCTGCGCTACAGCGGATCTTCGGCCTTCCCGCTCACCACCTCATATGCGATGTGCCCACCAGGTGGAACTCCACCTTGCACATGCTGGAGAGACTGTGCGAGCAGCAGCAGGCCATAGTGGAGTTTCAGCTGCAGCACGCACGCGTCAGTCGCACTGCGGAACAGCACCACTTCACCACCAATGATTGGGCCTCCATGCGAGACCTGTGTGCCCTGTTGCGCTGTTTCGAGTACTCCACCAACATGGCCAGTGGCGATGACACCGTTATCAGCGTTACAATACCACTTCTATGTCTCCTTGAGAAAACGCTTAGGGCGATGATGGAAGAGGAGGTGGCCCAGGAGGAGGAGGAGGAGGAGGAGGATGAGGGGTCATTTTTAGCACTTTCAGGCCAGTCTGTTAGAAGTGGCTCAGAGGGAGGTGTTTTGCAACAGCAGAGGCCAGGTACAAATGTGGCCAGCCAGGGCCCACTACTGGAGGACGAGGAGGATGAGGAGGAGGTGAAGGAGGATGAGGATGAAGCAGGTTCACAGCGGGGTGGCACCCGACACAGCTCAGGCCCATCACTGGTGCGTGGCTGGGAGGATACGTAGGACGATGACGATACGCCTCCCACAGAGGACAGCTTGTCCTTACCTCTGGGGAGCCTGGCACACATGAGCGACTACATGCTGCAGTGCCTGCGCAATGACAGCAGAGTTGCGCACATTTTAACGTGTGCGGACTACTGGGTTGCCACCCTGCTGGATCCCCGGTACAAAGACAATGTGCCCACCTTACTTCCTGCACTGGAGCGTGATAGGAAGATGCGCGAGTTCAAGCGCACGCTGTTAGAGGCGCATCTGAGAGCATTCCCAAATGTCACAGGGGAACAGGTGGAAGCCCAAGGCGAAGGCAGAGGAGGAGCAAGAGGTCGCCAACGCAGCAGTGTCACGGCCAGCTCTTCTCAGGGCAGGGTTAGCATGGCAGAAATGTGGAAAAGTTTTGTCTCCACGCCACAGCTAACTGCACAACTACCTGATACGGAACGTGTTAGCAGGAGGCAGCATTTCACTAACATGGTTGAACAGTACGTCTGCACACCCCTCCACGTACTGACTGATGGTTCAGCCCCATTCAACTTCTGGGTCTCCAAATTGTCCACGTGGCCAGAGTTAGCATTTTATGCCTTGGAGGTGCTGGCCTGCCCGGCGGCCAGCATTTTGTCTGACCGTGTATTCAGCATGGCAGGGGGCGTCATTACTGACAAACGCAGCCGCCTGTCCACAGCCAACGTGGACAAGCTGACGTTCATAAAAATGAACCAGGCATGGATCCCACAGGACCTGTGCCTCCCTTGTGCAGAATAAACATTTATAACTGCCTCCCCATCAACCATGTATTCTTGTACTCCGGGGCACTTCTTTATTGAATCCTCATTTTTTTAACTTTACCCTGATCTTGCGGTGCAACCCAAAGTCCTCTGTCTGGGTGCTGGTCCGAAATAACTGAGAGTGGCCTTCTCCGTTGGTGGTTGATATGACGCATGATTCCTTGATGTGGGACCTCTCTCCTCTGTCTGGGTGCTGGTCCAAAATAAATGAGAGTGGCCTTCTCCGGTGGTGGTTGATATGACGCATGATTCCTTGCTGTGGGACCTCTCTCCTTTGTCTGGGAGCTGGTCCAAAATAAATGAGAGTGGCCTTTTCCGGTGGTGGTTGATATGACGCATGATTCCTTGCTGTGGGACCTTTATACTCTGTCTGGGTGCTGGTCCAAAATAAATGAGAGTGGCCTTCTCCGTTGGTGGTTGTTATGACGCATGGTTCCTTGCTGTGGGACCTGTTTCCTCTGTCTGGGTGCTGGTCCGAAAAAATGAGAGTGGCCTTCTCCAGTGGTGGGTGATATGACGCATGATTTCTTGCTGTGGGACCTCTCTCCAATTGATATTTGTTAATTTTTATTTATTTTATTTTATTTTAATTCATTTCCCTATCCACATTTGTTTGCAGGGGATTTACCTACATTTTGCTGCCTTTTGCAGCCCTCTAGCCCTTTCCTGGACTATTTTACAGCCTTTTTAGTGCCTAAAAGTTCGGGTCCCCATTGACTTCAATGGGGTTCGGGATAAAGTTCGGGTCGAGTTCGAATCCCGAACCCGAACATTTTCGGGAAGTTCGGCCGAACTTCTCGAACCCGAACATCCAGGTGTTCGCTCATCTCTACTAGTAGACCGGTAAAAAAAAAAAAAAAAAAACATTTGTCAGTTACATTTTATGGTCAAATAGCAGTGTAGGCTACCTCCTTCTCGTTCACCACCACTTCCACCGCCTCCTCAACCTCCTACTCCATATGGACCTCGTCCTTCTAGATCAAGATTATTATTTTTAATTTTTACTTATTTTATGCTTTTTAAAGTCATTTCCCTATCCACATTTGTTTGCAGAGCACTTGCCATGTTCTTAACAATATTTTGCTGGCATTTGCAGCCCTCTAGCCCTTTCCATTACATTTTTACAGCCATTTTATTGCTCAAAAGTTCGGGTCCCCATTGAGTTCATCAACATCCAGGTGTCCGCTCAACTCTAGTATCGATCCCACGGCCATTTTTGGGCACTCGTTCCACATTGGGGCTGCATCCGCGGCTTCAAGGTATAATGTCCCAGGAGTTGGGACGTTGGAACTCTTCATGTTTTGCTCGATATATCCCGAATCCACATGCTGAAATATCTAAGGCTAAAATATCTAAGGCTTTTTGCAGCTTGGCTTTATGATTTGGTCATACATGTTTAATAAAGTTATTAACTATACTACATGGCTTGGTTTTTGCCCCCTGTTAGGCCTACCCGCGACAAGGCTAAGGGCACCCCGCCATTCATTCAGTCAGGTCTGCAAGCTGTTAGTTAGGTTAGGTTGGTTAGGACAGTAGAGGACAGTTTTCTGCTACAGATGGATCTGGATAGATTGGAGGCTTGGGCAGAGAAGTGGCAGATGAGGTTCAACACTGACAAATGTAAGGTTATACACATAGGAAGGAATAATGCAAGTCACCAGTACATACTACATGCCACCCATACATACTAAATGGTAAAACACTGGGTAACACTGACATGGAAAAGGATCTAGGAATTTTAGTGAACAGAAAACTAAACTGTAGAAACCAGTGTCAGGCAGCTGCAGCCAAGGCCAATAAGATAATGGGTTGCATCAAAAGGGGCATAGATGCCCGTGATGAGAACATAGTCCTACCACTTTATAAATCAGTAGTCAGACCACACATGGAGTACTGTGTACAGTTCTGGGCTCCTGTGAACAAGGCAGACACAGCAGAGCTGGAAAGGGTTCAGAGGAGGGCAACTAAAGTAATAACTGGAAGAGACGGACTACAGTACCCTGAAAGGTTATCAAAATTAGGGTTATTCACTATAGAAAAAAGACGACTAAGGGGAGATCTAATAACTATGTATAAATATATCAGGGGTCAGTACAGAGATCTGTCCTATCATCTATTTATCCCCAGGACTGTGACTGTGACGAGGGGACATCCTCTGCATCTAGAGGAAAGAAGGTTTGTACACAAACATAGAAGAGGATTCTTCTGGGAGGGGTTCACTCCAACTCTTCTGGGCTGGCAGCAAATGAGCCATAAAACCGATTTGGGCTCATAGCTCCAGACCAGAATGTCACAGGGAAGTGGTTATTGGACCCCTGGATCCGCCTGGGTTCCGGCTACAACTAGAGTCGAAACATGGTACCACTATGTGCTTTCTGTGTGGAGATATGTATCCCAAAGCTTCATCACCTACTCGGGTCCCCTCACTTATGCCCAGGTGGCACCTTCCTGACTTGATGGTCACACCTGCCTGGCATATCTGCCCGAGCAGATGCTTCCAGGGATCCTCCCATGTTGGACCGAAAACGGCAACAACCTCCAGGTACATGACTGCGTACCCTATGTGTCCCTTAAGCAGCTTGTTGATCATATGCTTAAAAGTGCCAGGGGCATACCCCATGCCCAACGGCATCTTGGTGTCCTCAGGGGTGTTGGTTGAGCGATTCCCAGAAAGGATGGCATTCTGGAGAGCACCTGCCTCCCACTCATTTTGCGTCAGCATTAGGTTAAAGGGGAAGGCCTTCTGCCTTCCCTGGGCATGGTCCGGTGTGACCAGGTACATCCTGGCATTGAGCCCTTGGTGCGCGAGGTATGGGCCTTACCAGGCCGCCTGAAGCTTGTCCTGAAGTATGAGGACCAGTATCCACGCTAGCTGACCCACCTGGTGGGTCCCCTTCTGGCCATACCCCCACTTCTGGTTCATCTGGGCCGGCACCATATTGTCGCACACCAATTGCGACAAGGCCTGCACTTTTTCCTGGAAGCGCATGACACACTCGATGACTGATGCCCCAGGGATGGCTTCATCTCCCATGCAGGCCTCTCTCTTAAAGGTACCTGGGTATCTGGCCACCAGAATTTCATGTGCCACCCAAAGGATCCCCACCCTGAACAGATAGGTTACCATGAAATGTCGGGCCAGAGGCCATGCCTCCGGTGAGCCCAGCTGGAGCATTCCCCAGCACACCTGTCCTTGGTCCCAGAACACCCTCAGGAGGTCTGAGTTCAAGGCAGGCCATGCCATCCGCTCCATGAGAGCTTTCAAGCTGGCTCTAGCCCCTAACAACACCTGAAACCACTGGTGGGACGTGGCCAGAATAAGCGAGACTGCCACGTCCCCTATCAGTTCTACTACCTGCCGGTCACTAGGCCGCTCCTGTGGTGAGCACTGCTGGACCATGACCAGGTCTGTGCTGCCTCCTCCTTGAGAGCGTTCAGGCTGGCGTCAGCCACTAACGCCACCTGAAACTCCTGACCGGACGTAATCAGAATCAAAGCGACTGCCAAGTCCTCTGTCAGGTCCCCGGGACCTGTTTCCTGGCCTCCATCTGACTCAGCAGCCACTTGGTCAGAAGGGGGAAAGCCATCAGACCCCTGAGGGGCCCCTAGGGCCCCAGCACTCCTACTGTGCGTGACAGCAGCTGTGGCCGAAGCCACCGCTGGTAGTGCCGGCTTTCCCTCGGCTTCCAACCAAGTCGCTAGTCCAGACGGACCAATCTAACCCTCTGAGATCCCAGTTGTGGAGGAATCCTGCACTCAGGCTTTACCTGGAGCCCCACTTCTCCTGGGACAGCCCTGATGCCATTTTCATCCTCCTACTCCGCAGCTGTCTGCCCCATGCTTGTCCCCTCAGTCACCACACCTGAGGACAACAGGTTCACCCCACCCCCCCCCCTCCCGCCCCTTCTCCAGGGTACGCATCTGCCTGCAGGTTTAATAAAAACATTCATTACTGCTTTGGGGCTCCTTCTATTCTCGGGCCCCGAAGCAGTAACTTCCCCTGCTTCCCTGATAGCTACGCCACTGATGTGAACTGATGGACTTAGGCAACAATGTAACTTTCTCCCATTATTGTAGAAAACAGCACAAGTTCCTGTTATTTTCTCAGGTGATATTATTCTGTAATATTTTCCAGATAAACTATGGAGTTAATGATAGAATGTACAATAATAATAAGGATTCGGGGAAGTTATTCTTCTCTATGGCCCCAGATATTCATCTCCACCATCTGGGTATCGCCCTCTGCCTGAAGCACTTTGGATGGAATTGGGTTGGAATATTAGCAGCAGATAATGATGAATCACAGGCTGAACTGAGGAACCTCAGGAGAGAGCTGACCAGACATGGGATCTGCATCGAGTTTACTATATTATTGTATGACTGGGAGAAACACAGAAGATGGATTGGCATTGAGAAATACACGGCCCAGGTTCTCATAGTCCATGGCTCCTTCACTAGATCATACAGGATCTTATTGGAGCATAGCTATATCAAACAGAAAACACTGATCCTCGATGACTCTTGGTTTCTCCACAATTTTCAAGGACTTTACTACTGGACATTAGTCAATTGCAGTTTGAGTTTTTCACCTCTCCCAGAACAGTTACCTGAACTTTGGAGATTTATACGTTCTGTCAATCCAATCAACTATCCATCTGATCCACTTCTTGAAAGAATAGTAGAATTTTATTGTATGGGCCCAAACCACGCCTACAATAATTTACGTATTGTTACAATGATGATGATGATCCACAATTGTTCTGATAAATTCTCTTTGACTGAATCTATTTTTACTGGAGACGCAGTAGTCTATTACGTGTACACGGCGGTGCATATCCTGGCCCATGCTCTGCATGACATGATTCTGTATCAGGGAAGCAGTCATGGTGGAAGCACAAGTTTTGGAGATATAAAAAGGTAAGTAATTAACAAGGATGAAGTTGGAGATGATAACATCGAATTAGACATGAGAAAACTGTTTGATATTTGGTTAGGTTCGGGTTTGAATTTTTTTTCAAAAAGTTCAGTTCAGACCAAATCAATGCCACCTGAACCAAAGTTGCTCCAATTGCCTTAAAAATTGCTATACAGTATAATCCCACCTAATCTCCTGGCACTAGGAATTTTTAGGAAAATTGTGAATTTTTGCTTTTTCTCCCCCCTCCCTATTATCTTGAATGCAATTACAGCAAACAGAGATGAGTGAAGTTTCAAAAAATCTGATTTGACAACTCACGACTCACTATTAGGCCTCAAGCACACGACTGTTGTCTGTTTTCACGTCCATTCCTCGGAATTTCACTGTTCTACAGAGGCCCCATTCATTTCTATGGGGCCGCTGAAAATGCGGATAGTCAACTGTGTTTTATCCGTGTCCGTGATTCGTGTTTTATGTCCGTCAAAAAAATACAACCTGCCCTATTCTTGTCCACAAAAAACGGTTTGCGGCCCCATTACAATCAATGAATCCGCAAAAAATGCGTATGCACATCCGTTTCTCATCCGCGTCCACATTTTTTTTGGATCCGTTGCCTGGAAACTTGTCTTTTGGCAATACTTTTTTTTTAAAGTACAGGAAGTGGAGTGTCGCATGGTTTTGCCAATAGATTGCAGAGAGAGATCCACCTGTGCCAAAGATTGCAGTCTGTGTTTTCCAGTTTCTTGGCCAACACGCCAAGCTGGAATGTAGAAAAGTTAATTACTTTAGTACAGGAAAGGGTTGGAAGATATCAAAAATATTGAGACAATAACAATATTAGGAAATTTATCGCGATAATGATATATATATATCACAATAAATACGCATTTAAAAGAATAAAACACAAGAAGAAGTTATACTGTATGGGGGCAGCTACAAGGAGACGTTATACTGTATGGGGGCAGCCACAAGGAGACGTTATACTGTATGGGGGAAGGCACAGGGAGATGTTACACTGTATGGGGGCAGCCACAAGGAGACGTTATACTGTATGGGGGCAGCGCAAGGAGACATTATACTGTATGGGGGCAGCCACAAGGAGACGTTATACTGTATGGGGGCAGCCACAAGGAGACGTTATACTGTATGGGGGAAGGCACAGGGAGATGTTACACTGTATGGGGGCAGCTACAAGGAGACGTTATACTGTATGGGGGCAGCCACAAGGAGACGTTATACTGTATGGGGGAAGGCACAGGGAGATGTTACACTGTATGGGGGCAGCCACAAGGAGACGTTATACTGTATGGGGGCAGCCACAAGGAGACATTATACTGTATGGGGGCAGCCACAAGGAGACGTTATACTGTATGGGGGCAGCCACAAGGAGACGTTATACTGTATGGGGGCAGCCACAAGGAGACGTTATACTGTATGGGGGCAGCCACAAGGAGACGTTATACTGTATGGGGGCAGCCACAAGGAGACGTTATACTGTATGGGGGCAGCCACAAGGAGACGTTATACTGTATGGGGGCAGCCACAAGGAGACGTTATACTTTATGTGGGCAGCCACAAGGAGACGTTATACTTTATGGGGGCAGCCACAAGGAGACGTTATACAGTATGGGGGCAGCCACAAGGAGACGTTATATTGCATGGGGCAGCCACAAGGAGACATTATACTGTATGGGGGCAGCCACAAGGAGACGTTATACTGTATGTGGGCAGCCACAAGGAGACATTATACTGTATGGGGGCAGCCACAAGGAGACGTTATACTGTATAGGGCAGCCACAAGAAGACGTTAAACTGTATGGGGGCAGCCAGAAGGAGACATTATACTGTATGGGGGCAGCCAGAAGGAGACGTTATACTGTATGTGGGCAGCCACAAGGAGACATTATACTGTATGGGGGCAGCCACAAGGAGACGTTATACTGTATGGGGGAAGACGCAGGGAGATGTTACACTGTATGGGGGCAGCTACAAGGAGACGTTATACTGTATGGGGGCAGCCGCAAGGAGACATTATACTGTATGGGGGCAGCCACAAGGAGACGTTATACTGTATGGGGGCAGCCACAAGGAGACGTTATACTGTATGGGGGCAGCCACAAGGAGACGTTATACTGTATGGGGGCAGCCACAAGGAGACGTTATACTGTATGGGGGCAGCCACAAGGAGACGTTATACTGTATGGGGGCAGCCACAAGGAGACGTTATACTGTATGGGGGCAGCCACAAGGAGACGTTATACTGTATGGGGCAGCCACAAGGAGACGTTATACTTGTATGGGGGCAGCCACAAGGAGACGTTATACTGTATGGGGGCAGCCACAAGGAGACGTTATACTGTATGGGGGCAGCCACAAGGAGACATTATACTGTATGGGGGCAGCCACAAGGAGACGTTATACTGTATGGGGGCAGCCACAAGGAGACGTTATACTGTATGGGGGCAGCCACAAGGAGACGTTATACTGTATGGGGGCAGCCACAAGGAGACGTTATACTGTATGGGGGCAGCCACAAGGAGACGTTATACTGTATGGGGGCAGCCACAAGGAGACGTTATACTGTATGGGGGCAGCCACAAGGAGACATTATACTGTATGGGGGCAGCCACAAGGAGACGTTATACTGTATGGGGAAGCCACAAGGAGATGTTACACTGTATGGGGGCAGCCACAAGGAGACGTTATACTGTATGGGGGCAGCCACAAGGAGACGTTATACTGTATGGGGCAGCCACAAGGAGACGTTATACTGTATGGGGGCAGCCACAAGGAGACGTTATACTGTATGGGGGCAGCCACAAGGAGACGTTATACTGTATGGGGGCAGCCACAAGGAGACGTTATACTGTATGGGGGCAGCCACAAGGAGACGTTATACTGTATGGGGGCAGCCACAAGGAGACGTTATACTGTATGGGGGCAGCCACAAGGAGACGTTATACTGTATGGGGGCAGCCACAAGGAGACGTTATACTGTATGGGGGCAGCCACAAGGAGACATTATACTGTATGGGGCAGCCACAAGGAGACGTTATACTTTATGGGGGCAGCCACAAGGAGACGTTATACTGTATGGGGGCAGCCACAAGGAGACGTTATACTGTATGGGGGCAGCCACAAGGAGACGTTATATTGTATGGGGCAGCCACAAGGAGACGTTATACTGTATGGGGGCAGCCACAAGGAGACGTTATACTGTATGTGGGCAGCCACAAGGAGACATTATACTGTATGGGGGCAGCCACAAGGAGACGTTATACTGTATAGGGCAGCCACAAGAAGACATTATACTGTATGGGGGCAGCCAGAAGGAGACATTATACTGTATGGGGGCAGCCAGAAGGAGACGTTATACTGTATGTGGGCAGCCACAAGGAGACATTATACTGTATGGGGGCAGCCACAAGGAGACGTTATACTGTATGGGGCAGCCACAAGGAGACGTTATACTGTATGGGGGCAGCCACAAGAAGACGTTATACAGTATAGGGGCCAGAAGTAGATGTTATACTGTATGGGGGCCAGAAGTAGATGTTATACTGCATGGGAGCAGCCACACGGAGACGTTATACTGTATGGGGCAGCCACATGGAGATGTTATACTGTATGGAGGCCACAAGAAGGCGTTATACTGTATGGGGGCAGCAACAAGGAGACATTATACTGTATGGGGCCAGTGAGTTAGCATGGGCAGCCACGGAGACGTTATACTGTATGGGGCAGCCACATGGAGATGTTATACTGTATGGAGGCCACAAGAAGGCGTTATACTGTATGGGGGCAGCAACAAGGAGACATTATACTGTATGGGGGCAAGCACAAGGAGACGTCATACTGTATGGGAGCGGCCACAAGTCGACGTTATACTGTATGGGGGCAGCCACAAGGAGACGTTATACTGTATGGGGGCAGCCACAAGAAGACGTTATACAGTATAGGGGACACAAGTAGACGTCATACTGTATGGGGGCCAGAAGTAGACGATATACTGTATGGGGGCAGCCACAAGCAGACGTTATCCTGTATGGGGGCCACAAGGAGACGTTATTCTGTATGGGTACAGAATCCGTATGACAGCACACCAAAATTCTTTCAATGCTCTTTTATTTTGCCGGAAGTTACAGATACTTTGCAACGTTTCGGGCCAATTTGTGTTGCCCTTCATCAGGCTTAAGGAAATAAACAAAAAACAAAATAACATACAATGAGAGACAAACTTTCAAATGGGGATCATGTGCAGATTATAGACCATTATACAGATTAAGTGAATTATATTGCCGCCATTTTAGTGTGTAGTAGCAATTAATCATACAAAATAGGAGTAATTATATATCCAACCCTTTGTGATAAGGATAGTGTTGGATCATAAACACTTGTGGTCCACTCCATAGAGACATATAAACATCGGACGTTAGATTTAGTCATGATTAAATATAAGTGAACTAAATCACCTACATAGCAATCCCATATATAGTCATTGCCTTACCAAACCATACAATTGTTAGCTGGATCACAATTGTAGCTAAAGCATACCTAGAATAGTATGTAAAAATCGCAATCATACCTAATTGCTGAGCTGCGGGGGCGCTGGGTCCAGCATGGGGAATGAACCGCCACCCCAGTTTCTAAATACCCACCCTCCATCTGTGATAGGCGGCCTGTGCGGCTCCACCCCTCACCATGATTGTGGTTGACCGGGCCAGTTAGGTGCCGCGTCATACTAATGCGTCCCAGATATGTGCGCATCGTGATGACGTCATCACGTGACACTGACGTAGTTGCGTCAGGTCAAAGTTTAATGCGCATGCGCCGTATTGGGAGGCAACCTATCGCTTCTGGTTGTTACGGTAACGCTTACTGAGAATTAAAAGAAATGGTTGCACTTGCACATGCCTGTGGTCCCTCCCGGTGCGTCACGCTCCAAGAAACGTCATACAAACTAGTTAGCCGCTGGTATAAAACCCCGGCTTCCCTTCACCAAATGTTTCCACTTGTTCCTAACTCTTGTTGGAGATGTGGAGCCGCGGAGGGGACGTACAGGCATATTTGGATGGGTTGTCCGCTGATCACGGACTTCTGGTCGAAGGTATCTGAGGTGTTGTCGCGGGTGTGCCCGAATTCTCCGGTGCTTACCCCCCCCCATGATTTTTCTAAATGTTCTTCCAGAAGCAACGCATGTTTATAATGTCGCGCTTTGGAGATATCTGATTCTTACTGCTAAGAGCATGATTCCTCTATATTGGAAACAGTCAGCTCCTCCTTCACTCTCTCATTGGCTGGCGAAGACACAGCAGGTAGCGGTTCTGGAAGGTATGTGCTCACACACTGTCAAAGCTGAGAGCAAATACGAGAAAATTTGGCAGCCGTGGCTCACATACTACAATAGCATTGACATGCACCAACTCGCTCATTGCGATTCTGGTTCCTCTGAAGTTGTCCCCCGGACGTTGCAGGAGTGATCATATCCTCTGTACTTTGTTGTTGTGTCTCACTTAGG